>CM062808.1:496252427-496639310 GCA_031772625.1 Pinus tabuliformis | reverse complement strand
TTTATGTCTAAACTTATGACATGAAAAACATTGGCCATTAAAGAAATCCCTGTGATTATCGAATCTACTGATTTGATGATTGTAGTTTCCATTGACATTCATTCTTGAATAAAATTGAGACTGATTTACCTGTGGTTGGTTATAGCTTCTGTTCATCTTTGAAGTATATTGAACCCGATTTACCTGGTGATCTTTATGCCTTTGCTAATGATTGTCAACCTGTTCACTTCTCCTTGCCGCATCAAGATAGCTTTTGGAGGTTGATGGCTTATGTGCTTGAGATGTTTATTCAGTATATCCAAGACCTGTCTTTATCAAAGGATAACGCTGCACTTTGATAATTTCATCTAAATTTTGTGATCCTTTAACAAATTTGAGATTGAGAGCTTTTGTTTTCTCAATATTTTTTCTTAGACCCACAATTTCACATTCTAATTTTTCATTGTGTTTTTCCCTTTTAGCAAGTTGGAATGTCAGAGTATCTATAATCATATTCTTTTCTTCTAAACAAATTTTAAGTTTAGAAATTTCTTCATAAAGACCATCTTCATCTAAAGCACCCAAGAAATCATCATCTTCAAAAGCCATCAAAAGTCTACATTCATTACCATGTTCATCTTCATCACTATTTGATAAACCATTGCTATCTTCATGCGTATAATAGCTCTTCTTATTTATATTCTGTTTTCTATTCCATTTTGTTGGTTCCTTACCTTTATCAAGCTTATATTTATGAGGACATTTGGCCACATAATGACCGACTCTTCCACAAGCAAAGAATTTGAAAGGTAGCTTACCTCTGAATCTTCTAGAACCCGGTTGAAGGTTCTTGACAAAGTTTGCTTCTTCATCTCCTTCTGAAATATGTCCTGATTCATTGAGTTTTTCTCTTCCTGGAGCTTCGAATGCGGCTTCTCTCATATCTGATGGATCCCCTTTTCTCATTTCAAAAGCAGTTAGGATTCCATGCAACTATGTCATATTATTACTCTGAAGATTCTGCTTTTCTTCTATGGCAGAAACTTTTGATTCAAACTTAGAAGACAAGGATCTTAAAACTTTTTCAACTACAGTAACTTCTTTTATCTCTTCACCTAAGTTTGTCATGTGATTAACAATCTCATCTATACGTAAGAAGTAATTAGCTATAGTTTTATCATTGTGCATTTTGAGAGTTTCATATTGAATTCTAAGAGATTGTAGTTTTGCACGTTTTACCTGATCGTCTCCTTCATAGCTTAGAACAATCTTGTCTCATATTTCTTTGGCGATTTTGAGCTGCATAACCTTGACAAATTCTAATTGTGACAGACTCCCCAATAATGTACTGATAGCCTTGGCATTTGTTTCATACTGCTTTTTATCGGTCGTATCTGTAGGAATTGTTGATGGAAATGTGTATCGTCCTTCCACGATTTCCCAAACATCTGTTCCAAGAGATTAAAGATAGGTTGTGGTTCTTACCTTCCAATAGACGAAGTTGCTCCCATCAAATATTGGTGGTCTAATGGATCCCTCTCTTTCATAGTTGCCCATGATGATAGATCTTCCTTCAAGTGATCAAGCTTCTTCTGAAGGACCTGTTCTGATACCAATTGTTGGAAATAACACTGAGAGGGGGGGTGAATCAGTATTAGCAAGTTAACAATATTTCATTTCATAAACAAATTTATATATGTTATTTCTGTTAATGCAACTTGCGTGTATACGCAACTGTGTTTAGAGCAACCAACGTATATCTTGCAAACTTATAATTTAGTTAGTTGATCCTTAATCTATGTATCAGAACCATATAAACAGTAACCAGGTGCATTAAACAGAACAGGCAATCACACACATGAACACAAGATATAAGGTGGAAACCTAATGTGGGTGAAAACCACCTGCTGCAATCGTCTCTATCTTTCTTTAATAAGAAACTTCTTTTTACAAATTTTTTACTGGTGCAGTCTTATACCAGTACGCAGGCTTCTACCTACAGAAGGCTACAACCTTCTCTCGTTCTCCAGCTTCTCCTAGAAGGGAGCTACAACCCCCTAGCTCTTGTACTAGCTGATGTGTTTACTAATACATAGGTGCTGACTTACAGAAGGCTACAACCTTCTCTTTTCTTCCAAGGACCACGTTTCATAAATTTTCAGACTGGATCCATAAATAACATCAATCAATCATCAAATATATCTACATCAACCAATCTCGTTTGCACCAACCAAAACTGAATCAAACAATCACATTTCTGAATGTTGTAACCAGAAAACAGTAACAGTGACCAGAACCCAAGCCAAAACCCAGAACTCTGCAACAGCAAACAGAAGTAGCTAAAACATATTTTATAAGGTGTACGCTACTTCAATGTGTCGAACCTGCATGCATATGCACTTTCCTCGAGACAAACCTGCATATAAGATGTTTTGAAATGCCGAACTAGCATGTATACGCGCCCTTGCTATAATGAACCTGCGTACAGATCTGTAAAAGTTGATTTAACCTTTACAACTATTCAGACCTCAGTTATACCCAGATCATCAGATTTACAGATTACAACATGCGCCAATTATTCATATAAAAGATCAAAACCACATAAAGATACTTCTCTTCAAGCCTTAAGATCTTGACCCATCAATAGAACTTATCCTTCTTCAAGCGCTCAGGTTCTTCCTTGATTCAGATCCAGGTATGCACCATAACCCAATGAACAATATTCTAGATCTTGCTCTTCATTAGATATTCAATACTTGAGTGCTTTTGCCTAATGATCTCCTCCTCCTTTTATAGTCTTAGGCCTTACTCAATACCATGGTCCAAAACCACTTAGAATCAATACCTTGGACCAAATACCCGGGGTCAACACTTCAGAGAAGATACCTTGGACCAATACCATGGGTCAAAATACCAAGGACCAAATACCACAGACCAAAAACCAAGTTTTCCAACATGTACGTGTTTTTCCTTGCGTGAAAGTGCGTGTATACGCATACGCACCTTTTAGTTTGCGAACCCACGTGTATACGCGGTTTGGTCAAGGGGAACCTACATATACCTCTTTTTCCTTCATTCTGTGATCTTGAACTGTGATCTCTCTTCTGAGTGAGTTGCCATCAAGGAAAACACCTGTGTCATAGCGCCAAGCCTGTGTCATAATGCTAACAACTCCACCGTGTTCCCTGCCTATAAAATTATCACACGCTAGTGTTGTAGTTCAAATATGTTTCATTCCAATTATGTTTGTTTATCACTCTTCTTTTTCTCGACCTCATTCAGCCATTAGCTAGTGTAGAGTATCTCTAATGCCACTATGCCCAGTTGCTTCCGGCCACCAGGTAACCCGTAATCCCTCCCACCAGAACTGGCCTGCCAACAACAAATATATTTTGGTTGTGTCAATCATGACACCTCATGTTATTTTGATGTTTTCATAAATATTTCTTTTTAAGAATGGAATCAAGACTATTATATGATAGTTAGGACAGTTGTGCCAGTAGCACGCTTGAGTTGCTTAGTGGTTAGGAAATTATGAAAATATCAAGAAGGAATATTTTATAAGGGGTCCTCGTTTATGAGGCCCTATAAAAGTGCTTGAGAGATGGATTAAGTGGGTTCTGAATTTTCGGAACCAAACATGGCTCTAACCTGCAAATTTTGGCAAGTTTTTGAAGAACTAGAAGATGTATGCTCTTTTTGAAGATTAATAAAGAAGATATGGTGATTCCAAATGTTGAAATGTGTAGCTTGTGATTTTTCTTTGTTGTTTCTCATATGTGGTTCTTTCCTCTCAGAAGGTGTGTAATTATAGCTACTAGACATAATCTCAAAGTTATAGATTCATTTGTCATGTTTTGATAAATGATGCCTATGATGTATGAGGTCGAATGTCCTTAAAATGCTATTTGTGCTCTATGAATTTCCACTTACATCATTTGTTTCATGTTTTCCACCAGAGTTTGATGCATAAGATTTTGATTTCAATCCTCTGTATTAATTTTCTTTTTCTTATGTTCTTTTCATCCATACTACAACGACCAATATTGCTACGTGTTCTGCAAATAGGTCACCACATTTGAATGTTAAATCAAATAAAAGAGTACTCTACATGTGTGTTGATTGAATCTTCCTTTGGATAAGATATCTAAACCAACTTGAATTCATGATATGCGTTAAATCTGGAATTCCACTGATATATCTTTCAAACACTTCAAGATGTCCTAGACACTGACTCGTATTATCAACTCGGGGGTTGCCTCTAGGAACCACAACACCTTTATATTGGAAAACCGAACTTAGTCCATGTTTACACATTAACCAATTCAATTATTTGACAATTTCCTATGATGGGTTATCTCTATTTTGTTTTAAATGGTTAATGATAATTTTTGAAACAACTATAGTGGTTTCCTCCTAATAACCATATAAAATGCAACTCTTTGTACCCGCATTAAAATGAACTAATTACCTTTTATTCTTTTTCATGTGCTAATTATTAACCAACAAAAAAATTATGTGCATAGCACATAAATTTTACATAACTCCTCAATTGTACCTAGCCACAATTGTTCCAAATACCTCCTAGATTTCCTTTGCAAATCCATCAAAATTAACTTTAATTCAATTTTCTTAAAAAAAATATTATTATTTTAAACTTTCATTATCCTTTATAATGCCCTTTAATAAAGTTCACTAAGGTAAAACACTGAATAAAAAAAATTACAACATAAACTTTTAATAACTCCCTAGTAAAATAAAGTAGAAGACCACTAACTAAAAAAAATTATGACAACATAAACCTTTAATAACCTCATTAAAATAATATGAAAAATATAATGTATAGATTTTACCAAATAATAAAATACTACTAAAAAATATTAAAAACCATAACCATCATATTTTCCATTTTCTTAAATATATATATATAAACATTTTAAAAATTAAATCAACAAAATATTAAAAATACATAAATAAATAAAATAAAAAATACAACCATCCATCAAACGTAAACCCACAAACTCTTTACCTATAATGTCTGAGATACAACCCCCCTCTCATCACAAATAATGTCAAGTTGCAATCCCTCCTTCATCACAAAATAGAAAGGAGGTTGGTGAGGTTTAGTAAGGATTCAATGATTGCAAATAAAGTTGTTTTCATTCTAGTATTACTTTTCTTTCTCCATTTACTTTCTTGACACACAAAAAACAACTCAGAAAGCTGCATCTCACTTGTCATTTCATGCGCTTATATTTATTGTCATTAAGCAATCAAATCTACCTGTCCTTTTATTTATAATTTGTCCTAGAGTTATATTTTAATTATTTTTTTTTAAAACCAAAAATATTGAAAACAAATAAAATCAAAAAATAAAGAATCCAAAGATATTGAAATTCCATTTAAAAATTATAGATAATGGGACCCTCTATGATGAATTTTCAAATTTTTTACAATTGAAATGTCATCACAAATTTATTCACATTTTTAATCATCAAGTCTACTTATCTTTTTATTTATAATTTATTAATATTTTAAATATAAATTTTTTAATTTTTAAAATATATATATATTATTTTAATTCAAAATATATCCAAAAAAAATTATTTACAATTTATTAATATTTTAAATATATATTTTTTTATTTTAAAAAATTCAAAACAAAATATATTTAAAAATAATAAAATATTTATATAAAATTAGATTAATAATTTTTTTGTAACTATGTAAAATATGTTTATGGGTGTATAGAATAGATGGTGACAAAGTGTTCAGTTAAGACATTTCTTGGTGAAAAGGTCATTAATTCAAAATTTTGTGGGTAAAAATTCAATCATACCAAGGGCTAGTATGACCTAAACTCTCGAATAAGTAAGCCTTTGCCACGGTCTGCCTCTTTATCTGATCCTGATTCTCTTTATCATGATGAACCATGCTGGTTGGTTCGAAACTGTCAACCAAAAATTTCTCTTATATAATTTCTACTAACAGACTTTACTTAATTAAATAATTAACAACTTAAATACTTCTAAATCATAATAATTCAAACCACCAATTAAAAAATCAATTATTTTAAAACTCACATTACTTAACTTAACATAAAAAAATTTTGCATATATTTAAAAAAATTCAGATCATGCGCATATTGAGACACGTAGCATAAAAATCACAGCGTGGGACCTCTGATATTGAGATTAAATAATCATTTTTTCATAAAATTAGAAATTTAAACAATAATATTGAATATTATAACGCGTAAAACATTTTTATAAATTTATTATATCAAAGAAGTTTTCATGTGTGAAAAGGGGTTCGATACATTAATCATTCCTAAGAAAAAATCTAAATAATTTAAAACATAATAATTGATAAGTAGTTTTATTTTTATTTATTTTTAATATTGATATTTATCTAGTTTTGATGATAAATTATATTAGGTGGTTTAAAATGTGTTGACAAAATTTTCACCTATATAATTTGTACCAAAGTATTTAAAACATGAAATTCTTGAATAAAAATAAAATGAAATGTGATATTATCACAAAATTATTAACTTTTTTTCTTTAATATAATATTAAAATAAAATGTAAATTTAAAATTCAAATACATGTGGAATCTTATATTTATTAAAATAAATAATTATCCATTAAATATAAAAAATGAAACAATGAGTAATAAAATGTTTGGTTATAAAGGGTGGACAATAAAATATATTGTTGGTACAATTTTTGCATATAAATAACAGATTCAAAATTTTATAAATTTAGTTAACAAAAAAAATTAAATCTAGTTTAGAAATATATTTTATCAATCAAATAAAAATCATATTTATTAAGAGACGGATTTAAATTAGAAAATTAAATTTTATTATTTTTCTAGTTGTGTTATTTTTTGAAAAGTTTTCTGAATCTAATTTGTTTAGAATCTGGCAGAGATTCAATGAAATCACAAGTTTGACAGATGAACTTTGCACAATTTAAGTGCCCAAGAGATTTTTCAGGACGCTGAATACATATATACAAAAAAAAAAACCAGCGTAAACAATACAAATCAAGATTTCACCATAAATTTTTCTGCCGGATTCTGATCAGAGATCCACCAGAAACTCCAAAAAGTCACTAAGACAATATTTTTTTCTTTTATAACTAGTGGGAAACAATTATAATTAAGTTGTGAGATTAGCAATGTCCATAGAGATTATTGGCTACTAAAGGCAGGCCAACTTCATCTAGAATAATCAGCTGGTGATTGTTCATTGAGGAAGGAAGATCTGTAGATGAGGCTATTGTTGTAAACATTTTAGTTGAAATTAAAGATGGACTAAATAGTAAATTAGCCAATTAGTAATTTTTAAAACAGTAAGTTTTCACTCTTACTACATACCTTTTAATTTTGAATCCCAAATGCTTCTTTACATAACAGGGAAAACCACTTCTAACCACAAGATATATTTTACCCTAACATGAATCATACTCTTCATATATAAATTACCAGGATATAAGCAGATTGTATGTATTCACAGATTTTTTTTGAGATGTTTTTCATGCGATTTTTTAGACTTTAGGTGCCAGTATCCTGCTGAAAAAATTGGGGTGAAATCTTGATTTGTGTTATTTAAACTGGTTTTTTTATTGTATATATGGATTAAGTACCTAAAACAGCCCTAAGACACTTTAATTCTGGAAAAGTTACCCATCAAACTTGTGACTTCAATAAATTTTAGAAAAATTTAACCAGAAACCCCACCAAATAAACTTCCAAAAAATCACACTAAAAACAACTCTCTTTCTAAACCTAACTACTTTACAAAAATACAGTCTGCTATTATAGACTGTGTAAGTAGCAGAAGGAGCCCCAAGAAAAAAAAAAAAAAGAGAAGGAGAAGACATTCACCTTATCTCTGATACAATACCCTGCCCTTTTTATCTATATTTATTGCAAACAAAAGAGAAAATTTCAACCAAAATATCCACCTAGACCGAATCCTTGTATTCTTGATTGAAAATGCGGCTTGGAATTGAAAGATCTGATGGCCGTAATTTTTTTTAATTGAAAGCACAGCGCGATGGGGCCATGGTTGTTCAATTGGTGGAGAATCCTGAGGTTAATACATATGATTTTTCCTTTTCTTTTTTCCTAATATTCTGTGGTGTATGGGGTTGCAGAGCAATTGATGGTGATATGGACTGGTTGTGGGGTTGCATGCCAACTGCATCCAATTAGTCCGCCATTAAAGCTTTCTCAAGATCCAAAGGACCGGAATAAATTCCAGCAAGGCAGGCCATGGGATTGGCGCAGACTTTAGCCGCTGTCACATTCATGGTGTCCAATCTAGCTCAGGGGCTCCCACCCACTTCCAGCTAAGGTCATCATTTGCTGACAACAGAGTGCAGAATTGCCAATTGGGCCTACACATGGCGGATCCCATGACTGTGGCCCTTCAACCCATGTGACTAGAGATTTAAGAAAAAGGCAAAAGGGCTACTGTATACATGTGACTGGTCCCTCCACGGAGAATCAGAATCTATGGAGCTCATTAATTCAGAAGCAAAATCCTGTACCCACTCATTCAGAGTCCAGAAATTTCGATCCGTCTTATCATTGAAATCAATCTTCATCCTCGCTCTGTTTGAACTCGCATATAGATCCGGATCAGCTCTCATCCATTAGCTATCATGATGATCAGAAAATTTAAACTTTTTCCAATTTCTTTTTGGTTGTTCATTTGAAAATGTAAAATTAGGATTTTTATCCAGTACTGGCAGATTAATAATGATGATAATTAACCTTAACAGAAACATGCTTGTTAAAAAAACACAAATTCCATGTTTTTGCAATCTGAACCCTTTGATCTAATGGTGGCTGAAACAACAAAACTAAGTCTCAAAGTCAAAAGTGTCGAGATCGGTCTGATCATTTCAAGAAAATTAGGTTAATCTTCATCCAGAATGTATTTGAATTCCAACATAGATTCATGTAACCAAGTTTCCTGGGTAAGTTTCCTGTGTTGGGATTATTATTATTGTCAAGTTGGTATTAATAATATCAAAAGTCAAAGGCAATAAATTTGGGTGACCAATTTTATATTGAGTTCTAATTTCAAATGAGAGGAGGTGGCAAAACTTAGTGGGAATCTGTTTTGAATAAAAAATTTCATATTTTTTAAATATTTAAATATTTAAATATTATTATTTAAATATTATAATGTTTAAAATATTTGAATTTTTTTTAAATTTCAAGAAATCTTGTAATAGCAGTGTTGGAATGGGCATCAAAAATCTTGAAATTTGATATCTGTAACTAGGATTTACAAAAATCTCTACCCAGTTTTATTAAAATCTAGTTAATATTTCCATAATTTTCAGAGAAAAAAACAATCTGTTTAAACTAAAAAACTTAATTAAAATTTATAATTAACCTACAAATAATCTAAAACCCTTTGAACTATTAAATATCGCTGAAATATTTAAACTTTTTCCAATCTCATTTTCAAACTAAATTAGGTTAAGTTAAAAAAGCTGAATTACTTTATGATTAGCTCACAAATAAACTGAACCCCTTTGAGCTTTTGCCACTCAGATTGGGTTGAAACAGGAGAAGAAAAAAGGAAAGAAAGATCCTTAACTCCTGAGAGTTAATCAAAAAGGTTTAAAAGGCTGATTTAAAGTTTATAATTAGCTCACAAATAAATTGAACCCTTTGAGCTTTTGCCACTAAGATTGAGTTGAACAATAAAATTAGGATCCTAACTCCTGACAACTAACAAAAGCATAGTTTTGAATTCATTTTGCCATGAAATAATTGTTGTAATTTTTACTTAACTTCGGTTTAAAAAGGTAAACTTATGGTTAATGAATTCTTTTAAATTATGTAAAATACTGATAAAACGATTTCTATTTTGCTGCCAGATTTGTCTATTTTGTAATTTGTTTTTTGAGATTTTATGATAAATATCCTTCTTTTTAGTTTATTCTGTAAATAGTTAAAAAAGATTTATGATTAGAAAAGAAATTATTTAAAAATACTGAAAAAACAGTTTTTATTTTGCTGCCTGATTTGTCTATTTTCCATTTTGTGACTTGTTTTTTTTTGAGATTTTATAATAAAATCTCTCCTCATTTTTAGTGAATTGTTGAATAAGATTTTCTGATAAAATCTATTTTTGAAGTTTATATCACTGTTTGTGACTTGTTTTTATAAAATATTGTGACTTGTTTTTATAAAATATATTTTTGAAGTTTATATCACTGTATGAGACTTTTTATAAAATCTATTTTTGAAATTTATATCACTGCATGTGACTTGTTTTTTTATAATTGTGATTTGCTTTTTAGATTTTCTGATAAAATATACTCTTTTTAATGAATTCTTAGAAATAGATTCTCTGATAAACTTAAGATTTTCTGTCAAAATCTATATTTGAAGTTTATATCACTGTATGTGACTTCCTTTTTTATATTTATGACTTGTTTTTTTGTTATTTTATGATAAAATATACTCCTTTTTAGTGAATTCTTAAAAATAGATTCTCTGATAAACTATTTTTAAGTCTGTACACATTTGATCCAATACTTTTTGTCAGTTGGGTCGAACATGCATCTCTCTACCTGTGGTGTGGAATCCACGACAATTAATTAAATATACACTACTTGAAAAATCCGGTGTTGCATTGACTATGAAAAGGAGAAATTTTTTGATCAAATGAAAGGGAGCCAGAAATGCTGAGGGCTCCATTAATATTCCTGTATACTGTATTTGTTATCTTATTCATTCATGATGTTTATTCATGATACTTCTATCATGTCTGGTACAATCTTTTGAAGCTTGATGGATGATACTGTACTTATATAGGAGGGAAGGGGGAAGCTGTTGTTGCTGCTTCTGTTACAGGATGGGGATGGGATCCCAAATCTTTCGTTTCAGATTTAAAATATTCAAGTGGGTCCTTGTTTCTATATAGTAATAATAATGTGGAGTGGAGAAATTAATTGATAGTGGTTTTTTTTGCTCGGTCCCCCTATGGAGCTGTGTGTCCCAACCCCAGATGGGGATCAACGTGTCCACTTGAATGTGTTGGAGCAGAATGAGTACACTGTCGTCTCTCCAACTGCAACGACTTCTTTTAAATGCAGTGCCGGCTTCAGAGTATAATGACAATAATGATAATGATTATAATACGCTGTGTATGATCAATTTTTTAATGGTGGGTACCCAACAGCGAGTTGCTATGTGGCTGCTGATATGTTGTTGGCTGTATATGATGCACGTGGTGTTGTGAACGGACTGTCCGGAAGGTTGTGCCCATGGCTGCTGCACATTGCAAAAGAGAAAGCATTATATTCATTAGTATCAGGGTACAAGAAATATTAGTTGCCATGTGCTGTGCAATTAAGATGGGGAGTGTAAATTTGTCTAGTGTTCATTCATAAAGTACGGTCTGTAAAGAAATTGATGGCAGATGTACAGCACATATTGGATCAGTGAGAGATTTTGTTTGTGTTGAAAATACAGAACTTATAAAATGATACATTATGGATGAATGAATTTTGATAGTTAAATTGTTTTCTGATATTTTTAACTTATTAAATAAGAATGTTTTTTTAATTATCAATATATCTTCGATTTAATAGTAAATACTAATAGGTTAAGTACTGAAATTTGACAAACTTATTAATTGTGAAAACCTAATTTTGAAGATATCATTTTCCTATATAGAGACAAGTAAATAATAAAGACATATAATTATAATCGACATTATCTAGATAGCCAGGACAGCTTGCTAATTTTGAAAATATCATTTTTCTACGAATAATTATAATCCACATTATCTAGATAGCCATGACGAACTTAATAATTTTGAAAATCCAATTGTGAAGATATCATTTTTCTACATAGATAATAAAGACATATAATTATAATCCATATTTATCTAGATAGCCAGGGCAGGCAATGCTACTTACAGCAAACAAACGCTGACAACTTGTATCACTGTAATTTACATAACCAGACAATACTACTTAAACACTGACATTATATAACAGGGTGGTAGCTGAATACTGGACCATACTATCTAGACATTAACATTATATAACATGCTGGTAGTTGAATAATGGATCAGTCTGGATCTATTTTAATTCTGGTTTAATCAAGCAAGAAATCAAATCTCTTTTTATTAAGAAGTTTTAAAAATTTTCACTTCGAGATTTGGTCCCTTTTAGCTTTTGGTAGTTCTTGGTAAATCAAGTTAAGATGGATTTATGTTGGTTTAAAGTGTATATATAGCTCTGGGTTTTGCCAACTCATAGTTTTGCCAATGATATTCTTATGTAAGAATATATATATATATATATACCATTGGCAAAACTCAGAGCCCAAAAACAGCCAACCTCAATTTTATTTTATTTCATTTTTATTTTTATTTTTATATAATTTGACATGGTCAAAATGCTTACATAATAGAACAGGAGAGCTGAGTTGGAAAGTGTTGAGCTAGAGAGTATCTCTCCGCAATATAAAATACAGAGTTGTCTAAACATGCTAAGTTTTGCACTTTTTGAAGGGAATACCAAATCTTATTTTTTCTTGTTTAAAATGGGCTTTTGATTGCATATATGGATTCAAAACCCTAAGAAACCCTTACGTCAGTGAAATTATGGAGAGTTTTCAACTCAAACTTGTTATTCCAAAAAATTCCTACCCAATAAAAGCCTTCCAAAACCTAATACATAGACTACAGCATAAAATACTCGTTATAAAAAAAATTACCCCTTAAACACCAATTATAATTATAATTATTAAATCAGGAAAAAGAAATTCTAGCCCTAATGTTAATAATTACAGCCAGTACTGACAACTCTTCCCAACAACTTTAGCTTTAAACAATCTTAGCTATGAAGCATATTCAAATTAGCAATTGAATTAATATGTATATCTATTTTTTCTTCTTCCCAACAACTTTAGCTTTAAACAATCTTAACCATATATGTATGAAGCATATTCAAATTAGCAATTGAATTAATATGTCTATATCTATGATCTTTTAAATCAAGATGAAAATGACATTATGCTAATTTGGAATATATCTGGGGTTAAGATCTATCTGGTTTATAAATGTTAAAAGGTTAGTTTAGTCCTCTAGTTTTACCTGTCTTGGTCACTGGTGTTGCTATTCTTTGGCTTTTCTCCACTCATGGAATCGCTGTTCAACACTTCCAGCAGATAGCTGAAGTGATCTGTCAGCGAGAAGTCATTGAGATCTGCATGTAAATTTAAATGGTGAAAATTCATGGATGCCATGAAGTTGAAATTTCAGATATTTCTTGTTTTTTTTGGGAATGATTGAGGTTTAGACCCCAAACCTTGATCTGTTGCTTTGGCATCATCAAAATCGTTATGTTGCTCCTGAGTCACAATGGCGTTATTGACCGTTGTGATTTTGGAGACTTGGTTGAATAAATGTAACTCTGCTAACCGTGTTCTTTCCATCTCGATGGCTTGCTCCTGCTCCTCGGCCAGAAGCTGTCTTCTCATTACCTCGGAGGTATCGATTCTGGGCCCTGTTCAAGAATAGAACTAATCTTAGAAAAACCGCAGAGATTTTCATACAATAAAAAGTGCTACAGCTAGATACTTGGATAAAATGCGCACCAAGTTGTAAATCGTAGTCCAGATCGAGATTGTAGGCCGCCGCCATGTATTTTGAATGGTCAAGTTTCTCGGTACTCTTTCTGAAACAAACCGAATCAGATATTCCGGCTGAAAATCATAACCATGTTTATAAATAGTTTTAAGCTAAAAATAACAATCATGTTTTATAAGAATGCTGAAATCATAACGGTGCTTACACAGTTCTAAGCTGAAATTATACCTTTGTTTATAAATAGTTTATTATTTCTATCAGAAAAATTTAAACAGAGTTAGGGAATTTATTTTCTTATACAGAGTTAGGGAATGGTGTTATGAAGTATTATATAAATCATCAAATTTAATATTCAATTTTTTTATAGAGTAAGTTTTATAGTGGATAAATAAATAATTGAATGCTATTAAAATATTTTTCCATATTTTTATTATTAAAATATTCCTTAGGTAAAATATAATATTAAAATTATAAATTCAAATATCATGATTTACAAATATTTGATAAAAATGCTTATAAAATAAAATTAACTGTAATTAAATGTGTATTATTAAAACATTCCTACATAAATCCTTACTGTGAAGTATTATGGAAATCATCAAAACCATAAAATTCAAAGTTCAATTTGTTAGTCAAACTAAAAGTATGTAATTTGCTGTTAGTCAAACTAAAAATATGTATATTCACATAATTAATACAAAATATTAATTGAATGTATTATTAAAACCATGAAGTATTTTTACTTCCTTGATGTTAAATAATTGAAGTATTTATTGATGTTAAATAGAGATAGTGATTAAATGTAATACTAAAACATTCCTACATTATGTTAATTTCAAGATTCCCCACAACAGGGATTTTTGCTCCGCTCATGTATAAATGATCATACTACCCAAATGAGCTACAATATTATATAGCAGAAACTATACTACCATTCAGAATGGAATGAATTTATGTAAAATGAGGATTGAAATCAGAATTCTACCTGTCTCCATGCTTTCCTTTTTCTCTGTAAGGCTTGACAAGAACACGAGCACCACAAACATAATGTGGATTTCCTTTGGCCAGGATCATTTTTACAGTCTCCGAGTATACAAACGTTACAAATCCAAACATTCTCTTCTGTTGGTAGGGTATTCTCACGTCCTGCACAGGCCCATATGTCCTGCCAAACAATCACAGGTGTAATGAATTCCATAGGAATGAGAAAGGAAAGCAAAAAATATATACATGCATGCAAATGAAATGAAGCCCCACCTGAAATAATTGGATACATCTTCCTCTGTAAAAGTGCTCTCAGCAGGGAATGTTAAATAAATCTGACGAGATCCTGCAATCAATCCTGCTGTTATGTCGCTTCGTTCACTCCTGTATTCCGTGAACCTGGGAGCATCCTCTGCTAAAACAACTGCGTGTTGGCCATGTGGTCTGCATAGAACAATCCAAAGTTCAATCCCAAATGGTCTTTCCATTCTTTCTTTCATTTGAAGTTCTAAATTCAAGGGACAGAGTAAATTTGAAGACACAGAAATTTTTTCAAGATTTTATTTCATTAATAACTGCCTGGTTGTGGCTTACTGGTTGGGGCAGGGCATGCCCAGCAAAGAGCAGGACTTCAAACCCCTGTAGATGCAGAGGTGTCAACAAACCAAATTGGTTATGTGAATAGAGTCTTTCCGTATTTGACATAGCCTATTTGTGCCTAGGCATTTTGAATCATAAATCAGAAAAATCATGAAAAAACAGGAATTTCCTAAAGCCAAGAAACATACCTATCAATCAGTCTAACTGTGTTCTTCAAGCGTGCCAAGAGCTTGGTGAGACTGTAACCCGCTTTGCCATGCCTTTGAGATTCAGTCAAGTAGCCTTCTGCCTGCAGAGTCCTCCCATATCTCTCATAGTACAACTGAGGCAATGAGGCGATGGAAATGGGAGTCCTTTTGGCTCTCAGCAATTCCTGCAATTCCAACTCTAGCCTCTCAAGCGACCCAGTGGAGATTGGCTCTTCGCTCACCGATCCAGAAGGGCTGCTGCTCGCCGAGACTGGAACTGAAAGATAGTTTTCAGCATGGGAAAAACGGCAATTGCTGCCGTGTTTGCAGTATCCACGGGCGAAATACAGGCATGGCTTGACATCAGCCATCTGCGTAGGTCGTTTCCCAGTCCCAAAATTCAAAAACTCCATGCCCAATTTGGTCCCATTCAAAGAGCCAACCTGCATCTCTGGGTAATTGAAGTAACTATCATTATCAAACAACTGGAGCTGCTGTTCCTGCAGCTGGAGGCTGTAATCTCTGATCCCTGCTGGTTCATTAAAAGCCAGAGGATGCAGCTTTTCATTGCAAAAGATTTGATCTTGCAGAGAATTCCTGCCCATGAAATTGAGTGTGCTTTGCTCAATGGGTACACTAGTAAAATGATAATTCCCCAGTGGGCTCTCTTGATGGGTTTGAGAGTCCCAGTACAGAGTTTGTTGGGCTGAGAGAGCAAGGTAAGAGCGAGATGGAACATGAGAAAATGGAGCATAATTGTATGGTGACAACATCTGGGTTGCAGAGGACTGAGCAACTTGCAAACCGAGCTCCTTCTTGGCCTTAGAGACCATGGATTGGATCAAACTATCTGGACCAAAGGCCAGCCGAATCATTTCTCTGTCTCCATGGTCTTGCACCAACAAATAACCTATGATTTTTGATACATTCTCTGGTTCCATGCTTTGAATCCTTGAGTACACAACCTTTGTTGCTTCATATGTATCCATTTCACATCCAACACCTGCAAAATATGATGCACCAAACGATTAATTCTTCAATAGTCAATGCTCATACATACATATATCAGATCTGAAATACCAACTTCAAAGTTCAAACATTTGACAAGCAACTATTATCCATGATGGAAACTTGGAGAGGATCTCCCAGCATTAGAAGCCTACAAGTCAAGATCTGGCACAAGGACATCAAACAGTACCATATGAAATCTATGGGGAATGACAACCAAGATCCACGGCTTTCAAGCTGACATTGTTGAACTGGTTTGTTTCCTCAGGCAGCAGCCATTATTATACCTAACACAAAATCACTCTCTCACAGCTGCAAATTTCCTTACAGTGCTGACCTCACAGTCCACCCATCAGAAAAATAAAATTGAAGGGAAAATCGCTGTATGACAAGATAGGCCCATGGCCTACAGCCTTTGAAACCCAAATCATATCTCTGCCCAAAAGCAAAACCATATCAATATCTGTCATTTACCACAGGGACGCATTTCAAACACACTTAGCTTCCACAGAATTGAACAGTCCACATTACTGTATCTAACCTCAAACTCCATACACTGATGCCATTAGTAATTTTTCTGAATCAGACTTGTCATCTAATAACCCCCCCACTTCCTTCGAAGGCCTGTCAATTATACTCCTACCATTGAATTCCTTCCTGTCAAAGGCAAAAACACTAATGAAAACAAGTCCACAGAGCAGAGCAGATCAGAAAAACCAAAAACATAAAATACAAAAACAGATTCAGATCCACAGACCAGTAAAAGGAGATCAGCCATTGATTAAAACCCATAGCCGAGTTCCAGCCATAAATAACGCCGAGTTCATTAAGGCCTCTTCTTACTCCATCTACTAAACAGATAAAGGCCCGCAGTCAGCTGAGCCCTCGGCGAACCTAACCCCACCTTTACTCCACTCGAGTTAAATTCAAATAACCCCGCTTTCGTAAACCTCAAATTCGCCCGTTGGGTTACGAAACCTGTGCCGGAAAACCCTCCCGGCGGTGAAAAGATAACCCCGATAAAAAGACAAGTCATTTTCACCTCCTGCGTAACCGGTTGAAACTCAAAAGGTAAAAGGACTCCGGGCGAGGTAAAAGAACGGCGTGCGGGTCCCACCCGATGTCCACGCACGTAATGCCGGGTGAATACTAAGCGGCGAGCGCCTCTGCCGGCGCGGCGATTCCGGTAACACACGTGATGGTGGCCCCGCTGACGCCATCAGCTCCTTGTTCCGTCATCTGCCGGACGGCCGGGCTGGAAAAGCCGACAGAATCTAGCAGCGATGACGGCTGTATTTCTGCCTAGGTCGTCATACACACTAATCCCTTGGGTTCGAACCCCAGGGCTCGTTGTGTTCTGTGATTAGCATGTACCTTTTCCACAAAGGTGTCTCTCGCCACTTTAATCCCATGGTGCCCCAACAACTTTTCACTTTTGCATTCTTCTGGATTGTGTGTGGGTGCTCATATAAGGAGACAAGCCCAAGCCTTTGTCATTTCTTGTGTTTCACTTCACTTAATTTCGCCCAACTATATCCATGATAAAGTCAAGCACAAATTGTTTTTCATAAATTTGAAACTCCTAACGTGGTTGTTTATCACTTTGTATGATTTATCAACACCTAAAATCAGCTAGACATTACAAACAGAGAAATCATTGTAAGTGTGTATATCCTTTTATCACTTAGTTTGCTTCAGCAAAAATCAACTAGGCCTATATTCTTATCATTGTAATTGCTTTATCAACACTTAAAACATTTAAAATCACCTATATAGTGTGGATAAATTTAAACATTTAAAATCACCTTATAGTGTGGATAAATTTATTAGTGCAAGTGTGTTTATATATATATATTAAATATTTTGAATTTTATTTAATTTACTTTCTTTATTAATAACATTCTTACTTTGTGCTCGTAGAGGTTTGGTTTCGTGGCCACCGAATGATCTGTTAAGTCATCCGTGTCGATGTGTAGGTCACGAGTTTGAGTCTCGTCTTACTTGAGGGTCGTTCTTGCAGGTTGGGCAGTTCCTCTTAGAGGTTATAGTGGCAGCCGGTGAAATTCGACCCCATGTAACGCGAGTATGATACCATCGTCGTTGCCGATTCCACTAGTCAACAAAAAAAATAACATTCTTACTTTGTTATTTTTTTAATGTTAATTTGATTTTTTTGCTTTCTCAATTTTATTCAAACTCATATTCTTGAATTAACATTTGCATTTGTTATAGCTCATTGGGATAGGTCGAACGGTGGATGTGACAAACTGGAAGGCATTTTCCAACCAAGATAAGTGGCCCACCTAAGTTTGAAACTCCATTTACTTGTCTTTGTGAGGTGTGGATAGTTGTGCTATGCTCAGGAGTATAGTGGCAATCCTAGTAACTTGATGGCATTTTCCAACCAATATAAGGGGCCCACCTAAGTTTGAAACTCAATTTACTTGTCTTTTAAGGTGTGTAGATAGTTTTGCTATGCTCGGGAGTATAGTGGCAGTCATAGTAACTCGATCCTAGGTCTCTTCAAGAAAAATAAAAGATAAAAAAAACACTTACATCTTGTTGCTAATATGAACTCTTTCCCTCTGTAGATATTATCTAGAGTCAATTCCTCCCTCATTTGCAAAACTCGTATTCCACTACTTCTTATGCTAATTTGAATTCTTCCATCCTTTTAAGCCCATTTAACCCCATTTATATTAATATCCCTCATCATTTCCCCACACTTGTATCATATTGCTTTATTTCTTATCACTATTCTAAAAACTCTTCTCTTAAGCTCTCGATATTACACAAATGTATCTCCCTCATCATTTGCCACACTCCTATATCTCATTGTTTTTTTATGTGAATTTGAAGTATTTCCCTCTCTTATCCTTATTCATATGCATCTCCTTCCTCATTTGCAACACTCGTATCTTGTTGCTTCTTGGTATCAATTTCAATTCTTTCTCTCTCTTGTCCTTATTCAAACATTGTAACTCTCTTATTTCAATACTTCTTACATAATAATTTGAACTATTCCTCTATCTCAACCCTATATAGACTCATCCACCTCCTCATTTGCAACACTCTTATCTTGTTTCCCGACCGTATTTAGACTCATCCACCTCCTCATTTGTAACACTCTTATCTTGTTGCCCAACCCTATTTAGACTCATCCACCTTCTCGTTTGCAACACTCTTATCTTGTTGCTTCTTGACATGAATATCGACACTTCCTCTCTCTTAGCCTTGTTGAGATTCATTAACCTCCTCATTTATAACTTTCCTATATATTTACTTCTTACATTTATTTCACTTATTTCCCTCTCATTATTCAAATGCATCTCTCACATCATTTTTTGCAACACTACTATTTCATTTTATTGCATTTTGGTGTAATTTGAACCCTTCCCCACACTTAGTGTTATTCAAACTCATATCCTCCAATATTTTCAACACTCATTTCTCATTATCTTTTGATGCGAGTTCAAATTCCCCCCTCCTTCTAAATGTTTTTCAAACTAGTTTGCATTTTCATTTGTTTCACTAATATCTTACAAATTTTAACATTAATTTGAACTTTTACACCCTCTCAATCTAATTTAAACCCATCTTCCTCTCCACCTACAATATTAATATCTTATTATTTTTTAAAACTAAATTTTAAAACTTCCAGCTTATAAACTTATCTCACCCCACATTGACAACACATATCCCATCACTTTTTAACATTGACTTTTTATTTTTCTTAACCTTATTTATATCCATCTCTTCCTTTATTTGTGATATTTATATATTTTTACATGTTAGATATTTATATATTTTTACATGTTAAGTTAAATTGGTTTTTGGGTATTTATATATTTTTACATTTTATATTAAATTGATTTTTTTCATTTTCCAAATTTAT
Source organism: Pinus tabuliformis (assembly GCA_031772625.1). NCBI lineage: Eukaryota > Viridiplantae > Streptophyta > Pinopsida > Pinales > Pinaceae > Pinus > Pinus tabuliformis. Next base: position 496,619,017 of record CM062808.1, on the reverse strand, counting down.
TTAAGTTAATTTCCTTTTTCATTTTTAAATTATATTTTAATTTAAAAAAATATTCACTAGGGTTATTAAAAAAGTTTACCTAATTATTACCCAAAAAAACAATCTATCATATTTTAGTGCAAAAGTCTTCATTGTAATATTTACCTGGTTTATTTTTGTTAGGTCGGTAAGGCCTAAAGTTCTGAAAAATAATTAAATACGTGAGATAACTATCAATCCCAACTATTAAGGGTTGGCCAAACCAACTTAATGAGAAGGGCAGGGCATTGCACACAGTTTTAGCAACATGTTTGACATTAAGGTGTATATACATTTTTTATATGTCAACAGGAACCTTCCAAGCAAGATTCTCATCCATATCTTTCACTTTCCCAACATACAACCACGTCTCAACAATTCTTAATCCTTATCCGAATGAACTTAAACAAATATACCATACAAAGTAAAACCTATGCTAAAGTCAAGCTTAGTGTTAATTAATTTTTTAATGAGATGTTCATGTTTATAAATCACAACATAGTTACCTAGGAAAGCAATCACAAGGCAGAGAGGACGTTGGACAATGTGTACTTTTGGTTAATATTTATATATTTTTTTATTAATAGTAATAATAATTTTTATTTTTTATATATTTAAATTTAAAATATGGTTTTTAATTATTATTTGTATTTGGTTATTAAAATGAGTGATATGTTTTAAAAATTAATACGTAAGATATTGTTAAATAATTTTATGATATATGGGAAAATAAATAAATAAAATTTAACATAAATTTATATTTAATTTGAATTTATTGATTGTTAAATAATTTTATGATATATGTGAAAATAAATAAATAAAATTTAATATAGATTTATATTTAATTTGAATTTATTGAATATGGCGAGGGATCAATTTTATTAAAATGTAATTTTTTTTGTTTACTAGGTTGTGTGAGTCTTCAGATCCAACAAAGTAACAAAAAATATTGGGACACTATGTACTTTTGGTTAATATTTATGTACTTTTATTTAATATTTATATATTTTTAATAATAATTATTATTATTTTTAATTTTAATACATTTAAATTTGAAATTTGGTTTTTAATTATTATTTGTATTTGGTTATTAAAAATAGTCATATGTTTAAAAATTAACACATAAGACATGTTAAATAATTTTATGATATATGCCAAAATAAATAAATAATTTAACATAAATTTATATTTAATTTGAATTTATTGAATATAGAGAGGGATCAATTTGATTAAAATGTAATTTTTTGTTTGTTAGGGTGTGTGAGTTTGACTCAGGCGCATCAAAACCCACCTATAAAGTTTTGACTCAACTGTGGGAGGGAAATACCTATGAAGCTCATGGGACGCCTGGGAAACACCTATGAAGCTAGTGGGACCTGGGGCTAAGGCTAAACCCGAAAATGTGGCTCCCATCCTCAACCCTTCCCCATGAAATTTGAACTTGTGACCTAGTGAGGACTAAACTCCACAGAAACCAACTAGTCTCCCATCCTCAACCCCTCCCCATGAAATTTGAACTTGTGACCTAGTGAGGACTAAACCCCACATAGACCAACTAGTCTACAATTCGTGGGTATAATTTGATCTTGTTAGCTTCACTTGTGGGAGATTTGAATCATGAGTATCATCATTTACGTAATGCTTCATAACAGGAGCTGCCCCATAAGCTAATATATATACATAGATATATAATTTTGAAATGTAATGGTTTCTAATGTAAATTATTATCATTTAAACTTATTCTAAAATGTTAGATATATTATCAATTTTCTAAAAATATATTTATAATTTTTATTAATAATATTAATTTATTATTTTTATTATTGTGCACTTTAGCCTAGTATGAAACTGATGTTCTAATGTCTTCTCTTGTCGTATTGTTAAATAAAAAAAATTGACTCAATAAAATTGCATAAAAAATAAAAATAAGATAAAATAATAAATTTATATAAAAATTACAATTAAAATAAAATAATAAAATTATTAATTAAAATAAATTGAGGTAGTTGGTAGATTTTGGGTTCCAATATTTGATAACCCATAGTTTTACTAATGGTATAGTTGTGTGTATACTTATTTTAAAATGTTAGATATATTATCAATTTTCCAAAAATATATTTATAATTTTTATTAATAATATTAATTTATTATTTTTATTATTGCGCACTTAGCCTAGTATGAAACTGATGTTCTAATGTTTTCTCTTGTCGTATTGTTAATAAAAAAAATTGACTCAATAAAATTGCATAAAAAATAAAAATAAGATAAAATAATAAATTTATATAAAAAATACAATTAAAATAAAATAATAAAATTATTAATTAAAATAAATTGAGGTAGTTGGTAGATTTTGGGTTCTAATATTTGATAACCCATAGTTTTACTAATGGTATTGTTGTGTGTGTGTGTGTGTGTATATATATATATATATACATATATAATCCATGTTAATTCTAAATCTTAAAACAAGTTTGTACCTCAAGAGACTTGATCTCTCACGACACTTGGTAGATCCAAAATTAATTTTTTTTTTTAGTTGAGAAATGCTCTCCAACCTAGTATGAAAGAGATGTTGTAATATCTTATCTAATTTTGTTATATAAACATTTTGACTCCGTTAACTTACATAAAATTAAAATTAAAATTAAATAAATTAAGATAAACTAATCAATTTACAGTTAGTAATTTTTTAACTTCAAATTTTAACACATAATTTTACCAATAATATTATTAAATCCCAAATTAAAATAAACCTAAATTAATTGTATAACTTTTCAATAAAATAAATATAATGTATTATTATTTTATTTTATTTTTCACTTACTGGTTCACGGATACCCGGGTCAGTGGGTAGCCGCTACGTCCAGGGTTTTTAAACTCTGAGTGGACGCCACCCGAAGGGCATCAACACCCCTCGGCCTATTTACTGACCTAACCCCAAGAGCTTTCGGGATTCAACCCTGTGACCTCCCATTGGCGAGGCACTTGATTTGACCGATTGAGCTAACTCTTGGGGCTAATAAATATAATGTATTATATTTACTAATATATAATTTAATACTTCATAACAAAAACGCCACTACACTATTTCTCATCACTTCTTTTATATATTTAAAAATTAGATTTCTAAATTTATTTTTTTTGTAAGTCAGATAGTTATATTATGGAACAAAATATAGTACAAAAAATCTGCAGTTGCAGATCGAGGCCTGAGGCATACAGGTCAACAGACACAAGACACCAACCCTAAGACAACAAGATACTACAAGCATTCAAAATGCTAATCGCACACCACGCAGGGTGGCATAGCCATTTATTTACTACGCATAACTTTAACATAGACTATTATTGAACTGCGCTACTGTAACTAGAAAACTATTAGGAAATGACAAAGCTACAGTCCAAGAAGTCCTCCGAAACAGTTAACAAAAAAAAGCCAAAGAGATGGCACAGACAATCCCGACCTACTGCGGGGGCATCCCGATCCGGCTTGCAGTGTCCAATCCTTGCTCCAGGACGTGCTTGTTCACTCTTTCCAGCAGGGACTGATAATTGTGAATTTCCTTCGGCGGTGCTTGCTGCTTGCTATCAGAGCTCGGGGGATCCGGACTCAACGTCTGCCAAAGAAGTTTAATAAGCAGAGTTAACTTCTTATTGACAGTTTCAACAACGTTATGCACGACCGAGATTTTTTTGTCTAGTGCCTCACAAATCTCAAACAGACTTTTATCTTGGGCTTCAGAGATATGGTTCTCCCCTTGAGAATGTTGGCTTCCTGCATCCGTGGAATCCAGAGCTTTCGCCAAAAGGGTCTTGATCCTCCAACTTTCCACTTGTGTGCGCACGAATTGCGTCGCTCGTCTGGAAGCAGTGCCTGGGTCCATCAACCAATCGACCTCCCTTGCTATGTCCTCCTCTGTGCACGGCTGTTCCTCCTCCTTGACTGCAGCTTCCATCTCAGCAATCCTTCGTTTGTTTCTCGTTGTCGTTCGGGTTTCATACATGCCTCTTGCAGCCTGGAGCTCCTAGTTTGCATTAATGCTTCGACAGCTTCCAGTATCCATGTTACCCCTATTATCCGTCACTCGGTGATCAGCTCGGAGCCGCAAACAATAGTAACCCAGAGTAATCCCCTTAGGAGAAGTAATTGAAACGTTGCTCCAACTGTTTCTTAAATAGCTTTTCGCCTTGAGGTTTCCCATGCTAAGCCTCATCTCCCGAAACGTCGTGGGAGTGCTATCATCATAGTTCCTGTGGGTGGCCGTGAATGCTGCGTGATGCCTCCAGATATGAAAATAAATGTTTCTCATACCTTGATGAATGTGTTCGTGCCAAATGTCCATCTTGCTGAAGAGGCAGCTGCAGTAGTCCCTTCGATGAATCAAATTGTAGATTTGAACTCTATGCACCTGCTGTCGCCATAAATACTTTGGCTGATCTTGTCCTTTCGACCTGTGCCAACTATCATCACTCATACTGTCTCCCGAGTATTCCATTTTGAGGAACCGAAAAGGTCTACCGTTTTCCGGTTAAGCCCGGTTTAAATTACCCACGTCCTCTCTTGCCAGCTGTAAGCATCTCTCCTTAAGGCTCGGACTGTCCACTTGTCTCCAGCTGCTGTCCCACCCCCTGTCTTGGTTGTCAATGCTGTAGTTTGCCAAGTAGTCAGCTAGCCCATTTGCCTTACGCCTCACCGATTGAAAGACTAAACCTTTCATTTCGCCAATTAACTATGCAATGTTCTTCGTCACCTTGGCTAGCCTCCAGTGTCTCGTGGCTTTGCAAGCCTGAGTACCTCCCTGAATTTTCTTTGCGACTGAGATGACCAGGGATGAGTCGCCTTCTACCACTGCATTGCTTGTCGGTAGGTTCTTAAGAATTCTCAGCCCTTGCTCTAACACCGCGAACTCCATCTCATTGTTCGTGCCTTCTCCCAACACCCTGCAGTAAATATGCACAATTTCTCCTTCCTGTTTTCTAATAACACCTCCAATGCCAGCTATCCCGGGGTTGCCTCTGGAGGCACCATCAAAATTCAGCTTCAGACCTCCCTCTGGCGGGAAATTCCATCTATCGGCCTCCGAGTTTGGTTGTTACTGGTGTCTCGGCGTCGTGATGTTGTGGTTGACTTCCAGATGAAAGCACTTCAAGATATGTAAGTCCCGAACCGATGGCTTCTCGTTAGGATCTACCTTGCACTTAGTCTGAATCAATTGTTTAATATTTGTTAGAATAGTTACTTTTGATTGCTCAATATTTCTTTGTTCATCCTGAAATACCCTCTTGTTGTGCTCTTTCCATATTGTCCACAATAGGAAGCCTGACATGGCTTTCCAGATGTTATTGACTCTCAGGTTTTTGGAAAAATTGTTTTGCCAGTTTAGAATCGTATTTTGGATGGACTCTCGATCACGGTTTGATTTCCGTAGAATTCCCTCCATCCAGTTCCATAGATGGTTTGCCCAGTCACACGAATTAAATAGGTGGTTTATAGATTCTTCTTCTCCTAAGCACATCGGGCATCTGGAAGGACCATCGAACCCTTTTCTGCGCAGATTGTCACATGTCAGGGTTTTGTTCCGCATTAGTAGCCATAGGAATGTCTTGATTTTCGGCCAAAATAGGCTGTCCCACACTTTGTTGCACCAGGGTACTGCTTCCTCCTGTTTTGCCTTTACTATCATTTCCCTTGCTTCTTTTAGTGAGAAATTTCCATTTCCTGTCATACCCCATCTCAGCTGATCCTCTTCCTCTGTTTTCCTTATCTTTCTTTTAAGAATGTGACTGTTGAGTTGTTTTGTGCTTTCATTTCCCTCAATGTTGTTATCAGCGTTGAGATGTATCCATTCTCTCCAGTTTGCATCTCTGCTGCTCAGGTCCCAGTAATGGCAGACTCTGCTTCTGCCTTCGTTCTGGCTGATCTGTTTGAGATGTAATAGCTCTGGGGTATCTAATTTGGGGAACTGTTGCCATGCATCTTCCCAAAACAGGGCTAACCTACCATTACGTATTTCCCAGAAGCTATTTTCCTGCACTAGGCTACGATTTTGTCTTGCAAGATTCCATATGGGCGAGCCCTCTGGAACCTCCTGCAATCTTATGAGATCCTGATGATTACAGTTTGGGACGTACTTGTGTTTCCAATGTCTGGCCCATGGCAGATTGGACTCTTTGATCCATCTCCACCATAGCTTTGCTCCACAGGTTATGTTGACAACCGCCGGATCCACTAGATTTAGTCCCCCCACATATTTCGGCTTGCATAATTTGTTCCAGGCTACTAACGCCCATTTTCTCTTGTCCCCATTCCCACTCCATAAAAAGGATCTCTGTATAGCTCTGATTTGTTGAAGAATCCCTTTTGGGGCCGGTAGCATTGATAATAAGTACTGCGGTATAGCCTGTAACACAACCTTGGTGAGGATTAATCTTCCGGCAAAGTTAAGCGCCCTGTGAGTCCAGTGTTTGCATCTGTTTTCCATATTGGCTATGATCTTTTCCCAGTGCACTTTTTGCCAAGGCCGCAGAGTGAGGGGAGCTCCTAAATATCTCGAAGGTAAACTGCCTATCCGGAAGCCTAGAAGTTGAGAAAGGTGAGCTTGAATAGCTTGATGAGTGTTGAAAAAGAAAATCGTGGATTTGGAGAAGTTGATTTCCATTCCTGAGGCTTTGCTAAAGAGATCTAAGATCTCCTTGAATGCCAAGGCCTCTTTAAATGTGGGGCTGCCGTGTAACATAGTGTCGTCCACAAACCGCTGATGGGTAGTAGCAGGAATAGATAGGATTGGTTGAAGACCCTTAATTGCCCCTTCAGCTTTCTTCTTGGCTATAATTCTGCTGAGACCCTCCATAAGGATAACGAATAGGAAAGGGGATAAAGGATCGCCCTGTCTTATTCCTCGCGAAGGTGAGAATGGTTCAGAGAGGGCTCCATTAACTAGGATTGAGAATCTTGAGGATTTGATGAGGGTCAGAATCCAAATAACCTAATGTCTGTTGAACCCGAAAGCGTCCAAAATGGCTTTGAGGTATTTCCAGCTCACCTTGTCATAGGCTTTCGATAAATCCAGTTGCATTAACATCCCTGCTTTTTTCCTTGAATGGAGAGTGTGGATCATATCTTGAGCAAGGATAATGTTGTCTAATATCTGCCTTCCCTCTACATAACCCGATTGCTCTTCAAAGATGATGCCCAGGAGAATGGGCTTCAGCCTATTGGCAATAACTTTTGATATTATTTTATAGATGACATTGCAGAGAGCAATAGGTCTGAACTTTTCAGGGGTATTGGCTTCCTCTACCTTTGGAATTAGCGCTATGAAGGTCGAGTTAATGGATTTGAGTATGGTTCCAGAACATCTGGAGTCCTCTACAACCTCCCAAACATCCTGCTTCACCGTATTCCAGCAAGCCTTGTAAAAATTGATTGTAAACCCATCCGGCCCAGGGGCTTTATCGTTTGGCATGCTTCTTACAGCCTCCTCTACCTCTTCCAATGTGATTTCCCTGCTAAGGGCCCAGTTTTGCTCAGAGGTGACAGCTTTGGGAATGGCTTTTAGAAGTTCCCTAATGGCTCCTCCTCTGTTTAACTATGGTTCCTGTGCTATGGATCTGAAATGAGCTGAGAGCAACTCTGATATGTCGTGGTGGTTCTTCACTGACTCCCCATTTTCATTTCTCATCTCAAGAATTTTGTTTGAACTTCTGTAATCCAGAGCAGATCTGTCAAAAAATTTGGTATTCTGCTCTCCCTCTTTTAGCCACTGAATCCTTGATTTCTGCCTCCAGAGAATTTCTTCATGCCGACATCGACTGTGCCACTGTTGGGTTAGAATTTTTTCCTGTTCGATGGATTCCTCACTGCTTTGACCAGCTGCCCATTCTCTGTGAATTTGTTCCAACTTATTTTCTATAAGGGTTTTCTCCTTGAAGATATCTCCAAAAATTGTTCTATTACACTCTTTTATCTTATCTTTAATAAGTCTTAATTTCTTCTGCAAATTGAACATTTTGGAGCCCTCACCCTCCAGAGGTTCTAACCACCAGTTATCAACCATCTGAAGGAAGTTGGGATGATCCAACCAAAATTTTTCAAATCTAAGGGGTTTATTCCTTGGTGTGCCATGAACATCAGCTATGAGCGATATTGGCCAATGGTCCGAACCTCCACTGGGAAGGATATCTGACTCTACAAGGATACCATCCATTATGATACTCTCAGAAACCAAAAACCTGTCCAAGCGAGAGGCTATCATTCTATTTCCCCCTCTTCTATTGTTCCATGTGAAATTGCCACTTTTGGTATGAATGTCTACCAATTTAGCATTCTCAATGAAACTAATAAAAGACTCCGCATCCCTATTAAGTTTCCTTAAACCCCCTTTCTTCTCTAGAAGGGTTGTTATCATATTGAAGTCACCCCCCATAATACATTTGGACATTGGATGCCTGCTAATGAGCCTATTTAAGGAATTCAGGAAACTGATTTTATCTTCTATCTTCTGAGGTCCATAAACATTTACACATAAAAATGATTCAGAATTACCTGTAGGTTGAGCTTCCACAACAATGAAGTGCTTGTTCGCTTTTGCAGATAGTATTTGAATTTCTCTCGTGTCCCATAGTGTTGCCAGGCCTCCTTCTCTGCCCTGACTTTCAACTTCTAGAAAATTTATGTGCCTTCCTATCTTCTTGGTTATCCTTGCCATGCTAGAGCCATTGCATTTGGTTTCTTGTAAGAACATGATTTCCGGTTTATATTTCTGGAATTTGCGTTTCAGCAGTCTGTGCTTTGCTTGGCTGTTTAGCCCTCTTACATTCCAAGATATGATCTTCATGACAAACTTGAGGTATTATTGAAAGGACGGGAAGGCGCTAAGAGCCTTCATCTTCCCTGAGTTGATCATTATCATTCCTAGCTCCTGCAGAGCTTCATTGCTTGTCTTTCGGCCCCTTTTCTTCTTTTGCCTTGAGCTTGATGAATTCCATAGAAGACTCTTCGGGTGGAGACTATTACCTCTTGCTATGCCTAGCTTTCTATGTTGCCTTTCTAGTGCTGCTTTCTGCCTTGCTGTAAACAGATCACTGATTTTTTTGATTTCTTCTTCTGGTACCGTTTCTATACCTTGATTTTTCCAGTTCTCCACTATAACGGGTAGATTCATCCCTTCCCGGGCTAAAACTTCCTCCAACTCAATGTCCTCGCTCCCTTCATCGCTGGCCAACATGTCTATGTCCTCCTCCGGTTCCTCTGGTTGCTCCCCCATTTGGAATTCGTTGTTGTTTGTGTCCCCTTCCTCTTCTTTCCTGGTTCGTTCCTCCTTGTCTCGTGGCTCCTTATCTGCTGCTCTGGTTTTTTGTATCTCCTCTGAGTCTGTCTCCAGATCCAAGAGCTCAAAGGTGTTGTTGTTGTTGTTTCTATCTATTCCTGCTCTGTATGCCCTTCTTCTGTTGGCTCTCTGCCTTGACTTCGGGGTTATAAAGTTATCTTTGCCTTTATTTGTTGGTTCTGTTTTAGTGTCCTCCTCCTTCTTGTTCATAGGGCATTCCCTTATTAGATGTCCGTGTTCGTGACATTTCCTGCAGCGAAACGGGATCTGCTCATAGTCTATTGCCTGAAAGTAATCCTCATCCCTATATTCGAGCCATAACCCTTCATACAGTGCCCCTGATACATCCATTTCCATGCATATTCTTGCGTAGGAGGTGTATTTTTTCTGCAATGTTGCCTCTGAGGCTTTGATAAAAGTCCCCAACTGATCTCCAATTTGCTTCAGAGCATTCAAAACCCAATAGTCTATCGGGAGAGAAAACAAGCGGATCCACACTGGAACTTGAGTGAAGGATTCCTTCTCCGGAACAAAGTTCGGTTTCCATGGTCGCATGTATAGACCAGCTGAGGCCATGAAATACGGGCCTCCATCGAAAATCCTGTCCTTGTCTTCCAGGTTGGTAAACACAACTATAAAGAAACCTTTGGCTCCCAATTGCAGTTTAACATCTCCTCTGGGCTTCCAATGTTGTCTGATCCACTGACACAAGGCCCTTTCAGTTGGCCACATTCCCATGAACTTGCATATGACTGCATGTTCTGTCATGTGCTCTCGATAGGCTTGTATCTCTGGATCCGTTATTACAACTCTAAGACTGTCAGCTTTCCTTGGTTTACAAATACCGTTTGCTGTTGAGTCTTTGTTGGGGTTCGAGCTTGTGTCCCCTTCCTTCTCTGTGTTCCCCCGTCTGCTGTTTGTGGGCTCCTCGTTTGCTCCTTGTTGTTTTTCCTTGTTCCCTGTCAGGTTTTGTCCTTAAGCGTTTCTGTCTTCATTACCTTCCAAGCCCTCATCTTCTTTGCCTTTGATTATTGTATTGTTGTTTGGTTCATTGTCTTCCACTTGTATTTTCTCCTTGTTTTTCCCGCCTCTCTGCTTGAGCTTGTCATTCCCCGAGATTCTGACTCCCTCCTTAGCTTGCTGCCTCTGTTTCTACATGATTATTTGTTTATAGGTGGGGGTCCCAATGGACCCCTCTGCACCCATCTGGATAGTCAGCTTTTGTCCCCTTCTTAACAGTGCTGCTATCCGTGATCTGTTCCCTTCCAGCTCTGAAACTGTTGCAGTTACTCATAAACCCTCAGAAACCCTCGTTTCCGCCATTCCCACTAGATTTCTATAATTTATTAATAATCATTCCACTCTATAATTATTTTATATGATCCTATAAACCTAAACTCAAATCAAACTTTACATAAATTTATTAAAAAAAATATTAAATATATTTTACTAGGTTAATTTTTAAAATATTAAATATATATAATATATATATATATATATATATATATATATATATATTTTAATATAAACTTAGGTTGTACTCCCTTGTTATTCAAAGGGATAGCAAGAAGCATATAAATCTTGTCAATTTTGAAAGTAGTATTTAAAATGAAATCCTAATTAATTTAATTAATTTGTTTTTTTTCTTTTTTTTCAAAAATATTGTTATTAACATAACATTGTATATGAGATATTTGATTCAATTCAGTATTTTTGGGAGAATGTAATTCTTATAATTGGCTCTGAGTTTTTAATTTTTATAAGATTTAAATCTAAAAGAAAGAAAAAACGATATAACTAAAATAAAGTTACGATATATAAAATAAAAATTATAGTAAATGAAAAACCAAATTAATATATAAAATTATTTTATTTGTAAAATAAGAAATCTATTATAATAAATTATATGTATATTTTATTTTTTTAGATTTAAATTTATGATTTCTTGAAAAAACACATGATTTAATCATTAACTTTACTCAAAGTATATTTTAATTTTATTATAATAATTTTTTATTAGGAAAAATTATTAATTTAAAAATATTAAAAAAATTCAAATTAAATTAATTTAATAATAATTTTAAAACAGACTTATAAACCTATATCAACCATTTAAGTCTTCTTGGTTCTTTTGTTGGTAAACCATATAGATAATTTACTAACTTTGGTATATAATTTATGCCTTTTCTTATGATTTGAATTAACAAACATCAGAGTGGGTAATCGCTCACATTAGCTGTGTATGAAACATTTCAATGTTTTTTTTAAAACGAACAACTAAATTTCTATTAAAGCTTCATACCAAAAAAAATACAAAACATGATATTGGATTCATATATCTACGTTATTATATGACCTCAGATGTGATTTAATGGTTAGAGTGGATTGTCAGGATAATATATATATATCATTTTTATTAAAATATTTATGTTAATTATTAAATATTAATTTTAATAAGATATAATTTATATTTGTAATTTTATATAAATTAATATGTATAAATAAGTTAAATGTGATAATGAATTAAGAATTAATATTTATTCTTTATATGAATTAATTTATATGAGTTATTGGAAATTGAGTAATTTTTTTTTAGAAAGTAGAATATACATGTGAATCTCAAACGAATAGTTTTTCTTAAATGGTTTTTGAAAATGAGGACATATTAAGACAAAATGGGTTGAGGGGTTCTAAAAAAACACTACAAGTTAATTGTACAAAACATTGAATCATTATAACAACAATATCCTGAAAAGGGAGGATAATATTGATTAAGCAATTTCTAATCAGATGATGAATTTGAACATTACAAAAAGAAAAGAGAAATAAGTGTGAGTATTCCTTGAAATCCCTCGACTAATGGACTTCCCCAACAATGAATCCCAAACACTACAAGTTAATTGTACAAAACATTGAACCATTATAACAACAATATCTTGAAAAGGGAGGATAATATTGATTAAACAACTTCTAATCATATGATGAATTTGAACACTACAAAAAGAAAAGAGAAATAAGTGTGAGTATAACTTGAAATCCCTTGACTAATGGACTTCCCCAACAATGAATCCCAACATTCCAAAAGAGCCAACAAGAACAGATGGGCTTGTTTTGAAAGGCTGTCAACTTTCAAGTTTAATTCTCCATAAATATGCATGAAAGATAACCAATCAAAATATATGAAGGACTTATAAATAATTTGTAGTTGAGGGCCAAGATGTATATTTTCCACCAAAATACTCTTAGAGGCTCATTTAATGACAAGCTGAGAATCACCTAAGACCTAAAGCTTTTAGTTCTTTTATCTTTTCCTACCTCAAGCAAAGTCCAAAGAGACAAAAATGTTGCTTTGTTATTGGACCCCCTACCCAAGGCATATCTAACATGAAGATAATGAGACTTAGAAAGGAACAAGACCACACCCACCCCAAAAATTAGAGACCATAAAAAATTTGTGATTGAATATCCTCCACCAAAGATAGCTTGGCTTCTTGATTTACAAGGTTGGAAGTCATTGCACTAAATACTCGTTATGAGCTCAATGTCACATGCAGGAAGTGAACCTGGGTGGGGATAATAACAACATTATTCCCAACCACCCAAACGAAACTCAATTGACAAATTTGCTTATATTTATATTAAAACCATTTTTATTAAATGATATATAATTGGTTTACAATTTAATGAGATAGAGTCCTTATCCATTAAAAAAGGAGTCCTTATCAACATATAAGTTGAGTGATTTTAATTATATTTATCAAAATAAGATTTATCATAATCATCACTTTATGATTTCAAAATAATTATTTATATTAGAGTAGCATATAAAATATTGATGGTGTCTTTTTTCAAATTCTATTTTAATTTTCTTTTAAAAGCATACATTGTATTTCAACAATAAAATTGAAACTACAATCCAAGGGCACAGAAGGGTGTGGAAAAAATAAATAAATACAATCTCAGAGGAGAATTATTGTAATGAGTAAACCCTAAAGCCTAGTGAAGAGGGATAATTATATCTAGAAAGTGCATCTCATAATCTAAGGTCACAAATATAGTATCGTGAAACATCATTGCATGTGAAAGTTCAAAAAGTTAAGAGTCCAGAAATTGTTGTTGACACATGAGACTCACAGATCACTAAAGATTATTTTCCTTCAAATTACAGGGACATTGTCCTTAAATTCTTCAGAAATAGAGCAAACCCATATGTGAGTGCAACACATCTTTAGAGAGAGCATTTTCCTAACCATTAGATTCTTGAAGTAGGTGAGAAATGAAACCATTTGACAATAATCAACACATTCCTTTAGTGGTGAAGCTAAGTGGATAAGTCCTAAATTGTTTATGTCACCACGACTTTACATCTAATTAATGACAATCCCATACTTTCCATAAACCTGTAAATGATGAACATCATTAGCAATCACAATATATAAGAGAGCATGTAATGCATTCATCTCTACAGAGTTATTAGTTCCCTAACCCAAGAAGGTTTTTCCCAGTATATAGTGATGTTAGAGAAGCATAGAGAGAAACTTAGACTACAATACCAACCTTCATTTTGACTCAACGCATCAAAGAATCCATAATTTATCCCTTTGTCAATCTGGGGCCCTTGCACAGATGTATGTTGTACTGATTTGGCTAGAAGGTTTTCATCTATCGAAATTGATAGGGCCCTAGAAGCTACTAGAGCTAGAGGAATCAACTTATCATGCAATAAAATTTTATTTCATGTTAACCATATACCCCAAGATACTTCTATTAGAAGGCTTCTTAATATTTTTAATGCATGTGAATCATAGAACCATTTAAAACATTCATGATTGTTTGTTTGTCTTAAAGGTTCGTAAGGTTGACCAGAGATTCTATGTGCATTCAAACTTGCATGGTGAAACAAGAATACAGAAACAAGTGACTAGAGTCTCCTTCGATCAAGTGGCATAAAGTAATTATGCTAGGTCCCTCAAAGCCATGCTTCAACATCATACCCTAGGTTAAAACTTGATCATTCAGGATAAGCCAAAACAAAAGGGTTCTTTTAAATGGAACCTTAATTTTCCAAAAAAAATTAAACCATCGTTCTTCATTGTCTAGATTATTCCCAATCAATGAACAATAACCCAATTTGAAATTCTGTGTCCCCCTACTCAATTATGCACCCAGATCAGTTCGTCATTTCCATCTCTTATTTTAATTCAAGCTTTAACAAGTTTAGCAATAAAAAAATTTCCACTGGGGATGTCATTCTTCTCCCAACCCCAAATTTGTCACTAAGAGCAAACCTTGATGCCAAATATCATTGAAATCTAATTGAAAATTTAGTCAAAGTGTACATTTACAAATCTCCTATAGAAAATTTAACATAAGATTAACCAGGAATATGTTTTGATTGCACCCCATTATTGCATTAGAACCAATAAGAACCTTATGTCCAAACTAGACCTTCTAGGTGAGATGATTCCATGCCATTAAGAAAGATTGGAAGACGACCCTCCAATGGTATGACGAATTGTATGTTGACTTATTAAGATATCATATCCATTCATTATAAAGCCTAGTGTAATATATTTAGCCACTAGGATTTGATACTGCAAACTATCCCTAGTGAAAAAACTCCAAAGAGTGTTCACTATCAGTGCTTTCGAAAAATAAGATCAATTTTGGAGATATTAGCCCCCCTAGGATTTAGGTAAACCAATTTTGTTCTAGCATACGAGATGTGACCCCATTTCAAATTTTGTTCAGGGTTCCTTTGGAATCGATGCCAACGAATTCCAATACACTAGACTATACTTAATGACATATTTGACCAAGATTAGACCACCCACCCACCCCCCCCCCCCCCCCCAAAAAAAACCAATGATTACACCAAAATTAGATCTTTTTATACTTTTGTAAGAAGCCATTTCCAATTTGAAAAATTATATTTATTAGGTTTGAGATAATAACCTAGATATTTAAAACCATCTCTTAAGTCTAGTTCCTGGTAGCCAAAAATCTCAATCACATGGGTGTATGTGTTGTATGTTAGGTATAGGTGCATGTATTGCATGGAGTTGTATGCCATGTGTGGTTGTATGTGTGTGATGCACACTATGTATATGTGCACCTGGTTGAGGAAAAGGCACTGGGTGTTTGTCAGGTTTGGCAACTGATCCGATGTACGTACGAAATAAGAACAAAGGTAGAAGTAAGGACCAATGAAGGATTAGTATCGGTATTTTATTTCAACTTTATTATGCATGTGGTTTATGACTATGGTTTATGATTTTGGTATATGATGATTACATGTGAATTATGATTCTGGTTTATGATGGTTACATGTGATTTATGATTTGTATGGTTATGTTTTGAGCTAACTTGATGTGATATGTTTATACATGATGATTTGGTCAAAGATGCTAGTTTGTCTTGTTGTGACATGAAGTAAACAGGATTGCAAATGTAACTTACTGACGAGCTACCAATGAGGTATGATTTGAAGTTATTTCAATTTATTTTGAATCTAATGGAAGTTATGTGTTTGGTACAAGAATCACAAACATTCTTAGTTGGATGATTGAAATCGACTATAAGAATTAGCAGCAGCAATGAAAGGAATTGAAAAATATAGCAGTACGCTGGTAAAGAATTCAAGAACAGGGCCATTGTGCGACACTTGTACCCAATAGTGTCCATTGATTTCCATGAGCATGCTATAACATGTATGATGGTTTTGACGTAGGAATATGCCTTGGATTTTGTGCCTTTCGATGCAAAGAAGCCTTGCCAAGGGATGGACTTCCCGAGATGGGGGTGCAAGCGGAATTTGGAAGGTGAGTGGTTGTATGGAAGGGGTTGACCGAATTGCCTGAGGGATTGTGTAGCAAAGAAGGGAAGATCGGGGATGGATTTGTTTTGGTCATTAGCATTTTGAGCTAGAATCAAATGCACATTGGGAGTGCACCCTGGAACAATAAGCTAGTAAATGTTCATTGAGAGGACAAGTGGCACAGGATTATAATGTTGGACATTGGATGCAGTTTGAATGTGATAGTGGAATCTGGACTTCCTCGGAAGGAGGTGAATCTTGATATTACTTGAAAGTGGAGATGTGAGCCTCTGGATTCCCTTATTGTAGATGCAAGCATTGTATCTTTTTATTTGTTGGTTGAGCAAATGTGTATACGTGTATACTATTGTAAATATTGTATCGAGATGGATTTATAAAGCTCCATAGGCAATATGGTTATTTGTTGGTTGAAGCAATTATGTATGTGTATATGTGGTTATTGTAAATGTCATAATGAGTTGTGTTATAAAGCTCCAGTAAATGGTATGTTTGTCATGTTTTAGCAAATGGTCATTGTAAATATTGCAACGAGTTGTGGTATAAATCTCCATGGGTAGTATGTTTTGTTTTTAGCAGTCTTGTTGGTTATAGGTGTCATTCAACATCAAGGATGGTGTTCCCACAAGGGGGAGGGTTCTGTAACAGCCTTGGAGAAAATTCCATCTAAAAATATATATAAGACCATGATAATGGGACACGTATTCTAAGCTAAATGGTGGGGGAAACATCCTATTGGGCATTGATTTAGTTTATTATGGCTAAGGAAATTAGCAAAGGCAATGGCTAAGGTTTTGGAAAGGCATGAGGCATTTATTTATAAAAATAATGGAAATTAGGAGAAAAGGAAGGTGAAAGGTCACATGTTGCATGTGAGGAGGAATGAAGGAAAATAATGGAAAATTGAGAAAATAGAAACCTCATTAATAAAAACAATTCTGAGACTCTCATTATTCTCTCTCTCACATACCCTTGGATACTTAGAGTTTTCATGGAGCACTCTTGGAGGGTGTGGCATACTTGGATTCTTGAAGAAAGAAGACAAATGAAGAGCATGAAAACCCAAGAGGGCATTTGGATCAGCAACTACATTAGATTTTCTTGCAGGTACCAAGTTGCATGTATGTTTCCTTCAGTAGTTTTGGCATGCATGGCACATGCATGTGGTTTCTTAGTCATGATCTGTCACTGGAATGGAGGATTGCCTAGCCTTTCCATTTCCTAGATAGCCATGGTGATTGTGGGTTTACTTTCAGTGCTTGTTTTGGTTGGTTCTCATGTTTCCTTTAGCTTGGGTTGAGTTATTAGTTCCTATAAACTTTTGTTGGACAAACGCTTTGGAATCCATGTAACGGTTTGGGTTGAGTTCCTAGTCCTGGAAGCCCTGGTTGGACAAACGCTCTAGAAGCCATGCAACAACTTGGGTTGAGCTACTAGTCCTGGAAGCCTTGGTTGGAAAAATGCTTTGGAATCCCTTGTTAGGTTGAATTACTAGTCCTGGGAGCCCTGTTTCGACAAACGCTCTGGAAGCCCAGAAAATATTGTGGGTTGAGTTACTAGTCCTGAAACCCTTGGTTAGACAAACGCTCTAGATCCTAATGATAGTTGTGGGTTGAGTTACTGATCCGAATTGGATCCTAGAACACTCTCTAAGTTTTCATGAACTCTTTAAAAATCATGCCAAAGTTTCAAAGTCTTATAATGATTAAGCTTATCAGAGATATACTCATAATAATTGCAATTTATGATTAGCACGGAGCAACGAGGACCCTCGGTCAAGCACACAGACCATTGGCCCATGGTAATGCGCGGTGGTGCAAATTGGCAAAACTAGAGGTCAATTCAAGAAACGGGGGCAGGGAAAACCCCTCCAAGAAGGAAAGGCCACAAGCACCCGCACCTGAATAATCATAAAATGCAACAGATATTGCGTCGATTCCATCGGAAGGGGGGGTCCCACAAAAACTGACAGAATATCGGAAGGGCTTCGAGCTATAAGCAGTTTCAACCGAGTCCCACCCGATGCCATACAATGGTTGACACGTATCCGGCGAAAGAGAGAGAAAAAAACTCACATCGGACGGGTAAACATCATGTTACTTACCCGCCTGATATGGACGATGACCGTAGGATTTGGAGGCTCCAGATCAACGGCGAAGATGTGTTCTGATGGATGACCGGATTTGACAAGGTAAACAGACAGAGTTGTATAGGATTTGAAGTCCGACGTGGATGATGCGTTGGCAGAAGATCGCGTTTCGCGGGCATTCTTGGAGTTAACCGTAAAAACGGTCATTTCAAAGATGTCCAAGAGAAATAACACTTAGTTCGTTAAGAAATATGTGGCCACCTCCTTGTGAGGTGTTATACAGTGATGATTATGCAGAACAGAGGAATTCAAATGGATAGAGACAGGGGAACTGGAAAGCCGGGAAGTGGAAACGAATAGTTAGAAAGCAGATTGGCTTAAAGCCACGAATTGACAGAGAGAGCAACAAGCAGTAAAGCAGTAAGACAGCAAGTTAGTAAACAAAGAGTAGAGAGAGAAGAAGCCGAGCGGACCTGCGGAAGAAAAGGTAGCATCGAGCCAGACAGATCCAAAGAGAGTCAGAGAGTCTGTGTACTCCAGAGAAGGCTTGAGAGGTTCAAGCGAGATCCTCTGTATATGCCTGTCATGTATGAGTCTCAGATTGAGCTTATACTACTGTGACCAATCGAGGTCGAGTTTCAGTAAGGAGAGTCTGTGTACTCCAGAGACATGGGGGATCAAAGTACAGTCTTACTGATTTATATATGCTATGTGAGACTCAAATTGAGCTCACTGTTGTAAAACTTTTCTTTGAAAACATAAAAGAGAGGCCGCCACTAAAGGCTGGATCGGGAGACGTAGCCCAGGAGTATTATATGAACTCCTTATTAAACTTGTTGTGTTTATATGTTTGCCTGTTATGTTTTCCTTAACTGCTTCAGTGCCTGTGTATCTCGCAATCTTATCGATCCATTGCCTAAAATAACATAGGAACATCCATGCACATGAGTCTGTAATACCTTAATTGTTTGTCTTAGATCAATTTCAGATCAAGTGGTATCAAAGCTCTAGGTTACTAAGGTTATACAAGCTTGTGCTGGATTTTGTTGTTGAATGCTAACTAGGACAAAGCTCAAATCAGGAGAAGGAGAATTAGTTGAAGCTAACCTAGAAATTGGAAGAGTCTATCCTAAGAGGAAAATGGCAGAAGAAAGTCCCTTGGAATCAGTCTCCCAGTTCATGGATAGTTTCATGACCATGAGAGCCATGGTAGAGGAAATATATGGAGAATTCAAGAAAGGTATAGATGAAGATTCATCAAACTCCAAACAAGATAACGGAGTATAATAATCTCTCCTCCATGACCATTCTAAAGGCAAATGGAAAAAAGAAAAACTTCCCACACCTCCTAATAGCCCTGAAAATAAAAAGAAAACATCTTTGATTAAATTAGATGTTAAATTTGATTTACCAATATATGATGGAGAGTTGAATGCAGAGAAGTTGGATAATTGGATTAGACAGATTGATGTGTATTGCAGAGTGCAGAGCATCGATTCAGACAAAAGTAAGATTCAATTGGCCAGCCTATGCCTTGGAGGCACTGCCTTGGTATGGTGGGAAGGTAGGACACAAGCTGACATGAAGAAGCATGGTAAAATTCTTTCTGTCTGGAGTGAATTTGTTTCTGCAATTAAAAAACAATTCTATCCACTAGCTTATATGCAGCAAGCCATGATGAGTTGGCAAACTCTTCGACAATTAAAAGGGCAAAGTGTACAAAGCTACACCCAAGAATTTAGAAAAAGAGCTTTGATTCTAGGAATTTCTTTAGGCTCACCTGAAAATTTGCTGAAGTATATAGGTGGTATACATAGCTATTTAAAGCACACCATTCTCATGTTTAATCCCAATAGCATAGATGAGGTATCTTTTCAGGCTACACATCTAGAGGCTAGAGGCAAGAATGTGAACCCAGAAGTTGAGGGATCATCAAAACCCACTGCAATCAAGAATAAAGAAAAGAGAAAGCAGAAATGGAAAGAGAGGAGGACAAATGCTGTACAAAAGACCAAGCCTTCATGCACTCACTGCAAGAAGGATGGGCATGATGATGAACACTGCTGGATTTTGCATCTGGAGCTGAGGCCCAAGAAGTACGATGGCAAAAAGAAGAAGACTGCTGCAGCTATTCAGAAGGATTTGGGGTCAGACTCAGGAGATGAAACAACAATCATAGCGATAGGTATAAAAAGTAAAAAATTATGAAGCATCTACTAGTAATTCTGTACAATCTACTGATAATGAAGAAAATGAGAGGAAAATACATGAGCTTTTTCATGCTAGAGTTATTTCCAAGCATCAAAAGATTGATACTTTGTTTGATAGTGGCTCACAAGTAAATTTAATTTCTGAAGCAATTGTAAAGAAGTTGGGATTACTAACCGCACCTCACAAGAAGCCATATCCATTAGGTTGGTTATGTGATAAAGCAAAGCTACAAGTGACTAGACAATGTAAACTTAGGTTTTCTTTTGGGTTAGCATTTGTAGATGAGGTTGAGTTAGATATTGTTCCCTTGGATATATGTGGAATTGTTTTAGGAAGTCCTTACTTGTATGATAGAAAATTTATTTTCTATAGAGCTGAAAACAAGAATCAACTCGTTAAAGATGGAATTGAATATATTGTAAGAGCTCATAAACTCAAGAATAATTATACGGTCATAAACTCAGGGCAGATGAAAAGAATTGTAAATTCATGCAAGCAATTTTTACTAATGGTTGTAAAGGAAAAGAAACCTGATAAAACCAATATATTTGAGGGTTATAATGCTAAACAACAAGCTGATTTAGAAAAAGTTGTTTCAGAATATGATATACTATTTCAAGAACCTAAAGGTATGCCACCCATAAAGGAAATAGTACATGATACTAATTTGCAACAAGATGCTCCATTGCCTAACATCGGAATGTACAGGTTGTCTGCTTTAGAGAATGCAAAAATCAAGAAGCAGGTACAGGAGTGTTGGTACCATTTCATTGTCATCCTTTTCTTCTAGAAACACCATCATTTGTCTATCTTTTTCTTCCATAAACCTTCATATCCATCGAAATTGATTAATCAATAGCATTATAGTTGTTAGTTTACATTAAAATTAATTTCTGAATTTTTATGTTAAAAATTAGGAATTTTCAATAAAAAGATTACAGTATGTCATAACTTCCTGTAAATGGTTTATGATGTGACATGTGGCATGACAGGCAAGTCAAAGCAATGGATGGGAACGTGATCTATAATGTACATGCATGGTGAAAAATCGATTCAACAGCAAATCTAACGCTCTTGGAAATGCGTTCAATGCTGGTCAAACCAAGCCCTTTTGGTCACAAAGGCAGTGAAAAGCCATGGTTTCCCAAACTGATTTCGTTTTGCTTTTGGAAATCGGTTTAGATTAGAAAGGACAAAAATCACTCTTTTGTAAAAGCAGAAACATCTGCTTAATGTATGTACATTCGATTTAGATAGGAGACAAGCAGATAAATACTGCGTATTGTATTGTTTTCAAAAAACGATTATTATCTCTGTGTATTATTCCAGAACGCTGCTCTTGTATGTGATTTTCAATCTTTAGAACTTAATTACAGTCACCGTTTTACTCCAACAGTGTTTATGCGTTAACATTCTCGTTGCTTGAGGTTTATTCAGTGTGCCAATGAAACGTGGACGGGCCCTACGTGGAATTGGTATACTGTTAATTTCATTTCCATAGAGTTTGAATTTGAATAGTGTGCATAGTGTTTAATGTTATTTCCATGTCTATGAGTTTATCGATTTGATTAGAAATTCTTGCAAATGATATTTAGGGTGATATATTGAAGATCTGATTGTTAGATCATTGAACAATATCTTGTAAAATATTTTATCGATCATTAGATTTCAAAGCATCTCCGTAGACTCTGTTTCCATGCATTTAAAATTCAGTGTGCTTTTGATGAATGCTTAGTGTGTTAGCTAGAAAGAGCTTTTGTGCATAGCATCCTTGTAAGAGGGTTGAAAGCTCAGTCTAGCAATACCTGTATCTTTAGGATACTTAGATAAACTAGATGATCTGAGTGCTAAAGTGTGAGAGGAAACATATTTTAACCTCCTGTAAAGGAGTGCTATAACCTGTCACAGTAAACACTTAGTTAGGTAGACGAGATCCTTTTTAGGTCTATAGACTTTAGACACGTGCCTCTAAGTTTACCTACCTTGGTTGATAATAAATCTAGTCTAATCTAGCACCTTAGATTGGCCACTACATTTTGGCGTCGTTGCCGGGGAGGCGTGTTAGGACTCCAATATGTACCATTTTGTTATATACTTTGATATCATTTTACTCTCAAAACCATAAGCTCCAATGTCTTTTTCATTCACTATATCCTAAGGTATATGGAAACCTTCTCTTTATTATATGATTAATCTGTCTTACATTTAATTCCATAATACTCTTATATTTTATCATTATTGAAGTGCATTGTTGCTAACACAAGTCAAAGATCGCAGATAATATATGCCTTGTTGGGAACGAGCGGTCGTTGCTGAAACAGCTGAACTTCATTGCTGAAACAGCCTGAAACAGCTGTCCGTTGCTGAAACAGCTGTCCCGTTGCTGAAACAGCTAACGCAGTTGCTGAAACAACCGTCAAAGCACGCAACTCCCGCTATGCGTTTTTGCGATTCTGGAAGAACTTTTTGTGGATAATAGCAGCAGCTAGAAGATACGGTTACCTGGATTATCTGGAAGATAGCATTTCTGTTGTCTCGGTTGTAACAGTATCTCTTTTTAAGAAAGAACAGAATAGTTTTGTTTAGAACAGAATCGAGATCTTCGCTCTTGTGTAAAATTGTAAATGATGTCTCCTCTTTAAAAAGAGGAGACATCATCATTAGAGGGGATCGAACTGTAATTTTGAGAACAGCATTGTGTAAGACAGGAGCTAGTCTCCTCTTTTGTATGTACCAGTTTCTTGATAGATGAATAAAGACCTGTTTTGAGCATTCTAGTCTAATTCTTTCTTTTGGGGAATCTTGTGAGAAGGAAAGGGCCCGCCTTCCTCACAAGATTCACCCCTTCATTCCTGTAGTTGTTTATTTCTTGTGTATTTGCATTGTATTCAAGTTCTGTTGCTGAAACACTAGTTACATGGTTTGTGATACTCTGTTTCTTAGCGCTACATGTATTGATTGCACGAGTGGATGATGAGAGCATGTGCTGAAGATCCCTGTACAGAGGGATAGGGTCTTGCTCCATTGATTGCTTTCTTTTACTTGCAGTGTGATTAGAACAGAGAGGCCAAGTGCTGAAGATTCCTGTTCCTGGGAATAGGGTCTTGACCTCTTAAGGTTACTTCTTTTTGCAGTGTGATTAGTGCCAGGCAGCAGGTGCTGAAGTTCCCACCAAGGAATAGGGTCCTGTTCCTGCTATAGTTGAATGATTTCTTTTCTTATACATTTATTTCCCTTTTGCTGTAACAGAGAAATCGTGTCCGCTATAAGTTAATTGACTTCAGCTTTAATTAAGTAGACTGTGAATTGATA
Source organism: Pinus tabuliformis (assembly GCA_031772625.1). Taxonomy (NCBI): domain Eukaryota; kingdom Viridiplantae; phylum Streptophyta; class Pinopsida; order Pinales; family Pinaceae; genus Pinus; species Pinus tabuliformis. Next base: position 496,595,223 of record CM062808.1, on the reverse strand, counting down.
GATTGCTGAGTTTAACAATTGTGTGTGACTTTCTTTTACTACAACATTGAACTGCTTTTGAAATTGAGCATATCCAGTGCGCTATTACCTTTGGAATAAAAAGACCTTCTCGGGTTGACAATTTATGTGGAGCTCGAATTGTGAAAACAATTAGAGCGACCAACATTTTGGCGCCGTTGCCGGGGAAGGTAATTATAGATTTCAAAAAGCATTTATCTATTTTCTTCTAATGTGCAGATTGTATGAGAGGACGAGGAAACCAGAAGAAAAATAACCGCGCAGGTGGCAAGGGCTGGGGAGGACGAAAAACGTTTATTGACGAAATCGTATCAAAGGCTGAATCATCACAAAGACTGAGTTCTCGAAAGTCAAAATTTCAGCGTTCCCCTCAGTCAGATTACAGAACAGAAGAAGTTGTGGGTCCTGAACATACAGAAGAAGTTGTGGGTCCTGAAAATACAGAAGAACCAGCAGTCAGCGCTGAAGAGTCAGAGGAAAGTAGCAGAATAGAAGAACATATCGAGGAGATAGTAGAAAGCGCTGGACGACCGGTAGGAAATATTGAAGAACCAATAGAGGATTCTGACGATCGAGAAAGTGCAGTAGGAGGACCAACAATGGAAGACAACAATGATAATCTCCTCTTTGGAGGAGGACGTACAGGTCCTGAAGAAGAAAGAAGGGATGAAAATTCTCTTTCTACCTTGGGATTTCCCATCAGTGATCTTCCTGCAGGAACAATGAAAAATATCCCATTGTCTGCCCTACCTAACTTTCATGGTTTATCTACTGAGGATCCTGACGAGTTTCTTTTTGAATTTGATATTTTATGCAGAAGCTACGATTATGTTACTAATGCTCAAAAGTTGAAACTGTTTCCAGCCACCTTAAAAGGGAATGCCTTGAGATGGTTCATGAGCCTTGGGAGCCAGGTAATCACAACATGGGAGCAAATGAAACAAAAATTTCTGCTTAAATATCAGGACTACTGCCGGACAAGAGAGAAGAAGGATGAATTATTCAATATGGCACAAAAATCGGATGAAAGCTTGGAGGACTACATCGAAAGATTGCAATACAACATACAGAGATCCGATCATCCAGATATAAGTAAGGAAATTCGTAAAACAATATTACTTAGAGGGTTAAGGGATGATTGTTTAAATATGTTAAATATGCTTGCTAAGGGAGATATATCTAAAGAATCATATGATGAGATTTGTGAACTTGCTAAAAGATGTTCTAGGGGAGCTGCAAGAAACAGAATAAGAGATTCCACCTATTCAAGGGTACAGAAATCAGCCAATGGAGGAGCAACAAGAGCAGAGATAGGTAATTTGCTTGAAGAATTTAAAACCGAAATGCTAAGTTCTTTTGCTTCGCAGATTGACACTTTGCAGGTTAAGAAGAAGCAGGCTGAGGCAGAAGCAACTCTGGCTGTCTACTGCCCGAAATGTAGAGATAAACATCCACTAAGGGAGTGCCCAAGAGAAAAAGTACCAGTTTGCACCCTTTGTGAGAAAGATCATGAGACAGAACAATGTCCATCTCTACCGGGGATAAAAGCAGCGATGCAGCCAACAGAGGAAGAAGCTGAAGCAGTCTACCTGCTAACTCAAAGAAGACAGTGGCAACCTAAAGGGCAAGGTACGAATTCTGGTATGCCATTTAATCGTTATTCAGCTTTTGGCCAAACAGGCTACCTCCCCTTCAACCAAATGCAATATCCACTTTTCAATCAAATGAGTTTCCCACCCATGCAAATGCAAAACCCTCCCTTTGTTGATCCTTCAATGTGGACTCCTTGGCCTCCACAGCAACCACCTCCTTTCAATCCTTGGAACCTAAGTTGGAATAATCAATCACTTCCATACCCAAATCAGATGCCTCAATTCCAACAATCACTCTCTCTGCCATCAAATGCCCCACCGAACAACCAAATGAGACCCCAACTACCCGCGCAACCAAATCCTAACCCCAACAATAAAGCTGTGCAAGTTATTGAAATTCAGAATCAGTCTATATCCCCTACTATGCAATGTAATGATATTCATTTGAGATCTGGAAGAGTAGTAGAGCCTATTATTGATGATATAACTGATTCAGATAAAAATGAAACCGAAAAGCAAAAAGAAGCTCAACCACCCTCTAACAAAAATGCTGAATCAACAGAACCTCCATTCCCCGAGCGTTTGGTTTTAACCAAAACAACTGAAACACCTGCTTTTAATTTTATGGGGGAATTGCAAAATTTGTATATTAAGATTCCACTTTTACAAGCATTAAAAGATGTACCAATTTATGCCAAAACATTAAGGGATATTTGTGTGAAGAAACCTGGTAGGAAAACCAAGGATCCCCTTACAGTACATGTGATGGGAGACTTGTCTGCATTAATGTCTGGAAAAACCCCTCCTGTAAAATACGGTGATCCTGGCCATCCTACTGTTACAGTTCAGATTGGTAAAGCAGTAATCCCCCGGGTTTTGGTAGATTTAGGTGCAGCAATTAATATAATGACTCTGGAAACTTCACAATTGTTACAGCTGAATAACACAATCAGAGATACACCCACCATTTTAGAGTTAGCTGACCGTTCCACAATTAAGCCAGAAGGGGTTGTCGAAGACCTGCTCATTTCAGTTGAATCCTGGAAATATCCAGCTGATTTTGTTGTATTGCAAACTAAAACAAAGCTGGGGGGACATCCCTTAATTCTAGGAAGGCCATGGTTGGCCACAGCTGATGCATTTATAAGTTGCAGATCTGGTTCAATGACAATTTCTAATGGTTATGAAACAAAACAGTTAACTCTTTATCCTCACGCTACGCCAGTAGTTAATAATGAAGATTCTATATGGATGGATTATGATGATAATGCTGTTCAGCCGATTCTAACTATAGGACAAGCTTTAACTCTTAAAGACAATACAGAAGATGAAATAATCAATAATTTTATTTGCGAACCTTCTTCTGTTATTGCTGAAACACACAATCAATTGACTGCAATTTTTGAAACTGATATGCAAGAAAAGATTGAACCTGAAGATTCATCTCAAACTTTAAACACGATCCCATCTAAGAGCGTAACAGTTGAGATTGAACCCGGTAAGACATTAAACATAAATCCTGATTTAACAGACACTGAAACAGAGCAGCTAATGAAGTTATTACACAAATATAAGGAGGCATTTGCCTGGGATTACACGGACATGAAAGGTATTTCTTCTGAATTATGTACTCATAGAATTTACATTAAAGAAGGATGTCGACCTGTTTGTCAACCCCAAAGACGGATGAATCCTAATTTACGAGAAATTGTTAAAGAAGAACTTCAAAAATTGCTTAATGCAGGGTTTATATACCCCATATCTGACAGTGAATGGGTTTCCCCGTTAGTAATTGTTCCTAAGAAAAACGGGAAATGGAGGGTATGTGTTGACTATAGAGCTTTAAACAAAGCTACCCAAAAGGATCACTTTCCCTTACCGTTCATTGATCAGGTGTTGGACAGTCTTGCAGGGAAGAAATTCTTCTCTTTTCTGGATGGATTCAGTGGTTATAATCAGATAAAAATTGCGCCCCAGGATCAAGACAAGACCACTTTCACCAGTCCTTGGGGAACTTTCGCCTATAGAGTTCTCCCATTTGGATTATGCAATGCACCAGCAACCTTTCAAAGAGCTGTTATAGGAATTTTCTCAGATATGCTGAATGACTGTATGGAAATATTTATGGATGATTTTACCCCCTATGGTGTGTCTTTTGAAGAGGGATTACAAAACCTTGAGAAAGTACTAGAAAGATGTATTCAAGCTCACCTTTCCTTAAGTACCGAAAAATGTCACATGATGATGAGTGAGGGAATAGTGCTTGGACATTTTATTTCATCTCTAGGTATTCAGGTAGATCCATCTAAAATATTAGTCATTCAGAATCTTTCTGTTCCTAAAACTCAAACTGATGTGAGAAGTTTTTTAGGACATGCTGGTTATTATAGGAGATTTATTAAAGATTTCTCTAAAATAGCTTCTCCATTGTTTGTATTGCTTATGAAAAATGCTGAATTCAAGTGGACTAGTCCTTGTCAAAAAGCTTTTGAAGAACTGAAGCATCAGCTGTCTACTGCTCCTATTTTGAGGGGGCCTGACTGGAATCTTCCATTTCACATATCCTCTGATGCTTCAGACAGTGCTATTGGAGCAGTCCTGGGACAAGAGGAAAATCATCTTCCTTATGCTATATACTTTATCAGTAAGAACATGACCTCTGCTGAGCTTAACTATACAGTTACCGAGAAAGAGTTCCTTGCAGTAATCTATGCCATTAATAAATTCAGACACTATATTACTGGTTATCCTACGTTTGTGCACACTGATCATTCAGCTATTAAATACTTAATGAACAAATCTGTTACAAATGCTAGAGTTACCAGATGGCTATTACTATTGCAGGAATTTGATATTACAATTATAGATCGGCCTGGTAAAGAAAATGTGGTGGCTGATTTTCTTTCACGGTTAAAAACTGATAATGATATTCCAGTGGATGATAGTTTTCCTGACGAATATTTGTTTGCAGTTTCTGCTCATTCTCCATGGTATGCAGATATTGCTAACTACTTGGTTGCAGGAAAACTACCAGCACACCTGTCATATAGGGAAAAAAGAAGAATTGTTCAACAAAGTGCCAGGTATAGCTGGATCAGCGGATGTCTCTTCTATACTGGGCTTGATCAGGAGATTCGAAGATGCATTAGAGAAGATGAAGTGTATGACATACTCAAAGCTTGTCACGATGGCCCTTGTGGAGGCCATTTTGCTGATAAAAGAACAGCGCATAAAATTCTGAGGATGGGCTACTATTGGCCCTCACTATTCAAGGATGCAAAGAAGTATGTAAGGGCTTGTGATAGCTGCCAGAGAATGGGTCAACCCAATCATAGAGACCAAATGCCACTAAACCCCCAGGTAGTTTCTGAACCATTTGAAAGATGGGCCTTGGACTTCATAGGACCCATTAACCCTCCATCCAATCAAAGAACCTATATATTAGTCTGCACAGACTATATGACTAAGTGGGTGGAAGCCAAAGCACTTATTAGAGCCAATGAAGAGGCTGTTTTGTCCTTCTTGTTTGAAGATATTTTCACTAGATTTGGAATCCCCAGAGAGCTAGTTACTGATGGAGGACCTCCATTCAATTCTCATGGTTTCAAATCTACTCTTCACAAATATCATATTCAACATAGAATGACCACACCATACCACCCCCAGGCCAATGGGCAGGTGGAAAGCACAAACAAAGTTTTAGAAGCCATTCTAACTAAAACAGTAAAGGACAACCGAAAGGATTGGTCCCAAAGGCTCCCTGAGGCATTATGGGCTTACAGGACTACTTGGAGAAACACTACCGGTTTTTCTCCCTATGAATTGGTTTACGGTAAAAATGCTATTTTTCCTGTGGAATTTGAAATTAAAACTTTAAAGACTGCCTTAGCTGTTAATCTTGATTTGAATGATGTGCAGACAGCTAGATTGCAGCAACTTTTGGAGTTGGATGAAAAGAGATTGGATGCCATTCACCAAACAAACATGATTCAGCAACAAAGGATGAAATGGCATGACAAAATTATCAAACACAAGCAGTTCCAAAAAGGTAATTGGGCCTTGCTGTATGATTCTCGGTTTGAAAATTTTCAGGGAAAGCTACGTACACGTTGGCTTGGACCATATGAAGTAGAAGATGTCTTTCCAAACAGAACGGTAAGACTTGTAACAATTGATGATACTAAAACACCTCTACTAGTCAATGGCCATAGGCTCCGTTTATACAAGCGCCCTGTTTCTAAAGAAGATTTCAAGACTGCTTGCATGACTGATATTCATTATCTTTTTCCAGGGGAGTCTTCTGCTCCTCACAGCACTTAATTTTCTGCACTATATTTTTAGTAGTAGATTAGATTTAGCACTAATAATCCCTGTCAAGGATTGGCATATTACAATTGAATTTTGCAGATTCTGGAAAAGCAATAAGGAGGACAGATTCATCATGAGAAGATCTGGAGCTTTAAATCAAGAAGCTTCTTCCCATTCATTTTACCCCCTTTCTCCTAAAAAGCAATATCCCCCCATACCCACATTATTTCTATCACTCCCACCACTCCTGAAATATCCTCCTTCAGTCAGTATTTTCCACCCCTTACTGCTGAAATAATCCCTTACCATTCACAGACCTAAGTCAGTTATCCCAATTCTCTGATTTTTCCCGTTGCTGAAACACCTGTTTCAGCAACGTAACACCAGATTTTTCCCGTTGCTGAAACACCTGTTTCAGCAACGTAACACCAGATTTTTCCGTTGCTGAAACACCTGTTTCAGCAACATATCATTGATTCCACCCGTTGCTGAAACACCTGTTTTAGCAATACATTATCAATTGGTTATCATCAAAGTAATATCCCTTCTTGTTCTTACAGAAGCTTTCTGGTTCTTCACGATACTTTTGGTGAAAATTATTTGGCATATACCAGACTCAGTTACACCTTCAATCCACAGACCCTTCTATGATCACTCAAGGCTATTGCAACCGACACTTCGAATCATTAATTAAAGGTAAAGTATAAGGTATATGGTTTTAATGTAATTCGGTTAAATCATATTAAAAGAGAGGATTTCATTTCATAATGATTGCATATCTCCCCACGTCCAATCATTATTATACCATACGTAGGGGGGGGAATTCCAAAAATGGAATGATTATTTCGCATGCACCAACCTGCCGCCTGTTATCATATCCATTTTTGCCGTCATTTAGACTTCGCAGCCATTGTTGCAACAACTAAGTCTGATCAGGGTCTGAGAATACTGAATTGTGCCTCTGCGGAAAAACTCAGAGCTTTAGCCATGGGAAAGGCGGCCATTAGAAATGAGCCCGGCTCCATAAGTCTTCTACAGCTCTTTCCGGAAGCATATCAGATCTTCCAACAAGCAGGGTGGACAGCATATTTTGAAAGGTTGGGAGATTTTAACGCAGAAGAAGTATTAGAATTCGCACAGAACTTTGAAGGCAATTTCTCAGTGGTCCGAGGGGTTCGCATTTCAGTGACAGAGGATGACATAGTTCAGGTATCAGGATTGCCAGCTGAGGGCATTCGCTGGTTTAGCAGGAAGACGGTCGTTCTTAACGCGCAGCAAGACTTTTTGCGCCCGGACGAGCAAGTGGAACCTAGAGGCCGCGGGGTCAGTCTGCATTCACTTCCTCAACCATGGCCATCAGTGGCAGAATTCGTCAAACACTACCTCACATGCGAAGGGCGTTATCAGGTAGTGTACAACCATGACTTTGTTCTGCTGAATCATTTGAGGAATGGAAGATTGGTTAATATCCCTTATTATCTGCTTGGTTGTATTAAAAACATGTCGTATTATTGTAAGCAAGCCAAATCTCCAATGACATCCCTTACCCATCACCGCTTATGCCAGCTGCTAATACAGAGGGGTTTTGCTCAGCAAGATCCCCCTCTGCAGGCCCTACCTGAAATTCCTCTGCAGGCCCTACCTGAAGTCCCTTTGCAAACCCCACCCGAAATTCCTCAGCAAGAGAAAACGTCCCAATTATCTGAAAATCCTCATAAAGAACAACAGGAGGAAACCCTGAATTCTCCCGTCAACCCAACCCCGAGCTCGCCTCAGTTAGCAGAGCTAACACCCTCTACTATTCCTGTCCCTAGTGACGATTCTCCAACACCCCCTTCTTCACCCATCAAGAAAAAAAGGAAAACCCCAGCAGTCACAAGTTCTAGACCACGGACAAGGTCCACATCCAAAATTCCTACCTCTCCGCAAAACCCTGTCCTGAAGAAAAAGCACTCCCATTCAAGAAAAAGGAAAGGCAGCGATTTTGCTGCCTTCCTACCAAAAAGAAAAAGGACAAAGACTGTTGAGGCAGAATCTACCTCCATTTTCCCTAACCCTGCCACTATTGCATTGAAACCCTTATCCCCATCCCGAACTCCCCAGCCGGCCTCGTCCGAAGACACTGTCACACAAAAATCAGTGCCTCGGGATAATACGACATTGGTTATGGATCAAGGAGTGACTGCTCCACAAGAACCAGTCACTCGCCCAGTGAATGTAACACAAGAACCAGTCACTGAGGAAGAAGAATACACCAAGCAGGTCGATAATGGGAAATGCCCAGTGACTGTTCCACAAGAACCAGTCACTGAGGCAGAAGAATTTACAGAGCAGGTTGTTAGTGAAGAATGTCCAGTGACTGTCCCACAAGAACCAGTCACTGAGGCAGAAGAATTTACAGAGCAGATCAATACTGAAGAGTGCCCAGTGACTGTCCCACAAGAACCAGTCACTGAGGCACAGGAACACAACAAGCAAGATGATAGTGGGAAATGCCCAGAAACTGAAATGCCAGAACTAGAGACTGAAATGCCAGAACTAGAGACTGAAATACCAGAACTGGAGACCGAAACACGGGAATCCATCCCTAACCCGGTGGATGAAACACAAGAACCACCCACTGTGGTACCAGCATTAGTCACTGAGAAGCAAGAATTCATGACTGGTCCGATAGAGGAAATACAAGCACCACTCACTGTGGTTTCAGAACTAGTTGCTGAGGAACAAGGATTTATTCCTGATAGAGCACGAGGACTATTTACTGTGGTATCAGAACTAGTTACTGGTGAACAAGAATCCATTCCTGGCACGATGGATGAAACACAAGAAGCACCCATTATGGTGCAACAACCAGCTGCCACTGTGCATCAGCAAAATATTTCAGCAGAAACAACTAGCATACAAGGCCCACATACGATGGCATCTCTACTGCAGGAAAATGAATTCCTGAAGTCTGAAATACAAGCTTACAAAGCTGAGTTAGCCATGGCTCGAGAGGCTTTTGAAAAAGAACTCAATCTCCATACATTAGCACAAGTAGCCTCAATGCAAAACAAGGAGACATGCATAGAATATATGTGCAAAGAGTGTGGCATCATTTATCAGAATGCAGGCTATAAAATAGTTGAAATTTCACTCCCTGAGACAATTATGACAGAGGGAACACAGGAGGAATGCCCCACTGCTCCACAAGAACCAGTAGGACCTCCTATGATGCAAGAAGAAGAAGAAGAAATCGAACAAGAGATATCTCATCCTTTGGGGACTGATGCAGTTATCTCGGCAGAAGAAACACTGCCAGAGCACACCACTATTGATTCAGATATTCCAGCAGAAGAAACATTGCCAGAGCACATGATTATTGATTCAGATATTCCAGTTGAGGAAACATCGCCAGAGCATACTACTATTGATACAGCTGTTTCGGCAGAAGAGACACTGCCTCAGCACACTACTGGTGCAAGTATCCCGACAGAAGAAATAATGCCCCAATGCATTTCCTCTGAGGCAGCCATACAAACAGAGGGAATAGTGCCCAAACCTACTACTTCTGTTAAAAAGACACAGACTCGGCCATGGGACCCATTGGAACAATTCAACAGATGGAAGAAGGAACATGCTGAGAAACAGGATATAGTATTACAACAGCATAAGTTGCAATGGCAAAACTTTGTATACACTAACTGGGAGAACTTGGAGCAATTACTGCAAGAGCACAGGGAATATAAGAAGGAAGCCAGACAGTCTAAGGAACGGATAGCCCTGATGTTTTCATTGGTGCGGAAGTTGATGGTTACACGGAAACCTTCTGTAAACTACGCTCTTTTTCTTGCTGAACGACTAGCTTACTTTCAAATTAAATCAATAGCACATGGTAGACCACATGAAGTACTGACTTCAGAAAAATTTGTTGAGACCTTCAAGGAGGCCCCTGAAAGCGACCAGCATCTGCTGTGCGAACTCTACCTTCATAATGAAGCCATGCCTGAAGAAAGAAGAATTAATCTTATTCCAATTGCAGGTGATATACAAATTAGGGCATTTGCTTCATTTTTGTCTAATCAGCTCACTTGGCAGACTGCGTTCAATACAAGCAGTCATAATGAGGAGAATAAACTCCTGTGGATTAGGCCAGAGCCGGTAAGCCCAGCCATGTTCATAGCACAGTACTATGAATTCTTGCAGAAGCCAGGTATGAGCGAGCACATAGAGCAATTACAGGCTTCAATCCTTTTTAATTGTCAAGAGCATATTCGAATGAAGGGTCCTGCTGCACTGAAGGCCAATGATCTCTTTTGGCAGCAATCAAATAAGGAAAGACAGGATTATCATCCTCTTAACCCTCTCAATTTTCACGCTGCATTGTATAGAGTCCCTAAGTATATCGATTGTATTCAGCATTGTGGAGTCAACTGGATTGGGTATCATTTCCGTTTTCCAATCTTATGGCTGCCTTCAGAGAAATATCAAAATCATTACCTGTTGACTGACGAAGAGGAAGCCTCGGCATGGCAACGGTTGCAGACCAACAGCGGATTCCGAGCCCCTACAGACGCCACTTTCTCCAGCTACTGCCTGAGTAATTTGCATTGCCAGTCCCAGTACTCAGACTCTGATTCAGACGAAGGGGTTGCCTGAGGACATGCAACATTTTTAGCTGGGGGGGATGTTAGGACTCCAATATGTACCATTTTGTTATATACTTTGATATCATTTTACTCTCAAAACCATAAGCTCCAATGTCTTTTTCATTCACTATATCCTAAGGTATATGGAAACCTTCTCTTTATTATATGATTAATCTGTCTTACATTTAATTCCATAATACTCTTATATTTTATCAATTATTGAAGTGCATTGTTGCTAACACAAGTCAAAGATCGCAGATAATATATGCCTTGTTGGGAACGAGCGGTCGTTGCTGAAACAGCTGAACTTCATTGCTGAAACAGCCAACTCCGTTGCTGAAACAGCTGTCCCGTTGCTGAAACAGCTAACGCAGTTGCTGAAACAACCGTCAAAGCACGCAACTCCCGCTATGCGTTTTTGCGATTCTGGAAGAACTTTTTGTGGATAATAGCAGCAGCCAGAAGATACGGTTACCTGGATTATCTGGAAGATAGCATTTCTGTTGTCTCGGTTGTAACAGTATCTCTTTTTAAGAAAGAACAGAATAGTTTTGTTTAGAACAGAATCGAGATCTTCGCTCTTGTGTAAAATTGTAAATGATGTCTCCTCTTTAAAAAGAGGAGACATCATCATTAGAGGGGATCGAACTGTAATTTTGAGAACAGCATTGTGTGAGACAGGAGCTAGTCTCCTCTTTTGTATGTACCAGTTTCTTGATAGATGAATAAAGACCTGTTTTGAGCATTCTAGTCTAATTCTTTCTTTTGGGGAATCTTGTGAGAAGGAAAGGGCCCGCCTTCCTCACAAGATTCACCCCTTCATTCCTGTAGTTGTTTATTTCTTATGTATTTGCATTGTATTCAAGTTCTGTTGCTGAAACACTAGTTACATGGTTTGTGATACTCTGTTTCTTAGCGCTACATGTATTGATTGCACGAGTGGATGATGAGAGCATGTGCTGAAGATCCCTGTACAGAGGGATAGGGTCTTGCTCCATTGATTGCTTTCTTTTACTTGCAGTGTGATTAGAACAGAGAGGCCAAGTGCTGAAGATTCCTGTTCCTGGGAATAGGGTCTTGACCTCTTAAGGTTACTTCTTTTTGCAGTGTGATTAGTGCCAGGCAACAGGTGCTGAAGTTCCCACCAAGGAATAGGGTCCTGTTCTTGCTATAGTTGAATGATTTCTTTTCTTATACATTTATTTCCCTTTTGCTGTAACAGAGAAATCGTGTCCGCTATAAGTTAATTGACTTCAGCTTTAATTAAGTAGACTGTGAATTGATAGATTGCTGAGTTTAACAATTGTGTGTGACTTTCTTTTACTACAACATTGAACTGCTTTTGAAATTGAGCATATCCAGTGCGCTATTACCTTTGGAATAAAAAGACCTTCTCGGGTTGACAATTTATGTGGAGCTCGAATTGTGAAAACAATTAGAGCGACCAACAAGGCGCAGCTCTAGGATTTCTAAAAACAAAATAAAAAATAAAAATAAAAAAATAAACAAAAACAAGCAAAAACATAGATTTAATTTTAATTCATCATTTTAGAAGTCATGTTTACTTATGCCTAGATATAGAGATAATAAAGGTAGATTCATAAAATCCCCCCATCCAAAAACTAACCTACCATCAGGAGCAGACCCTTTAGGAAAAGTTGAACACACAACATCAACTGAGGAAGTCACCATACAAAAATTAGAGGATAAACAGAAATCAGGGCAAAGACTCACACTCATCGAGAGGCAAATTCTATTAGCACACAAATCAGAGAAGAAACATTTCCCTGAATTCTCTATAAAAGGAGAAAGTAGCACAGTAACTCAACAATCTTTCCTTGAACTTCTCTTTGAAACAAGTGATATTGAACAAGAAATTAAATCAACAGAGGAACCTATCAAAATGGCTAAAGAAGGACATGGATCAAAAAGAGGACCACCAAATCAAGGCCAAGAGGAAGAGTCAACCTTTAAATTTCCTATCTAAGAACCAGAAGAGGATGACGAAATGAAAATGAAAAACATACCTCCATCTGTGCTACCAAACTTTTATGGCATGGCTTCAGAAGACCCAGATTCATTCTTGTTTGAGTTTGACATTGTATGTCGAACATATGGCTACACAGATGATGCCCATAGGCTTAGACTCTTCCCAGCAAAATTAAAAGCATCAGCATTAAGATGGTTCATGGGGCTTGGTGAACATGCGGTAACTGATTGGGATGGCATGAGAAGAATATTCCTAAAGAAATACCAACCTTATTGTAGATCGAAAGATTCCAAAGATGATATCTTTAGGATGAACCAACAAGAGGATGAAAATTTAGAGGAGTACTTAGAGCGGTTTGTTTACAATTTACAAAAATCAAAACACAGAACCATGCCTCTTGATCTGATTCGAACAATATTTTTGAAGGGCATTCGAGAGGAATACTTAGATGATCTTAATTTTATGGGCAAAGGTGATATTTCCACTTTACCTTTTGAAGAAATTGTTGAGTTATGTGAAAAGTATTCTAGGAGCAAAGCCAAAATTGGAAAAAGAACCATATCATCCAAAGCCACAAAATCTGCTTCAGCAAGTGTCACAAGAGCTGAAATAGGAAACCTGTTAGAGGAATTCAAAACAGATCTATTGAGTACCTTAGGAACTCAAATTGACACTCTCAAAGCTAAGAAAAGACAAGAAGAGGAAGATCAAATGATGGCTATCTTTTGTCCAAAATGCCGGAAGAAACATGCCTTAAAAGACTGCCCATTAGAAAACATTCAAGTTTGTGCCTTTTGTACTGAAAATCATGATATATTTCATTGCTCTAAAGTCAAGGTTTTGCAGAATTGTAATGTGGCAGCTAACACAGATATGGAAAATGTGTATTTCATGGGCGCAAAGAGACCATGGCAGCCAAAACCTGCACCTCAAGGTATGTTCCCAAACCAGAATTTGCAATTTCCTGCACATGATCAGATGTATGCTCAGAATTCGTGGAATGTACCCATGCCATGGCAGCACCAAAATTACCCACAACAACAATGGAGACCATCTCAGCAATACTCTCAAAAATATCAATCATATCCTCAACCATACCAACCATATCCTCAAACATATCAGCAATATCCTCAGCAGCAAGTTGTTTACCCACATCAACCCCAACCCACTCAACAAGCATTACCTGCTCCTCCACCAATAAATCCACCACAATTACAACTTCCATCTAACCCACAACCTCCTAGTCCTACTCAAATGCCTGCTCAACCTGTACCAAATCCAAATAACAGAGCAAAGGGACCAGCTTACAATGTAGATGAGGGACCCTCATATCCCACATTACCCTTGCAAAATATCAATTTGAGGTCTAGTAAGATACTTCACAAAGAATCTCCAGCAGCTGATAAACAAGAAGAAAACGAAGAAAATGAAAATGAAACTCCAATTCAAAGGAAACAAAATGATGACATCAAAAATAAACAAATGCAATCGTTGCATCCACCACCTTTTCCAGACAGATTGGTCCAAACAAAACTTCCCATGTCTATACCACAATTTGATGTTTTAGATGAGTTAAAGAATGTCTATATAAAAATTCCACTACTACAAGCCATAAGACATTCCCATATATACTAAAGCCATCAAAGAACTGTGCCTTAAAAAGCCTACTAGGAAAAGAGTTGATCCACAAACCATTCATGTTATTGGACATTTAGCTGGCCTTATGACAAACACCATTTCAATGGAAAAGTATCTTGATCCTGGTATTCCCAGAGTCACTACAATCATTAACAACATACATATTCCAAACACCTTAATTGACCTTGGGGCTGCAATAAATGTGATGAATCTTGAAACCATGAAAACACTCCAGCTCACAAACTTGCAGCACACAACAATTGTTCTAGAACTCGCTGATAGGTCTAAAGTGATTCCTGAAGGGATTTTGGAACACATAATTGTTTCACTGGACTCTTGGGAGTATCCAGTGGACTTTTTAGTTCTTCAGCCAAAATCCAATTTAGGAGGACACCCTATCATCCTTGGTAGAACATGGCTAGCAACTGTTGATGCATTCATATGATGTCGATCGGGTAATATGATCATTTCACGAGGAAATGAAAGGAAACAACTCACTCTTTAGCCATCAGCACAATCACCAGCAGTAGCACACAACTTATGGCTTGACGATAAATACAATGACAAGGAAGAATTTCAATCTGTTTTCAGCATCAACCAAATCTATGATTTTCAAGAACATAATAATGATGATTTGGTAAAGTTGTTCCTTTCTCAACCTGATGTTTCCAAAGATTTGAGAAATGACCAACATCATGCTGCGGATGAACTTTTGGCACAAAATTTTCAAGAAACATGCACCATTCAATCTTTGCAAACAACATTTCAAAATATTTTTCCTATCCAATCTATCACAAACACACATAGCAAGACCATAGAGATTAGTCCAGGAAAAACTTTGAATATTGGCACTCACCTAGACTCATCTCAGGAGGAAAAATTGATTCAATTATTGAGAAAATACCAAAAAGCATTTGCTTGGGACTACACCGATATGCACGGAATTCACCCTGAAACATGCCCTCACCATATTTATACGGATAGTAATACCAAACCAGTGAGGCAACCGTAGAGACGAATGAATCCCATGCTTCAGGATATTGTTAGAGAGGAATTACAAAAACTGTTAAAAGTCAATTTTATCTATCCTATCTCTGACAGTCAGTGGGTATCCCCATTGGTAGTAGTGCCCAAGAAAAATGGTAAGTGGTGGATTTGTGTTGATTACAGACAATTGAACAAAGCAACCCTCAAAAATTATTTCCCACTACCATTTATTGACCAAGTGCTAGACACATTAGCTGGGAAATCATCATTTTCTTTTCTTGATGGTTTCAGTGGCTACAACTAGATTAGGATAGCCTTAGAGGACCAGGACAAAACCACTTTTACTTATCCTTGGGGCACTTATGCTTATAATGTTTTACCATTTGGACTTTGCAATGCTCCAGCTACATTTCAGAGAGTTGTATTAGTTATTTTTGCTGATTTAGTTCATGATTGTGTTGACGTTTACATGGATGATTTTTCAGTGTATGGTAATTCATTTGAACATGCATTAGAGAATCTTGAAAAAGTTTTGAAGAGATCTATTGAAGCTAATCTGTCCCTGAGCAATGAAAAGTGCTTTATGATGTTAAATGAGGGGATAGTATTAGGCCACTATATTTCTTTTCAAGGCATTAAAGTTGTTCCATAAAAAATCCAGATCATTGTCAATTTGCCAACTCCGAAGACTCAAAAAGAGGTAAGAAGTTTCCTTGGGTATGCAAGCTATTACAGAAGGTTTATTGAACATTTTAGTAAAATAGCTTCACCTCTGTTTAAACTTCTAGCAAAAGATACACCTTTCAACTGGAATGAGAATTGTCAGCAAGCATTTGAAACACTCAAAGAAAAGTTATCAACCACACCAGTATTAAAAGGACCTAACTAGAACCTACCATTTCACATCTTTACAGATGCATCTGATACTGCAGTAGGTGCCTCACTAGGCCAAAAAGAGGAGTATTTTCATTATGCCATCTATTTCATTAGTAAAAATCTAACACCTGCAGAACTAAACTACACAGTCACTGAAAAAGAAATGCTTGCAATCATACATGCTGTGAATAAATTCCGACATTATATAACTGGTTATGAGGTTTTTGTACATACTGACCATTCTGCCATTAAGTATTTAATGAATAAACCAGTAACTAATGGCAGAGTTACCAGATGGTTGTTATTATTACAGGAATTTAATATCACAGTGTTAGATAGACTAGGTAAAGAGAATCCGGTGGCAGATTTTCTTTCTAGACTGCAAAATTCAGGTGAGGTTGTTCCAGTTGAAGATTCTTTTCCAGATGAAAATTTATTTGCAATTTCAATAGTGAATCCTTGGTATGCTGACTTGGCCAACTATTTGTCGCCAGGAAGAACACCTCCATATTTTACTCCAAAGGAAAAGAAGAGGCTAATCAAACAAAGTGCTCGATACTCATGGGTTAATGGAGATTTATTTTACACTGGTTATGATATGATTATTAGACGATGTGTAAGAAATGATGAAATAATTGATATTTTAAAATCTTGCCATGATGAACCGTGTGGTGGGAATTTTGCAGCTAAAAGAACAGCATTCAAGATTCTTAGTCTTGGATACTACTGGCCATCTATTTTTAAGGATTCCAAGAAGTATGTGAAGAGTTGTGATAGCTGTCAAAGAATGGGTAGGCCAACAGCTACAGATGAAATGCCACTTCAGCCTCAAGTACACTTAGAGCCATTTGAAAAATGGGCTCTAGACTTCATAGGACCCATCAATCCAACTTCTAAAGGTAAAAAGTACATCTTAGTATGTACTGATTACGTAACAAAATGGGCTGAAGCCAAAGCACTAGTCCAAGAAACTGAACAAACAATGGTAAACTTCCTTTTTGAAGAGATTTTTGTAAGGTATGGAGTACCAAGGGAGATAGTGACTGATCAAGGTACTCTATTTACTTCAAAGCTAGTTAAAGACATCATAGAAAAATATCAAATCAAGCACAAAAAAATTACACCTTACCATCCACAGGCCAATGGCCAGGTGGAATCCATAAATAAAACTTTGGAAGGAATTATCACTAAGACTGTAGCAATGAACAGAAAGAATTGGGAAGAGAAGCTCAAAGATGCACTCTGGGCTTATAGAATCACGTGGAAGAACACTACAGGATTTACACCATATCAGTTGGTGTATGGCAAAGAGGTAATGCTTCCTATTGAATTTCAAATACACACTTATAAGATGGCTGCAGATTTAGGAATTGATCTTAATGAAGCCCAACAAGAAAGAATTCAACACTTGAACCAGCTGGATGAAATGAGGCAGCAAGCAGAGTAGACAACACTCCTAATGCAGAAACAAAGGAAGCAGTGGCATGATGTACACATCAAGAAGAAACAATTTAAAGAAGGAGACTGGGCTTTACTCTTTGACTCTAAATTCAGAGATCATAAAGCCAAATTTACCACACATTGGATGGGCCCATACGAAATAGTTCAAGTTTATGAAAATGGATCAGTCAAGCTTATTACCATTGATGGAGAAGGCCACCCCTTTATTGTCAATGGCCATCGCTTGAAACTTTACCATAAGCCCATCAGCAAGGAAGTTTTTCTTCAAACTATATCTTAGCAAAGGGAGGTTGAGATATTGCAGCCTTCAGCTATGATATCTCTACCTTAGTTCATTTCATTTCAATTTAAAAAAAAATTTAAAAATATATATAAAAAAAATAAAAATAATAATAATAATAATGGTTTAGATGTGAAAGCCAGACTCTGGCACACTCTAACCCAGAATTCTTACTTGAAAACCAATTCTTTGGCTGGTAAGAATTCCTTGTTTTATTTATTTCCTGTTTGATTCATAGATTCAATAATGACTTGAGGACAAGTCAAAGATTCAGTGGGGGAGAAACATCATTTTTGTCTTCCCTATCCCATCTCCTCATTGTAAATTTCCAAAGAGTTTGTTTCAGAACTTCAATATTTCAATAAAGAAGTTGTTTTTGTCTTTTTTCTAATCAGAGGGACCTGTTCAAAGTGTAAATGCAGTGGGACCTGTTCAGAAGATTATGTTACCAACACTAATAGTAAAGGGACCTGTTCAACAAACATCAAAAGGGACCTGTTAAAGACTGCTATCTCAAGCTACTTCAGCAAAGCTTCAACAAGGTTTCAACAGAATTTCAAAGGTTTCTTATCACCAAGACTCCATCAACACCAAAGATCAAGAAAGCTGCACACACATAGTTCTTTTGCAGATTTCAAAGAAGCTGCAAAAACATTCTCCAGATCTCAGAGGGACCTGATGTATCCAAATTCATCTCAGAAGGGACCTATTATGGACAGTGAATATTAGTCATATCTGAACAATAAAGATCAGTCCTACCTATGCATGCCAACTCAACTCTTGATCAACCAATAAAGTGTAATGTATTGTTGTAATTTTTATTTTTAACATTTAAATTCTTGGATTATTTTAGTGTTAAATGTGATGACTATGATTGCTTATGATCAATTT
Source organism: Pinus tabuliformis (assembly GCA_031772625.1). Lineage (NCBI taxonomy): Eukaryota > Viridiplantae > Streptophyta > Pinopsida > Pinales > Pinaceae > Pinus > Pinus tabuliformis. Next base: position 496,576,554 of record CM062808.1, on the reverse strand, counting down.
CAAAAACACCCCTATACCCATCACCCTTGTCATATTCCTAACTACTATCATTTCCCAACACACTCTAGCCTATCACCATACTCCTCCTACGATTTTTAAATCTTCTCCTACACCACCCTTTAAACCTTATTCTTGAATCGACCATCCAACCTTATTATCGGTCCAACATTCTCCTAATCGGCCAAGTACCAATGAGCAAGGGACAGGTGGTGAATCATTGGAGAGCCAAGTGTTCAACGATTTCATTCATTGTTTTTTGAATCGGCCAAGTTATAACATGATCGTTTGACCCAAGTCTACTCATGCAAAAAACTATCCGTTATCATCACTCCAGTACTCCATATATGCTTACAACGTTCTCATGATGGTACCTATACAACCCAGTACAACTACTCCTCTGTCTTTGTAATATGAATACGCTCTGTCATTATTATTATAGTGAATTGGGTCAAGTCGGTTGTTAAAGTTCCATTTCATTCTCAGTTTGTAAAAAGGGCGTTCCATACTAGTAATTCAAATGCTGTGATTTCAAAGAAGGCCGAGAACAGCAGGTGTTACGAAGGGAGAGCATAGTAATTGGGCTCACGGGTGTCAGGCGGAAAGAGTCGATAGTGCGGACACAACCAACCTCCCTAGGAGCCTAAGACTCTCTAGTGACAAACAAGACAAACAAGAGCAATCCTTCTCTAAACATGCATTTACTATATAAGAAATCAAGTGTTTAGATCCTACCTGTAATCCAACGTTGTTGTAGCAGTCCAGCCTCACTAATCCGGATGAGCTCCTCCACTTTGAAACCTGCATTCACTAACAATCAAATGATTAAATAGCACTTGATAATCTCATAGAATAAAACATATTTAACACATAGACCAAGGAGTACATGAAACAACTCATAAATAACAAGTTATTGAGAAGAATGGACTCATTTGCATTAATAGGAAACAAAAGGAACACTTACAACCTAAGCCTTGGTGTTGTGCAAGTCCCTCCCAGGGTCCATCAAGAGTTCTCCTTTACTTTGACAAAGCTCACCCACTTCCAAATAGAACAAGCAAAGATGGCAATCTCTCCTCACAAGCTTCTAAATGGGAGTCCTAATTCTAGCAGCATCTACCCTTAGAAATGTATAGCTTCCAACCTCCCCTCCTTCTGGCCCAATGCCTTTATTTATAGTGGTCTAGAGGAAGTTATTCAGGTCCACCATCAATGGGATAATCCCCTCTTTGGATGGGATAGCTCCCTTATTGATGGGATAAGTTCCTCTTTGGTAGGGGTACATGAACCATCTGGAGGCGCTCAATACACGTCGAACAACCTTCTAGAATGCTCTAGAAATGACCACAAGTAACTTTTTAAAGATGAAACTTGCGCATTTTGACCTTTACAGGGGGACGCACCTGCCCCTTTACATACAGAGCATACAAGTACGCAGCTTTTGTGAACATTGGGTGCGTACCCGCAGGTAAGGTTGAGAGAACTTGCGTACCCATAGATAAATACATTTATAAAGACTTTCTCTCTTTTTGGAGTTTGACATGGAGAGCAGAGGCATAAGACTTGCCCAGGAGGATAGCATGATTGTTGATAGAGCCATACTAACTGTAAATAGCCATGGTGACATTTTTTAGTGTAACAGATTGCCCCCTAAAGTGCGAAGCCTGTAATAGATTAGGGTTTTGTATTATCTAGGAAGGGTGAAGCGCTTTATCATTTCAAGGATTATCTCGTGGAGAGCCTGGTCAGAACCTGCAATTTTCAACACAAAATACATGTATAAGATTATATCATCACTGAGGTAGGCATTCCCATACTCAGATCAAAACTTTAACTAACAGACTAACTACTATGATACATGAATGATCTTGTAGTACATCATAATCATAGACTTTTGTAGACACAGTATGGGCGCACCCATCTGTTTATGATTAGTCTACTTAGATAATGAATACAAAACTCCTCGCAGCCTGGATGGTGGAAACTAGATCCAGGGTCTTCATTTCTGCTTCCCGAATTGGTACGATTCTAGCCATGCGAATAAATGGGTTGATGTCGAACATGGTAGAAACCACTTGATTACCAGTCGATGATGTAAACTGTTAACAAGTGTGAGAGAGACCACCAGTAATGTCAATGGTTCTCAAAGTACCCAGTACAATCCATGAGATATGAATGAATGAGTTGATGTCGAACATTTCACGGAATCCTTTGATCGAAAGTTAATGATGTAAACTGACGTCAAAGGCGAGAAACCTGCCATTGATGCATGCAGACTTCAAGGTACTGACGATTTCTAAGTCATCTCTCTAGATAATGTGTTGATGTCGATAGAAAGCGACCCGTTGCAGGCAAGCCCACAACACGAAATCATTGTTCAAGTTGAAGAAATGTTGCTGTAAGGACTGACTCAGGGATGGTCAAATGGATGACAAGTATTTTGCAGATGAAAGTTTTGCTTGCAGACCTCTTCAACACATAACGACACGAAAGATGGCTTGGTGATAAACGACTCAAAGTTAATCCCCGGAACCCGGCTGAAGACTTTCAAAGTGGTTCGATCAACTGTGAGGTAAAGGATTTCCCAACCCAGGTGAATGAAAAGTGTCGTGTCCAAGAGTGGTAATAAAGTTTCTTCTGAGACAAAAGATAACAAATGGGCTCATTCCTCTCTCTTTTCCCCCACCATTTCTGGCAAGTACCTCTTTATTTTTAACAAGCTTGAGGAGGATAACATATGCTTGATTATAAGCTCATCCTTCGGATGAGTCCAACCTAGTTTTGATTCGAACCCTAGGAAGGAGTGGTTCGTTCCTGTTTGTAATTGAACAGGTCCTTTACTGTGAAATGTTTAACGAGCCCAGTATAAGAGAAACTCGGCGTTTTTCAATTTTAGAGAGTCTGAAAAACTTAAGAAGACTCCAAGTTGAACTTTTTCGTAGATTTGTGTCCCTCAAGCCCGAAAAAGTATAAAATAATACCTGGGGGAACCGCTTGATCTTGCGACCAAGGAGTATTTTCATAATTAGTGTCACTGACCTGAAAAGTAAAAAGCGATCAAGGACACGTCGTTTTATTTCCAGTATCGAGTTTGAAACGACAAAAACCCGGCAACCTTTTCCTGTTTTTACGGTCAGAAAAGGGCTATAAGGGGACCGTCTTTTAATTCCGTTTTAACGAGTGTAAAAGAAATGCTCGGCAATCTTTTCATATTTTAGGAGTCAGAAAAGGGCTTAAAAGATGACTCTGATATTTTGGTTCGTGAAAAATGACAATTTTCCCTCTAAATCCCTTTGTCCTGCACAAAAACGACACATTACTCATACCTGTTTAAGATAGGCAAAAATACATTGAAAAATATCCTTCCATGGTGAAAAATAAACAAACCTAGCATTCATTCATCCAAAAAACCTATAAAAAGACTTTTTACCATGTCATTTTTACCATTTTACTGTTGAGGTTGAGAAAATGGCTTTTGGCAAGAAACTTCCCGTGGTCATTGCGGAGAATCCGACCGTCAGAATCGAACGCCGTCTCTTCCAGGTATTTCACAACATCCTCCTTTTCAATTTCATCCGATTAAAATTTTGTTTTAGGTTTTAGTTTTGGTTTTTGGGGGGTTTTAGGTTTTAAAAACCGCTCTGCGGGGTACGCAGGTGCCCTAAGGGTGACCTGCGTCCCCCGACTTTTTCCTACACAAGAAAAAGGTCGGGGTATGCAGCCCACCTTCAGGCCAGCTGCGTACCGGCGCTCTGTGTCCTAAACGCGGGGTGCGTCCCCCGCGAAGGGCGGAATTTGAAACCCCAAACCCCAAAAATAACCATTCAAATTTTCCCAAATTAATTCTAATCTTTATTTCTTGGTGTGTAGGACACTCACCATGTTGGATTGGAGAGAAAGAGAGCACGAGGACATTGATTTAGCCGCAATTGGTCACCAACCTTCCATTGATGCCCTAAAAGCATGCGGACTATATAAATACTGGGCCATACCTGGCATGAGGGCTCAGGTGAGATTCTTGGAGTGGCTGGTTGAGAGATGGAACATTCATGAGCAATGATTTTACATCTGAGGGCACCAGCTCGAGATAGAGCCCTCTGACATATACTTTCTCACTGGCTTGCCAAACAGGGGTGAGCAACTCAATCTAGCCGGGACTAGGCGGTTGGCCAATCCCTTGCTAGTCTCCGGGCAGATTGGTGCATACCCAATCAAAACCATGCGAAAGGCATAGAAATCAAATACATCTCTCGGCGTGAACTCATGGTTATAGCTTTTACGGTTACCAAAATTTGCGGCGCAGCCGCTTTACATATTGCAACCGGGTCCCAAATGCGGATGGCGATTGACTGTTTTCGAGGCACCATCTTCAACTGGTGCGATGCTGTGTCGGCCAACATGAAGGGCCAACTGACTAGGGCAAAGCACGGACAACTGAAGACCTTTGGATATGGGCCTCTAGTTGTGAGCTTTGCCTAAGAGAGAGTTCCGATGCTGATCCCTCAGCATCTCACTGTTGATATCTTGGGTCCTCGGGAGCCAAAGCTGATACGATGGGTTACGGTGATGGCCCGACATCCTGACGAGGGCGTGGCAGTTGTTCGATTCCCTGCTGGTTATTTTCACTGGTTAGAGGACCAGGTTTTTGCGATCCAGGACTTTCCGTATGCCAGAGTAGATTTTCGAGGTGATCCGGACATGGTTCTTCCACAGGGAGAGCAATGGGACGACAAAGGTACTTTATTTTTCACAAGTTTTAAATTTATCTATTTTTTTTGTTTTTTATATATATCGTCTCAAAACTGACAGTAAAAAATTTCAAAATGCAGATGTTGGTCCACAGCGGCCAGCCAACCTCCGGCCTTTTGAGAGGAGACATCCAGTTGCACCGGTACCGGCTCCACAGGACGCGGCTGCAGAGTCACTAGCTGAGTTGGAGCAGGATCTAGAGCGTCTGACGGTGGATATACCTGAGACTACCATAGATGATATTCCTATCAGACTTCAGCGCTATGTAGTCGCAGTCCCTGGACCGTTTAGGAGGTTTTCGTGTAGGGTAGCGCGGGCAGTGGTCTCGTATAGAGAGCACCACCAGTGATTGGCTAGTCACTTTTGTAGACACATATGACATTTTTGGTTTTTTGTACTTATCATTTTGCCGATCATAAGGTGTTTTTCAACCTATGATCGAAGACGATGTATATTTTTTGACACACTCCTATCTATATATATATATATATCATTATTACCGGCTTATCTTGTTTAACATATGTGATGAAATGTTTTTAAATTTACTTGCATGATTATTGTAAATGTCTGTCCAACATTCGAGAAGCAATTGCATCTGCTAATGTATTTAAAGACCTTGGAATATGCTGATATTCAATGTAATCAAATTCACGTTCCAAGAGACGCACTCTCAAAAACAACCTTAATAACACAGGATTTCTAATGGCATATACTCTATTAAGCTGTAATACAACAAGTTCAGAATCTAACCTCACTATCAAACGCCGAATTCCAAATGAAATAGATTCAGATAATAATTCAACCACTGCACTGTATTCTGCAATGTTGTTCTTCGTTTGACCGAGGCTTACCCCATGTATAGAAACTAACTCGTCAGAGGGCGAATAGATAACCCAAGCTGCGGAAGAGATATTCCGTGTACTACGACAAGCACCATCAGCAAATCCGATGTATGTTTGGAGAGGCGTCGACATCTGCAATATCAAGAGTAAAACCAAGATAAGCCAGAATAACGACGAAAAACACACTCTCTAAACTAAGCACACTAACTAAACTAACAAACATACTAGCTAGAAAGAAAACCTAACCTAACTAAAAATTCTCCATACCCACCATTTAAGCATAATACCTCTTTAGGTAAAGTCCATTTCTGGGTTTACCCAAAGAGTCCCCATCAAAATCTACCAGCTCATAGGCCCCTTTTGCTAGCTTTCGCTTTACAATGTAGGGTCCATGCCACATAGGAACGAATTTTCCAGCACCTAGCTTATCGTTAGCTTGATCATATAATAGCACTAGGTCTCCCTCCGAAAAACTTCGAGGGGTCACATTTCTATCATACCGAGCTTTCATTCGCTTCGCGTGAGTCTCGATTGCCAATGCAGCGTCACGTCGAGTCTCATCTAATTTAGCTAAGTATAATAAACGCTTCTCCTCTTCGGAAGTAGCTGGAAGTAATTCGACAGCCATTTGAAGTGATGGGATTTCGCATTCAATGGGTAACACAGCTTCCAAGCCATAAACTAGCTAGAAAGGAGTGAACCCTGTTGAAGTTTTCACTGAGGTTCGGTATGCCCATAGCGCTGAAAATAACATGTTGTGCCAATTCGACCGATGAATACCAATGGTTCGTCGGATCATGATAACCAAAACTTTGTTGATAGACTCAACCAAACCGTTGGCTTGCGGATAATAAGGAGTAGAGCTATCGTGGCGCAAACCAAGCTGGCTTGTAAGCTCAGTCATCATGATGTTTCGAAAATGGCTCCCATGGTCAGTGATGATTGCTTGTGGGACACCAAACCTAGTTATAATATGATTGAATTCGAAAACTGTAGTTGTTTTGCCGCTTGCGTCGAATGTAGGCATCGCCTCGGCCCATTTAGTAAAATAATCAACCGCGAGGATGATATATGCATGCCCCCCGGCCGAGTGAGGGTTACAAATAATAAAATCGATACCCCATTTGGCGAATGGACCAACGGCAATTATAGGGTGGAGAGGAGCAGGTGGTGCGCGCATCTTGCGATCAAACACTTGACAATTGTGGCACTTCCGGACTGCAATGATACAATATTTAAACATGGACGGCCAGAAATAGCCAGCGCGCAACACCTTCTGAGCTGTGGCATACCCAGACATATGACCGCCACATGCTCCAGAGTGACAATCATTCAAAACCCTCTTAGCCTCTTCGTGAGTTAAACAACGTCGAAAAACTAAGTCTGCCCCCCGGCGATAAAGTGTATCTCCAATAATCTTGTATTGCTGGGATTGAAACCGAATTTTTTGACGTTCCGACTTTGAAGCTTCAGGCCGAAAGGTTTGGGTTTGGAGATAGATGATTATATCCCCGTACCACGCATCTAAAGTACTGATAAGAAACAAAGATTCGTCCGTAATGGACTCCTCTGCCACAGTTTCTGTGTCAGCATGCGGGAAATCACACATCAATTCTGCAAAAACTAAGGATATCTTAGACTTGGACTTCTCAAACTCCAAGTCGAACTCTTGCAGGATAACGATCCATTTAGAGTACTTGCCCCCTAGCAGTTGTTTTGTCAAAATATAAATCATAGGGTTGCAATCCGAAATGACTGTAGTTTTACGGAGAAGAATGTAGTGACGAAAACGCTGGACAGCTTGAACGGCTGCCAAGGCCAATTTCTCCACATGTGAATATTTTAGCTCAGTGGGATTTAAGGTCCTACTAAGATAATATATCACATGTTCCGCTCCGAATTCATCTTCTTGAACTAACACCATTCCAATGGTGGAATGCGATGCTGCGAGGTATAAGAAGTAGTCCTAGTTGTAGTTGGGAGGATGCAACAACGGTGCATGGGTCAACGCGTGTTTAAGTGCATCAAAAGATTGTTGGGCAATCTCGTCCCAAAATAATTGAGCGTTCTGTTTCAACAACCGTGTAAAACCTTTAGTGACCTCAGCGTAGTTTGGAATGAATCGGCGTAAAAAGTTCGCTTTCCCTTGCAAACTTTGGAGTTGGCGCAAACTCGAAGGAGGAGGCAATTTGATGATAGCTTCGAACTTCGAGGGATCGATGCGAATGCCGGCTTTTGAAACAACAAATCCCAGCAATCGACCCGTCTCTATACAGAACACACACTTGTGGGGATTCAACCGAATTTGATAATGCCTACACCTCATAAAGATTGCTCGTAAGTGGACAAGGTGATCCGCTCGGTGTAAGGAATGAGCAGGCAAATCATCGAGGTACGGTTGCACAATGTGCTTGATGTCATGAAATGCGTAAGACATCGCCCGTTGAAAAGTGGCTCCAGCATTCTTAAGCCCAAAAGGCAGTTTGCAATAAGCAAATGTCCCCCATGGACAAATGAATGCCGTTTTTGGTTGGTCGGCAGGTAGAATATTGATTTGATTATAGCCCGAAAAACCATCCATGAAGGAAAACATTTCACTTCCGGCACAATCATCAATAATTTGATCGATATAAGGCGTAGGATAGTTGTCTTTTGGACAAGCTCGATTTATATCCCTATAGTCGATACAGATTCTTATTGTTCCTTGTTTCTTGTTGACCGAAACAATATTCGATACCCAATCCGTTAACGGGATTGGATAAATGAAACCTGCTTTCAACAGATTTTCGACTTCTGCTTTAATTGCAGCCGCTTTCCGAGGGTGAATTTGACGCAACCGTTGCCGGACGGGTTTAGTGTCCGGGTAGGTCTTTATTTCATGAACAACAATGGCAGGATCGATTCCTGGCATTTCCTCATAAGACCAGGCAAACACATCGCGGAATTCTTGGAATAGGGCCTTGTAAGTTTGGATTTCATCTTCTGTACATGAGGCACCTATATGAATGTTTTCCTCAATTCCGGGCTTCACTGAAATATCAATGGGAATAGTGCGAGAAATATTCCCTAAATTCAACTCTGAATCAGAATGTTTCGTTGGATTCTGAGCGTCTTTGACATATTCAGCGGTAAAGATAGATGAAAAATCATTTTCAAAAGCATCATCCTTAGGTAAAAACGAAGATCTGTGATGAAGATCTTCCCATGGTAGATCGTCTACACTTAGGATTTCGCGAAGTTGCTCGTCAGATGACACGACTTCGGGAAACGCTATCCGTTCTAAGGTTGATGTGAAAAGTGATTCTTCACTGACCACATTCATTTGGTCGATTAGGGTTGAATGCGAGTCGGTAAAAGACATGACGGCTTCATAAGCAATTTCATATGGACTCAAAGGCATAGCATCACCGAATGAGTCTATCTCAGTTTCAGATGGGACAATCCAAGGATCATCATAAATAATGTTGTCTGATGTAATCATATGAATTGATGCAAATGAAGGGTCTGCGTTGATTGGAGGGAAAGGAAAAGTTCCCAGTAAACCGGAATCTTTAACTAAACCTACGCCAACGTCCCTATAAGGGATTGTCGTCTTACCGACATGCTGGATACTCTCTGAAGAGGCTGGGTCGGATGAAAAGTATGTCAGCTGATCAATCGTCACGATCTTACCGTTATATGGAAACTTTATTACTCTGAAGACCGATGAAACGATTGCTGTCATAGCATATGACCAACTTCGACCCAAAAGAAGGTTGTAGTCTAGAGGGGCATCAACCACCTCCACATCCAGACTAACGGTTTTACCTTCTACCCCTATAGGCAATTCCTGTAGAATACCAAACGGATGGAACCCACGGCCATCAAAGGCCTTAAGGATGGTCGGGGATTGGTTCAATGAAGGAGAACCAAGCGATCTCCAACATTGAATCGACATAATACACGTAGAAGCTCCCTCATCAATCACAGTCCGATGAATAGGCCTGTTTTTGACTATCACTGGAATTTGGAAAGCCATTTGATGGGGTAGACGCGGTGTACTATTTTCTAGATCGAAGATTATCAGGTTCGGGTCCTGAACATCAACAGATCCAATAGCCGACAAAAGTAATTTTCGTTGTGCTGGGCATGATTGCAGCACTTCTAAAGCCGACATTGCTGAGGGTGAAACAACTAAGTCCTCAACAATGTTGTAATTCTGGGCCGCTCTCGCATGTGGATTGAAAGCAGACCTTCGAAGTACACCCTTGGCGGGCGGTTTGATTACTAAGTCCGGGTTAGGGTTTTCGATCTGTAGTGGATCGGAATCAGAAGCTGAGGTTGATGGGTTAGAATGAGAAGATTCTGCTTCCTTACCATCAACAGGATTCTTACTACCATAATCTTGCGATCGAGTCGCAATCCTCACATGAGACATCATCAAAATGGGTTCTTCACTGGCAGTCGAGGAAGAACCTATCATCTTACTTTCCTGCTTTGGAAATGGATCTTTTAACACAGCAGGAGTGGCAGAACCTTTGACTATTTTCACAACCTCAGTCCGATGAGGGCAATCTCTCGTAAAATGATCCTCTTCACAAATAAGACAAGGATATCGAGGTTTGCACTTTTCGTCATTGGTTTCCGACTTTTCCGTTTTCTCCTTCGGAGCCTTGTCTGCTTTAGCCTTCTTCTTTCCTTTCTTCTTTCCACCGTTTTTTGATTTGGCCATAGATGACTCTACAGCGTGAATATCAGCGGAAAGTTCAGGAGAAGACTCTCCTGTCGGGGAATCGGGCAAAGTGATTATAGGAGTAGTTGAAGCCTTGGAAGACTTCTTCTTGCTCTTTGTATTCACGATGCCAATCATACCATCAGCGGCATGAGATCCCGAAGGAGCAGCAGCGATTTGATTCGATTTTGGAAGATCTGGAATCTTCTCGTGTAACGTACCCGACTGAGTATAAACTAAGTCAAGGTATTGCGCCTGAGCAATGACTTGCTCCTCAGTAACTACTCCGGACTTAGCTACATCTTCAGTAATCTTCGGTAATAATGATTTAACAAACCATTCAGCTAAGATTTGGTCCGGGATAAAAACTTTCACTAACCTTCTTCGACGTCTCCACTCATGAATGTGATCAGAAATATACGTGGACGTTGATTGTTTTAGTGAAGTTAATAGCTCCGTGTCGTTATCGTATCTGACCGGCAACTGAAAGTGAGCTAAGAACGAGGTAGCTAACTGGCTGAAATTGTGAAAAGAGGCCCGTGGTAACTCAATGTACCACTTGGCCGCGAGACCAATGAGTGTACGCTGGAAAAGATGTAATCAGATCGAATCATCCGAGATAGAATTTGAAGCACACCAGAGGTGGTAAGTCATCACATGATTGGACGGATCCTCTCCAGACTTACCTTCAAACTTGGGTATATCACTGGGCAACTTATTTGGCATTGGCGGCCAGAACGGAAGATATTGAATTGGATCATTCGTTAGGCGCGTCAAGTCTGGTAAATCCAAAGTTGCGATAAACGGTAACTGCCGGTTAGGATCTCTAAAACTCTGGGTCACAAGACCAGTCCCAGGAGGAGGATATCCAGGATAACTAGGAATAGGAGTCGCATTAGGGATATTATATCCTCCTGGAAAACCAGGATTAACCGGACCATACTGGGGTTGTTGAGGTTGTTGATAAGTGTACCCAGGATACGGTTGATACTGGTAAACCGGCTGTTGGACAGCTTGCCCATGTTGGTACTGTCCCTGGTACGGTTGTTGAACAAATTGAGGTTGAGTAGTGACAACCGTACTTATACCAGGTTGACCTGTAGGCATCTGGACCGTGGTTTGAATCATAGATCCAGACAACGGTAAAGATGTCTGAGGAGTGGTTACAGAGACAGTAGAAACTGGAGCTGTCGATACTTCAGAAGTAAGTGTGGCAGATGTAGCGGTAGTTGCAGGAGTATAAATACCTCCAGGTGGAAAGGGAGTACGAGGTGTAGAAAAACCTACCCCTGAGTTGTCTAAATAATTGGTTAACGAAAGGTACCAAGTAGTACTTCTAGGAGGACTGTAAAAGATAGATTCACGCTCCCTGAGCTCAATAGTAAGTTGATCTTCAAGGTTAGAGACGCCTATTTCTTCCTCTGGAGCAAGTTCTTCGATAGCAATCAGACCAGTAGGAAGATTTTCGGTGATAACTCGTTCTACTCTTGGTGAATCTGGAACACTAGAAGTCGGAGTAACAGGTTCAGATATTTCAGGTTCTTCGCCTGTATCACTAGCAAACGAAAAACTACCAACAAGTTTAGAAACTGTAACAGCTTCGGGATTATAACCTGTCTCTAGACCTTGGTAATCTGAATGGACTACCAAGGAAGATTCTCCTTCTTCAGGTGAACCTACTCTACTGCCACTAGGAGGAGTTACAAGGACCTTCAAACCTTCTAGATTACTGGGGTCGTCTCGAGGAGGTTCACCCCTAAGTCTACGGGATCTCCTCAACAATTCGGCCACAGAAACAACTTCAGGAGACTGGCCCCGAAGTCTATGGAACTGTCTTGGTAATTCCGCCACAGCTAAAAACTTTTAACTACTACACACGAAAACAAAGTAAAATCTCAAATCAAAACCACCTAAAGTCTCTAAAGAACCAAACAAATTTGAATCACACGCCTAAAGAATCTAGGGCGTCAAACTAAGCACAAACAGTAGCCTTCCAGACCGAAAACGCTAGTTGGAGATGAAACCCAACATCGCCGGATTCAGTACAGAAGTGGCGGGTGGAACAGTTACCCCGACAACCTGCTTAATGAATAGACCGGCACAAGTTCCTCCACTTTAACCGTCTCGAGTGAAGTGAACCCCCCGAAAAATCCAAGTGAGTCTAGCCGACGTCTGCTCCAGGTACAGTGGGATCTTCCCTCCACCGTCACCTCGGTAGAATCCTAAAGATAATGGTCACTAAGGTTACCAACCGCAACAAATGCACCTGGGGGAACAGTCTACACTCCGACAGCACGCAAGGACAGAGTATCAAGCTCAATCCCCTTGCCGATTCCTTGACAATAATCCAAGGTTTACCGACAAGTGACCCCTGGCTCCTCGACAATGGTTAATCCGAGGTTTACCGTTTGTAATACGTGGGTGTCTGGCGTCGTTCCCAACGAGGGGGGATTGTTCCCCTCACTGGTTCGGACACGAGCTCGTGCTTCTCCTTTAAGAGGATCTTTCCCAGAGTACAAATGAGACAATTGGATTTATTCTATCACAAGATAAGCTACTTGTTTGGTTTTGTTGTCTTGGAGAGTTAATTACTCTCCTACTCCAAGACACTAGCCTGATCTAAATTAGTGTTTCAGAGCCCTAGTAAATAAAAGTTACTACGTTGATTTTACTTTAAGCGTTAATTTTATGGTTTTTCTTAAAGACAAAAGGTAGCGGAAGTGAAACCAATGGTGTGTAGACTCGACTCAAACCACTACAAAGATGCACCTAAGATGATTTACGCTACTTTTCTCTTTCAATGAAATTCCTAACTAAGAGAGTTGAGAAATGCAAATTTTATAGAAAACAACTTTCTTAGTAAAGACAATCAAAGAAACAATTCTCTTTATCTTTTCAAGCATACAAACATGACCACTCCTTACGTGCACGAAAAACTCTTTTTCTTTCAAAATCCTTCAAAGCTACTTGAAACAAAACTTTTCAAAGGAGATGTTTTTGTATTTTCTCTTGTTTAATAAAGCATATAAATCTATTTTAACGAAAATCAATCTCAAAAGTTATAAACTCTATGAAAACTTGACTCACAAGCAAATCAAAAAGAAATTTACTCTAAGCAAACCTAACGAGGCAAAAGCCTACAAGGATGATTCTAGGTTGTTTTACTTGACCACAATCAAGTCAAGGACCAGCTAATGCAGAATCAAAAGACCAGTCAAAACAAAACTCAAATCTTTTTGTAAAATGGAATTCAATACTTAATCAACAAGCACTTCGAAATTTGCCAAAGAGACAACTGAAAGGTAAGTTACTCTCACAGGTAGACTTTATGACAGGTCCGACTTCTAAGAAGGCTGACAAAACCAGAGAGATCTAAGGCTTGACAACTTCTACCGCCAAAGTCACTACAAGACCTACTCAAAAATCAAACCCTAGGGATTAAACTTCTATGAAATCCACTAAAACACTCAATGCTATCGAAACAAGTTCAGGTGAAGATCTTTGACAAGATACTAATGGATCTGGGCAGTAAAAACTAAGAAAAAGCAAAATCTAAGAGAAAAAATGCAAAAAATGGAAATTTCTTAATTTTTAGCAGGGGACGCAGGCAACCAGTTAAGCCAGGTGCGGGCCCGCTCTGTGCACACAGCAACAGTGCGTACAAGTACGCACTGTGCAATACTCAGAGGGTGCGTCCTACTGAAAAAACCAAGAAAAACTAAATTGAATCTAACCCTAAGCTAACACACCCAAAAACAAAGTCACAGAGCCAAAAACCAGAAAATAAATGACTTTTCTCAGATCAAAGTTGCATACAAAGGAAAATACTTTCACATCAATGGAGTCCCTAGTGGAGTCGCCAATTTGTCAGGCGGAAAGAGTCGATAGTGCGGACACAACCAACCTCCCTAGGAGCCTAAGACTCTCTAGGGACAAACAAGACAAACAAGAGCAATCCTTCTCTAAACATGCATTTACTATATAAGAAATCAAGTGTTTAGATCCTACCTGTAACCCAACGCTGTTGTAGCAGTCCAGCCTCACTGATCCGGATGAGCTCCTCCTTCACTTTGAAACCTGCATTCACTAACAATCAAACGATTAAATAGCACTTGATAATCTCATAGAATAAAACATATTTAACACATAGACTAAGGAGTACATGAAACAACTCATAAATAACAAGTTATTGAGAAGAATGGACTCATTTTCATTAATAGGAAAAAAAAGGAACAATTACAACCTGAGCCTTGGTGTTGTGCAAGTCCCTCCCAGGGTCCATCAAGAGTTCTCCTTTACTTTGACAAAGCTCACCCACTTCCAAATAGAACAAGCAAAGATGGCAATCTCTCCTCACAAGCTTCTAAATGGGAGTCCTAATTCCAGCAGCATCTACCCTTAGAAATGTATAGCTTCCAACCTCCCCTCCTTCTGGCCCAATGCCTTTATTTATAGTGGTCTAGAGGAAGTTATTCAGGTCCACCATCAATGGGATAATCCCCTCTTTGGATGGGATAGCTCCCTTATTGATGGGATAAGTTCCTCTTTGGTAGGGGTACATGAACCATCTGGAGGCGCTCAATACACGTCGAACAACCTTATAGAATGCTCTAGAAATGACCACAAGTAACTTTTTAAAGATGAAACTTGCGCATTTTGACCTTTACAGGGGGATGCACCTGCCCCTTTACATACAGAGCATACAAGTATGCAACTTTTGTGAACATTGGGTGCGTACCCGCAGGTAAGGTTGAGAGAACCTGCGTACCCAGAGATAAATACATTTATAAAGACTTTCTCTCTTTTTGGAGTTTGACATGGAGAGCAGAGGCATAATACTTGCTCAGGAGGATAGCATGACTGTTGATAGAGCCATACTAACTGTAAATAGCCATGGTGACATTTTTTAGTGTAACAACGGGTTTCCACCTCCGCCATAATCCAAGGACATTCATCCAGTCGCGGCCTAAGCCATTGAAGAAGCTGACCCCGAGAACAGAGGGCGCTACCAGGTCAGTTGAGTGGAGCGAAAAACAGAGGTAACAAATCAAGAGACCCTTGTTGAATTATTAAGCATAAACGAGGAGGGTTAGAACATGGGTTTCTTTGTAAAAATGACTAATAGAGCAGAGCCTAATACATTTGATAGTTCCCAGTATCATGATGAATGTATTACAATTTTAAGGGAAAAGCAATGGCTACCCTTCTTGGAGAAGTTTAATGGGAACAATGAAGAAGTAACTAAGCAGTTTGCCTTTACATTTAATGGAGAGAAAGCATTGATAGGCAACTTCTCTTTTAGGATTTCAGAAGACACCATAGCACAATCCTTGGGGATCAGCCCAGAAGGCGAAAAATACTTCAAAACAAAACAATTCAAGGAAAAATCATGGACCCAATTCATGTCTAGGTCGAGGGTTTCATCTGTTAACTGGAAAAAGGGTGTTCCTAGGAGTTGGCTGATGCACCCATGGGATGAAATGGTGTATATTATTCAAAAATTTATTACGTGTGAGGGTCGTTACAACATAGTCTATTTATATCACATCAAACTCCTGTTACACCTAAAAGGGCAATGCACCATCAGTTTACCTTACTTCCTCTTACAGAGCTTGACTAAGATGTCAAAAACTATTCAAAAGCAAAAGGGTAATGAAGATAAAAGTTTATGTCATTTTGGGTTAATTAAAATTCTAATTGAATTTGAAGTGCAGAGGAGGGGAAAAACATGGAAGGAATTTCTGGTTGCCAATCAAATCAAAGATGGAGAAGATGAACAGGAACAACAAGAGCACTCAGGATTTATGCTTGACATTGATGAGGAAATCCCTGTGCACAAGACAAGCAATGTCCCTCCACCCAGCAGTAGTGTAAGGACGAGAAAGATGAGGCAAGAAGCTGCCTAGAAAATTGAACAAGACAAGATTTTCACTACATATACAACAAGATCAAGGAGAAGACAAAAGACCTAGACACAAGAAGATCAATCGGAGTCAAATTCACATGCACCGATGGACATTGAGAGCAGTGCTCATTCACAGCCTAGATCGAAAGCCGAAATGGAAGTTGAGAGCAACAACAGACAAGGGAAAGAGTCACCACCTGCAAACAAGAGACAAAGGAGGTTAGAAAAACAAATTGAAAAGTTAAAATAAGAACTGATGGAGGCCAACATGCTAGAGAAGGTCATCAAGAAAGAGAATGAAATGTTGAGAGCTCAGAGCAAGGAGACTCAGCAAAAAAATGAAAAGCTGAAGGAGAAAATCAAAGAACTCGAGGTTGAACAAACCGAAATTTGCAAGTGGGCAACCAAATGGTATACTCAAAAGAAAGCTCTCAAAGAGAAATGCAAGAATTTGAAACATAAACTCCACATTCAGAAGGATGCCCAAGCTCAGAAGAATATAGATGCATTGTTACAAGCAGTAGAGGCACAGGCAGGAATAGAGTATAAAGGAAGTACATTAGGGTTATGTTGACGGCCCTGAGATCGGGTCGACAACAAGGGGGATACCCACCCGGTCGGGAACCTGGTTGGCGACTCCTTGCCCGTTTGGTGTAGCGGGTCCGACTGGGGATAATGGGACCAGCTTCCCAATCTAAGAGATGTGTGTGTGTGTGTAGATTTTGATGATGCTAATCTAAAGGTAATTTTAAGCTAATTTAATTCTAGACTCTAAACTGACTCTATGCTACTGTAATCTAACAAAAACAACACATCTAATCTATACTAACCCGTGGTAAAATTCTTCTATTATGCGATCTAAAAAGATTTCATACAATAACTGGTAATAAAGATCATTCAGCTATCATAAGAATATAAATCAATTAAGATAAACCATTCTGCATAAGAAGTTAGGCAAAACAGTTGTGAACAACATATCGCATAATCAGTTATTCATATGTCAAGCACAAACAAATAACTCCACCGTACAAAAGTGCCAAATGGTAACCCACACATTCATACATGAACATATAAACAACTCAGCTGTATATCACTCTAAGAATATGAGCAGAAATTAATCAAGAGATAAAAGTACCATTTATGACTGATTTCACTCACAAACTTCAAGCAATAACGATTTATCTCTACTTACTTCTAACATCTACTAAGAGTACACAAGTGCAACATCAGTAGCAGACATTAAAATGCAAACATAAATAAATCTCGATCCATCCATTCATCAAAAACCCCCTCTGAGGGTGCAAAAGTGCATGTTCTGAGGACAAGTTTTTTGAAAAATTTCCGGACCCTTCTCCAAATGCCATGAGAAGGGTTAAATACTACTAACTAACTAATATTAATTACACAAATTTAGGAAAAGGCTTCAAATGACCGCCCTTTTACTAAAACAAATTTATTTCTAAAAATTGAATCTAATTTCTAACCGTTTCTGTATCTGCTCCTTAGTGCTGTAAGCAATGCAAGGTTCGCCTGGGAAGAGTTGGCTGGTTGTCTTTTTCCTTTGCTCGAGCGATAAAAGTAGAAATAACAAAAGCTGGCACCTCTTACTGACAAGCTAGAAGATATTTTTGAAAATCTTCCTCTGGCTGGGTGTATTTGCTGTGTGTATACTTAGTATAACCCATATTTCTTTCAAACTGATTGTGCTGTTGCTATTTCGGTTTCCGGCCGTGCGAATGACTCAATGAGTTAGGGATTTCGTTGCCTGGACAATCTTCCGTTCTTTGTTCCAGGCTTTTCTGGAGCCTCCTCCTCCTTCAACGTTTTTCTTTTTGCTTTATCCAATCTGAGCTTCAAGATCTTTTGCAAACATGCTGCTTTTGTGCGTCTTTGACTCTGAGTCTTGGATAGTCTATTTTCATCAATGTCTGTTGAGTGATACTCTGGAATCCGCGGCCCTGCTGCATGCGGCATCCATTTGCGAAGGCATCTCCTCTCTGTTCTTCTAGTATTGGCGCTTTCCCCTTTTCCTTAGATGTTTCCTGCATATAGATTTATATTAGTTGCTGTCTTACAGTTCACGCAAAGGAAAAGAGAATTGACGAAAAGATTGACATAAAAGCTTTAAGTTCTAATGAATGCATAATCATGATACTCATAATGACTTGACTCTTCGAAAAATGCAACACGATCATCTTTGGATACTCAGGCGTGCAATCATTAATTTCCCTTAAGGTGCGCGCTCCATTTTGGGTTTACAGATCATGCCGAAGAAACTTTGCGATGAGTGGTTTTTGTGATTTGCATCGCAGCAATTGATAGTCTCATTCATCGCAGATCGCAAATCGCAAAATCGTAGGTCGTAAGATCGCAGATCGCAATATCGCATTTTTCATTTGATCACTGTGCGCTGCTTATGCGACGTTGCGATATGCGACGTTGCATGTCGGTCGTCGGCGATTCCTTAGATTTTCTTTTAAAGGCGCTTTCAAAAATATGCGATGCGATGAATGTCGCATCGCTTCTTTGCAGCTTAATTTATGCGCATAGGAAAACGCTTCACTCTCCCTTTGCGATGCGATATAGCTTTTAGGGAGATAAATACAAAAATTTTAATAAAAATATTTTTTGGGATTTTTTGTTAAGGGTCCCCCTTTGCTTGATGTTATTGCTAATACCAAACAAAGAGGGGGGTTGTTGGTGACCACAACAATGGCGATTCACTGTGAAGAACCAGTTATCTCTGCTTTTCTATTGACATTTCCACTTCCGAAACAAAATTTTTTTCATATGTCTAAATTTTGTTATGGACAGATAGAGTAGATTACCCCTTATCCTGTCAATGATACTTTGTCTCAACCTTTCTTTTGTTCCAATTGTCTGCTTCCTTAGGCTTAGTTCTTGCATTCATACCAGACATTACTCGGTCCTTTTTAAAGATAAAATAAGGTCCTCTCTGCGTACTGGCTTTAAAATATGCTCATTTGTCGTAGGTAGAGCCTCTGCTGCCCGCAAGCGTCCATAGCCTCGACAGGGTTACCGTGTTATCCAACAATGATCCTTTTTCCTGCTTGAGGTTATTTACAACATTTCAGAGAAAAATCATTTTTGACACTTTTTCCTTTTTTACTCTCTAAAGAACAATGTCTTGGTTTGGTGGCCAAATTATGACACAGTCATTCACTTGATTTACACTTTTGCTAAACAAGCTGGCTCGTGATGAGACCCCTTGTCTTTTGATTGCAACATTTTGGGTCATTGCCCTGTTTTGATAGACAGTATTGGCAAAGTCAACAAGTTATAATATCTGTGATCATGATAAGCCGGCTCGTGATGAGACCTCTTATTCTTTGAGATATAGTGTTTTCTCAGATTGTTTCTCTGAATGCTGTGGTTTCCTTTAGCAGGGAGGAAGTCATTGTTTTTCCTTAAGAAAGCTCTGGACGACAATAATAGAGTTTGAAAACAACAGCTTTACAGAGAATATTTATTTTATTATTGATGATACCTTTCATTGTGCCGGCATAAAACAATTTTTTACCAAAGGTTGTTCTCATCAAAGTTTTTTGAGAGGTTGAAACTAATATCATATTCAGGTTAAAGTTAACTCTATTTGTCAATAATAAAAATCAGATTTTTCGAAAAGTTTTGCTATTTGTACAAGTGAAATCAAAATCTGATAGAGAGTTGGTGTGCTCTTTCATGAATCCTTTTCAATGACCATTTACAACCGGTTTTATTTATAAGAAAGAAAAAAAACTAAATAAAAGAAACTAAAACTATCCTACAAAAATAGAAGAATGATCTTCTATGGAAAATACATTTTAAGAATCTGTCCATTCACAGGCAAAGAATCTCTTCTACCTACCAAATCTTGCAACACAAACGTCGATGGGCCTATGACTTCTACAATTTGAAAAGGACCAAGCCACAGCTTCTGAAATTTCGTATCTTTGCCCTTTTCTTCATGAGCCTTATCCCATTTCAAAACTAAATCTCCCATCTGAAAGTTCTTTCTGGTTATGATGCTTGAGTCAAAAGAGGATTTTATTAGCGCTTGGTGATGAGCATGGGTTTTCTTAGCTTGTTCTCGGCGTTCTTCTAGTTTGATTATCTCCATTTGTCTCATTTGTAAAGAGGAAGTGGATACTTCATCGATGTGTTGTACTAAAGACAAAGAGGGAATGACTAAGTGAGTTGGAAGAACTACTTCTTTCCCATAAACTAAATTAAAGGGAGAAGTGCCGATTGAAGCTTTCTTCGTGATTCTATCTGCCCATAAAGCATTTACCAGCGCTTTGTGCAAATTCTTTTGGTTTTGGTCGACTGTTCTTTTAATAATCCTGATTAGGTTTTTGTTTGTTGATTCAGCCAACCCATTACCTTGCGGATAGTAATTGGCAGAATATTTCAGTTTGAACCCTCTTTTCAGTGCAAACTCAGTCATTGCATTTCCAGAAAAGTATGATGCATTATCAAACATTAAGGCCGTTGGAAATCCAAACCTAGTGATGATAAATTGATCTATGAATTCAATAATGTTTTCAGAATTAACTGTCTTGAGAGGAACTGCTTCTACCCATTTAGTAAAATAATCTGTTGCCGTGAGGATATACCTATGCTGCTTAGAAGAGTGAGGAACGATCTCACCTATTATGTCCAAGCCCCATTGGCTGAATGGTTGCTCGATGTTAATCGGCTGTAGTGGCATGGACGATTTCCTTTGTTTCCCTGCAGCAGTCTGGCAGATTTGGCATTTCCTTACGTAATTGTATGAGTCTTTGAACAGCGTGGGCCAATAATATCCTGCATGTAAGATCTTATGCGCAGTAGCTTCTCCAGCATAGTGTCCACCTGCTGGTCCATCGTGGAGTTCCTGCAAAACCTTTTCGGCTTCTGTTGTTGGGAAAAGTATCCAATACGGAATGACCCTATCCCACTCTAAGGGTGATAGTACCTCAGCAACAACCGAATGCAAAGCTATTCGAGATTACTTCTTTATGAGATGTAAGAGAGAGGAGGAAGAGATCCACTAACCGTTATCTTCCGCTAATGATTGATCCAATCTTCCCTCTTTGCTGCTTGCTCCCAGCTCCTTGCTCTTTCACTGGCCCAGCTACACAAAGATCCTGCAAAAGCACAAGAAAGGGAAACTACAAGAAGCATACATCCATAACTGATTCAAGGATTAGAATAAATCAAATATACAAGCATCAATACACCATTAAGACACATGCATATAGAAGAACCTCAAATGCTTTATTAATGGAAGAAGTAAAGTTCTGAGAATGTTACAACCATAAGAGGCCCAATCCAGCAACACCTCCCAGCAGAAAGAAATCTCCTCTTCACCTCCTTCAAAGCAATCACCCAATAGTTCTATGCACAAACCAACAACACTTCCTTACATTCACAAAATTCCCGCCTCCCTAGACCTCATGAGAGAGCTCTATATATAGGAGTTTTGGAGAAAGGATGAGTCAGCTTGAGGCTGGCATGAAGCTGACTAGTGTCCTCTCCCACTTCAGTTATACTTCAGTTCTTGAGTCCACTTGGAGTTTCTTGCTTCCACTTGGAGATCTAGATCCTCTTACTCATCACAAGGAGAATTCCCTGATCCAAGTGTCATTTTGGAAGCTTCCTGGGCATTTGACACCTTGCAGAATGACTGTGCCACTTGGCAAATCTCGCCCAGCGCAGGTAGCCTTCATTGCTTTTGACATTCAGCGCAGGTACAGAGTGGAGCAGTTGACATTCAGCGCAGATGCTCAGTGGAGCAGCTGACATGATCCAGAAATAGCTTGTTTTTGAGTGTTTTCAGGTGGAGAACTGATTTTCAGTGCTGTGGTTTGCTGACCTTCTTCCTCTAGGGGTAGGAACCACATGTTTAGGGACTTTGGATCCCTCAGATTATTGACATTTCATGCTTCATGCTGTTACGCACAAAAATGTCTATAACAGTTGCCCCCTAAAGTATGAGGTCGTTTATCGGGTGAAATGCTTTATCAGGAGGATCCGAAGTTCATTCAATCGCTGAGAGGTGCCCTGTAATAAAATAAAATACAATACATTATTTTTCATTTTGCTTTCATGATCTAGCTGAGGCGGGCATTCCCATGCTCAGCTTTATAAATTCATTTTGGTACATAGAACAGACGATCGTCTGGTGGTAGACTAATAATTCTCATCCTTTGAGTAGGATGATCATCTGTTGCAATGATGTACATAACAAATGTCTTTATATCCTGAATATATATATCGCAGCCCGGATGGATGAAACTAGATCCGGGGTCTTCAAACTCGTTCGATCTTCACTCTAAGTACAAGTCGATCCATGTGAGAATTGCGCTGAAGTCGAACATGGAAAGACATCGCTTGATTACTGGTCAATAATGTAAACCGTTAACAAGCGCGAGAGGAATCACCAATAATGACAATGACCCTCAAGGTACTGCAGTACAATTCACGTGGTGTGAATAAATGACTTGGCGTCGAACACCACGTAAAATCTTCTGGTCGAAGGTCATTGATGTATACCTGTCGCCGGAAGTGAGAAACTTGCCATTGAGGCATGCAAGCTTCAAAGTACTGGGGGGTTTGTTCCTAGATCAACTTCTTGGATAATGAGCTGAAGTCGACAAGAAGCGATCC
The DNA here is from genome assembly GCA_031772625.1 of Pinus tabuliformis. Classification (NCBI taxonomy): domain Eukaryota; kingdom Viridiplantae; phylum Streptophyta; class Pinopsida; order Pinales; family Pinaceae; genus Pinus; species Pinus tabuliformis. Next base: position 496,553,699 of record CM062808.1, on the reverse strand, counting down.
GTCAAAGGAGGGCCTTAATGAATCCCACATCAACAACGTGGAATGGAGCTAATGATTTTAGTGGAGGTGAAAACAATCTGTGAGATATGATTCAGGGTGGCGATCATGGGTGGATGAAGGATAATGTATGGCAGTGGATGGGACACGGTTGACTCTTTCTGAACAACATCTCTTGAACATATAACGACACTGATGTGATGGATCGGTAGCATTACCCCAAATGTGGATGGTTTGGCGAGGACCATGGTGATGAGACCGGTGAATGAAACAACCCAACCCGATGTGATACGAAGGACAAAGTGTCATGTTCAAGAGCGACTTGCTACCATTAAAGTTTTGAGGTTCTCCCAATTTTTCCCCAGCCATTTCTGACCAGTACCTCTTTATTTTTGTCAAGCTTGAGGAGGATAACATATGCTTATTCTATAACCTGCCCTTCGGGCAAGCCCATCGCTATGTTTTAACGAGCCTAGCGATAGGGAAACTCGTTCTCGTCTAAAGACAAGTTTGTCGCTATTTAATCATTTTAACGAGTCTAACGACAAGGAAAACTCGTTCCTTTTCATTTTTAGAGAGTCTAAAAAGGTACAGAAAGTTAACTCCAAAATTCCTTTTTCATCATCTAATCCCTTAAGTCCGAAAAAGTATAAAACAATACAGAAGGGATGAGTTTTCGATTACTTTAACGAGCCGAATAAAACAAGCGCTCGACCTTTTTGTGCAATAATCCCTCAGGTCCAAAAAGATTAAAATCTAGAGGAGGGATAGCTCTTCCGGTCATTTTAACGAGCTGGAAGGCCAAAACTCGGCAAACTTTTCATATTTTACGAGTCAGGAGAAAAGAGCTCAAAGAAGACTCGTCTTTTGAGGAACGAGTGATAAACAGGGATAGCAGCAGATTCTAGGTACAGGTTGGAATTTTCCAATCACGGCAGTGTCACAAGGATGGCTAAGTGAAATCACTCTTCGCAGCTGTTCCTCAAAATGGGTAAACAATCATATGGAGGTGAACGGTAGGCCAATATGGAATGGAGGTGGCGGGTGCAAACACGACCAAGGCTTTTATGGCTAATAAATTTACGATCACAATGGTTATTTACCAGTATAGGTTCATTTTTTAATGAGCTTAAACTCTGGAGGAAACTCTTGCTCACGCTTTTCTATTTTTTAACGAGCATAAATTCCACGGTAAAACTGCTCGATCTTATGTTTATTTTTTAACGAGCATGAACTATGTGTTAAAACTGCTCGGATCACATGGTCAAATTTTGATTTTTTACCATTACTAGCTTTTCTCTCTTCAAATATAGTACTACTTTTTCAATTGCTGCAACAAACTTTGTTAGAAATGAATAATATTTGCATGAAAATGAGATTATAACCCTAATATTTCACTTTAAACTGTGTAAAAAGCCATTAAAAGGTGTTTTTACCTCTCATTTACCATTTCATTTGCGTTTGGTTTGTTGTAGCTCTGGAGGTGCCTCTTCCCCCTTGATTTTCACCAGCTGATTCCGGGAGATTCTGCGGACGATTTTCGGTGCCGTCTGGACCAGGTAGGAGCTAAACCCTAGCTCTTTCTTTTCATGGTTTCCTTTTCCTGTTTTTTGCCTGTTTTCCGGTCTTTCTGAGCCCCTGGGGTTTTGCCAGGGCGCCCTAGGATCAGCGCAGGTTTCCCTTTCGAAACCTGCATTGAAGGTCAAGCTGCCTTAAGGCAGCCTGACCCTCAGCGCAAGCGGGAGACTTCCTGCCTGCGCTGGGCTCAAAAAGACTGAGTTTTAAGGTTATTTTTGATGATTTTTTCGCCAGTTTTTCATCAAATCAGGAATTCACTCTTTCTCTTGTTTGCTTTGCAGGGAACCTTGAACAAAATGTCCCTTACATGGCGAGAACGAGAACATGAAGAGGAGGACATGATTGCCCTCTATGACCCGGTCACGGTGAACGCGCTGCGGAACTGTGGCCTGTTGAAGTTCTTCCGTATCTCTAGCATGAGAGCACATATTTCTTTACTGCAGTATATGCTTGATGCTTGGGATCCTGTTAACCAAGTGTTCCAAATTAGGGAGAAGACCATCCCCTTGACCATAGAGGACATGTACTTCTTGACTGGACTGTCAAGACGAGGTGCCCCCATTTCCTTATCAGGCACGGCCCGGGGGACTGATTCCACCAGAGATTATGTCCGCCAGTATTGCATGGAAGGTTCTCAGCCGAGCAGAGACGACAAGATTGTTATCCGTGAGATTACTGATCGGGCTCTCAGGTCCATTCTGTTCACTATTGGTAGGATGGCCGGCAGCGCAGCTCTACATGTTGCCAACAGGTCTTATATGCAGCACGCCTTGGAGTGTCTCCAACCGAAAGTATTCAACTGGTGTGATGCAGTACTTGTTCAGATGAAAAGTCAATTGACCAAGGTAAAGGACGGGAAGTTGAAGAACTTTGGATTTGGTTCTATTCTGACTGCCTTCGCCTTGGAGAAAATCCCACTGATGCAGCCTCAGTACATCATACTTGACTTGCCTTCTCCGACCGAGCCACGCATGCAGAGGTGGGTTGACCACATGTCTAGGCATGCAGGTCAACCTCAGATTACTTTTACTGAGGCCTTCTTTAGGTGGTTCGATCGCCAGGAGATGGCGTTTTTTGAGTATCCATATGTGGGTATGGATTTCCGAGGTGATCCGGATTTGGTGCTACCGGATGGCGAGCAGTGGGGTGCCATTGGTAAACTCTTTGACCATATTACTGTTTATTGTTCTTACTCATAATGTTGCTGTGCTTTATTCTATCAAGACTTTTAATTGTACTCTTGGGTGCATGCAGATATTGGTCCTGTTCATCCAGCAGTTCGTCCGAGATCGCCAGTTGCTGCCTCGGCAGGGGAGCCTGCTAGGAGAGTTTTTATTCGCGATCTTGACGACACCGAGACCCTTACAGCTGTGCAGGAGCAGGTTGAGAGCCTTACTCGTGGCCTTCCGGATGTACAGATTGACGAGTTATCTTTACAGATGCAACGACATACCATTGGTGTGCCTAGACGATGGACTCGTCTCTTGCGCATGATTGCACAGGCCGTGACATACTATCATGAGCACCACTAGGCTAGGGTGCCCCCTAGCATCTTTTTTGAGTTTTTAGGTCATATGACCAATTTTGTCTTGGTTACAGAACATTATGTATGAACTTATATAAACAGCTTATATATTTTGATTTTCGGGTTTTATTCTGTTTGAGTTATATGATCCATATGTACAATCATTAATGATGCGTCCTTTTTATAAATTTTGCAAATGTCTATCTAACACATAGTTTGCTAATGAGTCGGTTAATGTGTTTAAGTTTCTTGAAATATGTTGATATTGAATTGAATCAAATCGTCTTTCCAAGATCTTAACCCTTAGGAACATGCGATAAATAGCTGGATTGCGAACGGAATATATACCATTGAGTTGTAGTATTACGAGCTGTGAGTCTAGCCTGACAATTAGTCGGCGTATGCCACGTGTGATGGCATCAGAGAGTAGTTCTATCAATGCGCTGTACTCAGCGATGTTATTCATTGATTGCCCAATACATACACCTCTGAAACTTACTAACTCGCCGCTTGGATCAAAAATGGCCCAGGCTGCGGAGGACAGGTTCCGCGAACTACGACTCGCTCCGTCGGCATACCCAACACATGTCTCCAGAAGGTTCGACATCTGCAATGGAAGAAGGTGGATCATTCGACCAGAACAAACACTTTAGCGAAAACAAAATACAACAAAAGCATGCAGGTTACTATTTAAGCATAGTAACGCTTGAGGTACAACCCGTTGCGGGGCTGTGCCAGTGGAATTCCATCGTAATCCATTAACTCGTAGGCTCCTTTTGCTAACACCCTTTTAACAATATAGGGGCCCATCCATAAGGACTTGAATTTACCTGCTCCCAATTTATCGGATTCTTGGTCATAAAGCAAGACCAAATCACCTTCTGAGAAGACACGGGGTTTGACATTTTTGTCGAACTGATCCTTGACTCGTTTCTTATGAGCTTCGTTAGCCAAAGCGGCGTCACGACGGGTTTCATCCAACTGGATTAATTCCAAGAAACGAGCTTCTTCTTCTGAAGTTCCGGGGAGAAGATCGATTGCGAGTTTAAGCGACGAAATTTCGCACTGGATTGGCAAGACTGCTTCCAGGCCATACACCAGCTGAAAAGGTGTGAACCCGGTTGCGTTCTTTACCGACGTTCGGTAAGCCCACAAAGCTGAGTACAGGATTAGGTGCCACCTTCTTTTATGAACCCCAATCATCCTTTGCAACATACGCTTCAGGACCTTGTTGATTGCCTCAACTTGTCCGTTGGCTTGTGGATAATATGGGGTAGAGCTGTCGTGAGATAGCCCTAGCTTGGCAGCTAATTCAACCATCATGTGGTTATGAAAATGCGACCCATGATCTGTAACTATAGCCTGTGGTACGCCGAACCTGGCGACTACATGATTGAAAAAGAAAAGGGCAGCTGTTTCACCAGTGTTATCCAATGTAGGCATCGCCTCGGCCCATTTGGTAAAATAGTCAACAGCGACTATTATATACCCATGCCCCCCGGTCGAGGTGGGGTTACATTGCATGAAATCGATGCCCCACTTGGCGAAGGGCCCAACAGCAACTATTGGCTGTAAAGGTGCGGGTGGTCGTCTGGTTTTGCTATCAAAGATTTGACAAGCATGGCAACTTCTGACTGCGGTTATGCAATCTTTGAACATGGTTGGCCAGAAGTATCCTGCTCATAAGATTCTTTGTGCTGTTGCATATCCGGACTGATGCCCCCCACACGCGCCTGAATGACAATCATTCAGGGCTTTTTCGGCCTCCTCATGGGTAAGGCACCTTCTCAGAACTGTATCGACACCACGACGGTAAAGTGTATCACCGACGATCATGTAGTCTTTTGCTTGGTATCGTATACGTTTTTGTTCGGAGTGAGAGGTGTTAGGCCTGAACTTTTGGGTTTGGAGATAAACTATGATATCTCCATACCACTCATCGCTTACAGATATCAGAAACAAACTTTCGTCCACGATTGACTCTTCTGATGTTTCATCCTTGGACAACGATGGGAGATCGCATAACAATTCTGCGAAAACTAGAGCTTTCTTTGATTTGGATTTTACAAATTCCAGATCAAACTCTTGAAGGATCGCTATCCATTTTGAATATTTTCCCCCAAGCAACTGTCGCGACAGTATATAAGTCATGGGGTTGCAATCTGACAGGATGGTAGTTTTCCGAAAGAGGACATAATGTCGAAACCTTTGAATCGCTTGAACAGCTGCAAGCGCTAGTTTTTCAACATAAGAATATTTACTTTCTGTATCGTTTAAGTTTTTACTTAAATAATAGATAGGATGTTCTATTCCATCGACTTCTTGAACTAAAACCATCGCAATGGTCGTATCCGCTGCAGCTAGATACAGGTTAAAATCTCTTTGATAGTCCGGGGCGTACATTAATGATGCTTTTACTAGACAATCTTTCAGAGCATCAAAAGAAGCTTGCGCCACCTGGTCCCAGACAAAAGGTACATCCTTTTTCAATAGACGAGTATAACCCTTAGCAAGTTCTACGTAATTTGGAATCAACCTCCTCAGAAAGTTTGCTTTCCCTTGGAGTTTCTGAATCTGAAGCAAATTTGAAGGTGGAGGCAAATTAATGATTGCCTGAACCTTGCAGGGGTCGAGACGAATCCCATCTTTAGAGACTACAAAGCCAAGTAAACGACCAGAACCGACGCAAAACACACATTTGTGCGGATTGAGTCTTATCTTGTAGTGTCGGCAATGTAGAAATATCGCTCTTAAATGCTGCGGATGATCAGTCCACTTTCGCGAATGAGCCAGAAGATCGTCGAGATAAGGTTGAACAATGTTCTTGATGTCATGGAAGGCATAATTCATCGCCCTCTGAAACGTCGCCCCTGCATTCTTTAAACCAAAGGGTAATTTTCGATAAGCGAATGTGCCCCACGGACAAATAAATGCAGTCTTTGACTGGTCCTGTGGGCAGATATTTATTTGATTATACCCGGAAAATCCATCCATAAATGAAAAGATTTCACGTCCGGCGCATTCATCAATTATCTGGTCGATGAAGGGTGTAGGGTAGTTGTCCTTCGGACAAGCTTGGTTTACATCCCTATAATCAACACACACTCTAATCGTCCCTTGTTTTTTCATAACAGGGACAATATTCGATACCCAATCGGTTAGAGGAATCGGGTAAATGAATCCAGCATGGAGGATTTTTTCAACTTCTGCCTTAATGGCAGCGGATTTCTTCGGGTGCACCTGCCAAAGCCATTGCTTTACTGGTTTGACATCAGGATACATTTTAATTTCATGTTCAACGATACTCGAGTCAATGCCTGGCATTTCATCATATGACTACGCAAAGACATCTCTAAATTCGCAAAAAAGAGCGTTATATATTTCCAGCTCTGAAGGGGAACAACCTTTTCCGACATAAATATTCTCTACAACATCTGTTTTGGTCGAGATATTTATGGCTATAGTCTCTTCAATATTGGATAGGTTTCGCTCGGAATCCACCGTATTTACAGTATTCGTTACGAACTCAAATATTGAAGGGTGATAAAGGTCACTTTGAGTATCTTCTTCATATTCCGGAAGAAGGGAACGATGGTGGTGATCATTCCATGGTGCCCCCTCAATCATCATTGATTGTAAGATTCCTTCGTCAGTCCCATGTACTTTCGACCAAGGATCTAATGGGGTTCCATATTCTCTAGATCTATCTACCCAAACGCTTGACGAGCGTTGATTTGGGCTCGCCTCCCATGCTTGAAACATTGATTGCTACAATATTTCTAAAGGGCTTGGGGGCAAAACCATTGAATGATCCATGTTGACCTTCGTGGAAGATATCATGTTGCAGGTCGCTACAAACGGTACATTTCCTGTATAAATAGGAGGTGGTAGCGCGAAAGTTCCCATCAATGTGGGGTCTTTCAATAATCCTACTCCGATATCTTGAATTGAATGGTTGCTCTCATGGATCATGGGAATGCTTCCTGTAACTTGCGAACCATTAGGGAGGAAATTCTGTTGGTCGACGATCATAATCCCTCCTTCAAACGGGAATGCGATCTTCCTAAAATAAGTCGACACGACAGCTGCCATGGCATAAATCCATGGTCTACCCAGTAGGATGTTATAGTCAAGATTTCCATCAATGACTTCTACATCAATTTCTATTGTTTTTCCTCCTAGTTCAACTTTCAAGTTATTAAGGATACCGTAAGGGGTATAAGTCCTTCCGTCGAAAGCTTTTAATGTCGTCGAAGATCGCGACAAGGTTGGAGATCCTAAAGTTTTCCAGCAACTCATTGACATAATACATGTCGAGGCTCCCTCATCAATTATCGTTCTGTGAACAGTTTTGTTGAGTGCCTTCACTTGAATAAGGAAAGCTAGCTGAGCTGGTAACTGAGGATCATATCCCTTGTGATCAAAGGATACAAGATTGGAATCCTTAGGATCAACCACACCAATTGCTGATAACAATGCCTGCCTTTGGGTTGGACAATTTTGTAGCACTTCAAGAGTCAACATAGCGGATGGCGATTGGGCCAAATCTTCCACTATGTTATAATGCTGCGCCGCTCTGGCATGAGGATTAAATGTCGACTTGTGTACTACACCCTTTGGCGGTTTTATTGTTAATTCAGGGATGGTGGGTGTTACAACTTCTGTCGAAGTTGTTGTCGAACTACTTGGTTGATCTTTACCTTTTTCGTTCGACAGTTGAGGATTCCCATAATCTTTGTTCCTTGTCGAAATCAAAGCATCATTCTGCTGTTTCGAAACCGACAACATAAGGACTTGCGACGGGGAAGCATTTCCACTATCAACCAGATTTTGACCTGGGTTGGGAAACGGATCAGTTAACGCAGCTGATGTTTGGGAACTTTTAAAGAACCTCTTCAACTCAGCTTTGAATGGGCAATTCTTTGTGTTATGATCCTTATCATCACATATTAGACACGGATAATTTTGTTTCCCTTTGCCAGGAGGGTTTGAAGAATTTTTTCCAGGGGATGACTCACCCTGTTTCTTCTTCTTCCCTTTGTTTTGTTTCTTCTTGCTTCCTGGTTGATTGGTTTCTTTGCCTTTATCTTCTGATACAACATTTACTTCCGAAGCAAGAATCTCTTCTTTTGCATTTTGATCCGAATTCTTACGGGCTTTCTTTGACGAAGCCTTTATCGATTTCGCGTTTGCTGTGCCAATCACGCCATCACCGGCATGAGAGTCACTATTTTATTTAGGAGGGGGAGGAATTGAAAACTCTGGTCTAGGGGCGTCAGGTATTTTGTCATAGAGTGTGCCGGACTGAGTATAAACTAAGTCCAAATATTGTGCATGAGCAATCACTTGCTCCTCTGTTACGACTCCCCCCTTGGCCACATCTTCCGTAATAGCCGGAATTAACGACTTTATAAACCATTCAGCTAATAGCTGATCGGGAACATATGTTTTCACCATCCTACGACGACGACGCCACTCATGTATGTGATCAGATATATGGGTAGCCGTTGTCTGTTTGAAGTTGGTTAATATTTCTGTTCCCGTTTCATACCTTATCGGTAATTGAAAATGGGTCAAGAAAGTCGTGGCTAGGGAACTAAAGTTGTCGAAAGAGGCTCTTGGCAATTCAATATACCATTTAGCCGCTGGACCTGTCAATGTCCTATGAAAAAGGCGAAGCCTTATCGAATCGTCATTAAGAGTGTTCGACGAACACCACAGATGAAAAGTCATCACGTGATTCGACGGGTCTTCACCTGGATTTCCATTGAATTTAGGAATGTCAGATGGAAGTTTATGAGGAATCGCTAGCCACCAAGGGGCATAAGCAATCAGATCGTTGGTTAAACGGTGTAAATCGGGTAACTGTAAAGTTGCCACGAATGGTAACTGTTGATTCAGGTTAGGCGAAGCGTAGCCAGGGTACGATGGAATCGCTTGAGCAGTGGGCCTTTGCATACCAGCATAATGTAATTGATGTTGGTATGACTGATACGGTTGGTGGACCTGACCACTGTAAAGTGGTTGGTTTTGACCGTTTTGGATATACGGTTGTCCACTATTCGCAAAGATCTGCTGCTCAGAACCTTGGTACACTTGCTGGAACTGCAGTTGTTGGTATTGTACAAGCCATGGTTGTGACGCCATGTTCTGTTGCGCCATGCTAACCATTGGACCAAGGTGTTATCACTTAGAACCATAGTTCATGTATGTAATGTTGTCCACAAGTTTCATATAAAAGTCTTCAGTTTTGTGAATAGGTTTATATGTGTGTGTGTCATTTTGAAATTTGAATTTCAAAAGGTATTGATGTAAGTTCGTGTAAAAAAAAAAATCGTTAGATACCCTCCATCATTATTAGTTAAGGCATGTCATGTCATTAGTACTTTGCGCAGTTTCGCAGCGCAGTCTGTTTGGTCAATTTAGCTGCGCAATGATGTTTCCGTCTTTTCGCAACGTACTATTTATCAGCCATTTCGTAGCGCATTTTGTTAAATTTGAACTGTCCGCGCTACGAAATCGGGGTTTCGGGGTTTTTGTAGCGCTTTTTCTTGCAATGTCAAATCTGGGAGGGGTGAGTCATAGGTCCGTTCATGTTTGTCAGTTGATGTCCTCTCCAGGTCATGATAAATCATCATTCCTCCATAAGGTCCAGAATCACGCATATGAATATCATCTTAAGGGATTTTATGAGGTATGGTTGTGTCATAATGTGTTTTTCATAATGTGTAAACATGTCTGCTGTATGAGAAGCCCGAGTTCTCATTTAAAGGGATCATTGCAAGCGAGCCTGCACTCCAAAGTCGAGATTGTTTTCGAGCTGTAGCTGCTATTAGTTCCCTGTGTGAAGATATTCGAAGCAAGATGGAAAAGAGGGAACATCGATCCGGTAAGTGCCTGAGAACAGAGCCAGAGGGGCTTGATGTTACACTCAGGGATGAAGGTGTAGCAAGAGCCTTTCGAAATGCTGGTTGCTGGAGGTTCTGCGAGAAGTTGAAGGGAGGACATGCAGAGGTAACGAAGGCTTTCGCATTGAATTTTACTGGATTGAATTCAAAGGTGTCAATGTTAGAATTTCCTGTGTCTCCTGAAGCCATTTCCATGGTCACTGAAATTCCGAGGGGAGGTCAAGAATGGTTCAAAAACTTTAGATTCGACATGAGTCCCTGTAAAGAATTTTTGAAGGAACCGTATGTAAATGAGGACCTCACCAAAGCGGTGCCAAGGAGTTACATAAAAGAACATTATGCTATGCTCCTCACATGCATCCAGAAATACCTAACATGCGAGGGAAGGTACAATAAAGTTTATTCCTATCACTTCAAACTTTTGTTGCATTTCACAGGTAAGGCTTCAATAGATATCCCTTTCTATTTGTTCAGAAGCATTAGTAAAATGTGTGATAAAATCCAGTTAAAGAAAGATGGTTGTGAAACATCCTTGTTTCATCATGGCTTGGTGAAGTTGCTGGTATTGGATGGTTTACAAAAGATTGGCAGAGATTGGGATTCATTTGTTTTTATGGCCGGCTTTCCAAGCAAAACAGGCCTCACTCCATTGCCTGTGAGAGAAAGGGAAGAAAGGAGTGAAGAACCTACTCTGGCTGAGCTCAGAAAAGAGGTGACAGACCAAAAGAAGCCTAAAACCAAGTTAAGGAAATCAGAGAAGTCAGTGGCAGCAAAAGAGACACCTAAATCATCAGCAAAGGAAACACCTAAGTCATCATCTAAGGAGACACCTCAGTCATCAAAGCAGAAGATCCAGAAAAAGAAGGATGAAGCTAAACCAAGTGAAGTTGAAAAGATTTCAAGGGTGAAAACCAGAGGTCAACTAAACAAGGAGAAAGGTAAGTCAATTACTGTGGAAGAAAGCCCTATTTCAAAAGGCAGTTTAAGTGACTTACTTGAAGCTATTGAACTTGAGCAAGATCAGCCAATACAGATTGAACCAATAGAGTTTGAGCAAGATCACCCAGTGCAGCCAATGCATATTGACCTCACTCAATCTTCACCCGAAAGTACTAAGAAACCAAGAGCTTCAAAAAGGTTGAGATTTGAGGAGCCTAGTAAAGAATATGCTTTCAAGCCACGTAGGCCAGTCACAAGAGGACAAATGAAAGAGGTGGAGAAAGTGCAGAAAGAGAAGGCACCTTTAGAAGTGCCTAGTACAGATGTACTTGAGGTTTTGACCAGAACAGTTCATGCAGCCAGAAGTAAAAACAAGGGTAATAGGGTCATCATCAACCAAGGTGGAAATGTCATTGCTATCAAGCAACAAGCAGGAACAACACAAGAAGAAATGCCTCAGATTAAAAATGTTTCTAAGGAAAGGGCAGTGAGATATGCAAATTATAAAAAGGCTGTAATAAAAGGCAGAACAAGTCTAATGAGCCAAACTGACTCAGTGTCTGATGCATATGTGTGGACGGTGCCAGCTCTGAAGCAGGAAAAAATCATGAAACAGATGAATACAAGCTTAAGAGCAGAAAACAAGGCTTTGAAGGAAGAAGTTAACAGTTTGAAGAAGAAGCTAGGTAAACTAGCTGATTAATCCAAGGGGAAATTTGCTTTTCAAGTTTTGATAAATTTTGGTTGTCATCATTTTGAAACTTTTTGGATCCCTTACACCTGTACAAAGTAGCTGAAGAAATCACGAAGTTAAGTCATCAGTGCTTTAAGATTCATATGTTCTGTTTTGATTACCTACAGCAGTTTCGTAGCGCGCTACGAAGCTGCTGTAGACGACTGTTTATGTGAAAAAATGAAATTGATGCTGAGCTCAGCAAATCTTGAAAAGGATGACTCGAGGCCAGCATGGAGATTATACAAAGCTATCCAGATATTCAAAAGGTGACAGGTGTAAGTATTGAAGGAAAAGGTGAAATTTTTGTTAAAGTCTTCCTAAAGTTACTTTATAGCCGAATTTTTAGGGTTCTGGTAGGGTTACCGAAATTTTGAGTGGTACACCTGTTCAGCTCACAAAGTGTCCAGATCATAAGGCATATTGGATTATGCGTGGTTATTAAAGGAATTAAATGGCTTGGAGAATAGTGTTTTAGTGCATAAAGACTAATGGGAGGCAGAGACCGTGAAAATAGGGCACAGATCTTCATCAACTGATGAGTCATCCACACAATAAGTATCCGAAGCTGCTCGTTCAGTGAATGTTTCTCCAGCATGTATTGGCTATTACTGAAATGGTACAGGTGTCAAAGTTCAAGAAAGCATCAATGCACACGAGGAGATAGACTTAGAGTTTCAATAGGAATGGGACTTTATGTTTTCACAGCGCAATACCTTTGTAATTAATTAGTTTGTTTAGATATGGATAAGGCAATTAATGATAGGATTTCGAGCTCCCCTCATGCTGGAGGAGGAGTCTCAAGTAGTTGTATTTTTGTTTTCCTATATATAGAAATGACTCTGATGTAAAAAAGGTGGGAGATTTTATACAAAAACAGAGTTTATTTGGGCCAACGTAAAGACTTATTACAGTAATAGTAAAACAGTGGTTGTTTCTTCTCAAGATTCTCAATGGATTATATTGTTCAAATGTGATGGTGGTTTATTCTCTTAATGTTCTTTTATAGCCTTGTTATAGCATAATCAATCAGAATTCATGTTAATGCTCTGACTTCCTGTATGTTTGGCAAGCTGTGGTTTATGTGAAATATGTTTGAACATCTGATGCAAAGAGCCTTGACTTCCATGAAATGACTGTGATTTTGTTTACTAAATGTGTGAGACTCCATAGCCCAATGAAGACCAATTTGATATGTGTCCAACCAGCTTTGTTTTCATGAATGTGTGAAGAGTTAGCCATCTGTTGTTGTGAATGATTTTTATCAAAAGTTTGTGAGAGAGCCCTCTCTGACTAAGGAGGCTAATCCTTAGTCTAAAGTCTGGTTGAAAGAGTTACATGAAATCTTGCTTGGTTGCAGCCCTTAGTACTGATTTTGTGATAACACAAGGTGTGGGGTAATTGTACCCGTTTGAACTTGTGTCGTCCCACCAGTTGGTGATTGTGGTTGTGACCCATGGTCAAGCGACTGTTGCATTACAACCTGAGAAATCTAAGGTTGACACGTAACAGGCATCGCTTGAACTTGCGACACAGTTACAATAGCCGGTGTGGTTGGGATGTTCGTCACAGGTACACACTGTTGCATAGAATATACAATCCTTGGTTGTTGAGGTAGCATAGGTACCCAACTACTTGATGCAATTCCAGTATAACCTGAATACTGTTGAGAACTGCCATATGGATATCCTCCCGGAGGAGGTAATGAAAGGGCATACTGCCCCCCATATGGTAGCAATCCGGAACTCAGAGGGATTGTTAGTCCTTGAGGACTAGATGGCCCAAATTGACCTCCATGAGGATCAATCTGTCGAGTTTCAACATAAGAATTACTGGGTATTACTCCGGATGAACAAACTGGAACAGACCATACTGTCGAAATAGTCCCTTGGTGGACTCCTTCTAGCTGTTGAGAGCTAGTTGGGACAGCTGGTATGCCGGCAAACATCGTTGGAGTGATGGCAGGGGCTTCTGCTGTCGCTGTGTCATTTGACACAGTCCTAGACGATGACGGTTGTTCAGACATTTTAAGTCTATCCAATAGATTGCCTAGCGATTCTACAGGGACTTCCACTTGTGGTGGATTAACTTCTGATGAAGGAAATAGAGTGACCCCGACTCCAAAATGAGTTGGAGTACTTGCTTGCGGATCCTCTGCAATTTCCTCTATCGCAATCAAACCTGGTGGAAGAGGAAGACCGTTAGGTCCGTAAAATATTTCTGGTGCCGAAGAAGTGGTTGCTTCGACAACGACAGTTGTTTGGGGAACAAAACTTTCTGGACCGGTTACAGATGGAACTAGTTCAGTTACACAAGTATTTGCCCTCAGACTAGGATCGGTATTACTGTCCTTCTGTGGCTGTTGAACTTCTTCTATAGAGGTAGGGTTTCCAGAAATGTTAGGAGTAACCGGAACCTCAGTTGCAGTTGGAACACTTGTTCTAACTTTCAAAGGAGATTTTGAACCGGTTAAACGAGTTCGCTTTGCCCGTACTGTTTTTGATTCCGGGGACAAAGACGGTTGACTCGTAAGCCTCTGCGAACGACGGGGCTTCAATTGAATTTCTTCCACGATTGCGGATTACTCGATCAACTAAAATATTAAAAGGGGAAATTTGTGTTTCCGAATTGAATGAATTTTATTAGACGCTTTTAGACACAACTTGCTTTTTCACTTTTTAAGAGTCGAGAAAAAGCTAAAGATGACTCTAGTCTCCTTCAATGTATTAACGAGCCCGAAGTGACAAATGCTCGGTTGGACTTTTTCAGTTATAGAGTTTGAAAAAGGCCAAAAGAAACTGCTTTGGAGATCTAGGCAGAGGGTGTGCCAAACCTTTCACAAAACCACAAAATACGTTTTACGGTACGAGTGGTCGATCTTCGTGAATGCTGTGTTCACTGTAAAAGCTCAATCAGCTAAGAACAACAAACAAACTAACTCTTAAGATCAAAACGACACTTTATCACAGGTCTAGATCTAAGAGGCCACATCAAGACTAGTTCACTTTCGTTATGGGAAACTGTAAATGCACAAGAAATACACAAAGAACAAACATAGTTTCTTTATACAACCGAGGCAGAATAGTGACAAGGAAAGTTGGTTTCAGATAGGCCCATTGACTGGTAACAAGCAACAAAACAAGAGTGAAAACAAGGCAAGAAATAGCAGGAAACCCCAGTAGCACAAGGCAAGACTGGTCCAGCGCAGGTGTAACACTGGCAGTTTGACCTTCAGCGCAGGTAGCCCCTTCGGGAACTGCGTTGAAATGCAGACAGCCTTTGTACAACCTGCACTGAAGAACGAAACTTTCGTTTCTCTTGGTTTCCGGGTCACAGATTGCTAAAAAATTCACAGTTTTTTCTCAAATCAGAAGCTATCAGTCAAGGACACACTAAGGGATGACAAGGAAGATGAAAAGCTATCACTAAGAGCTTATTAGAGTCCTTGTGGATCAGCTCTTCAAATCATAAACTCGCCCAGAAACTGAGCTAGAGTAGCTGCCCTCTACTTTGTATTTGAAGGAATCCAAATACAGTTCGATTCGGTACTCCCTTTGTTTATGAAATGAATAGCAAAAAACACAAACAACCAACAAGATACGATCCCCAGCGGAGTCGCCAATTTGTTGTTGGGAAAAGTATCCAATACAGAATGACCCTATCCCACTCTAAGGGTGATATTACCTCAGCAACAACCGAATGCAAAGCTATTCAAGATTACTTCTTTATGAGATGTAAGAGAGAGGAGGAAGAGATCCACTAACCGTTATCTTCCACTAATGATTGATCCAATCTTCCCTCTTTGCTGCTTGCTCCCAGCTCCTTGCTCTTTCACTGGCCCAGCTACACAAAGATCCTGCAAAAGCACAAGAAAGGGAAACTACAAGAAGCATACATTCATAACTGATTCAAGGATTAGAATAAATCAAATATACAAGCATCAATACACCATTAAGACACATGCATATAGAAGAACCTCAAATGCTTTATTAATGGAAGAAGTAAAGTTCTAAGAATGTTACAACCATAAGAGGCCCAATCCAGCAACACCTCCCAGCAGAAAGAAATCTCCTCTTCACCTCCTTCAAAGTAATCACCCAATAGTTCTATGCACAAACCAACAACACTTCCTTACATTCACAAAATTCCCGCCTCCCTAGACCTCATGAGAGAGCTCTATATATAGGAGTTTTGGAGAAAGGATGAGTCAGCTTGAGGCTGGCATGAAGCTGACTAGTGTCCTCTCCCACTTCAGTTATACTTCAGTTCTTGAGTCCACTTGGAATTTCTTGCTTCCACTTGGAGATCTAGATCCTCTTACTCATCACAAGGAGAATTCCCTGATCCAAGTGTCATTTTGGAAGCTTCCTGGGCATTTGACACCTTGCAGAATGACTGTGCCACTTGGCCAATCTCGCCCAGCGCAGGTAGCCTTCATTGCTTTTGACATTCAGCGCAGGTACAGAGTGGAGCAGTTGACATTCAGCGCAGATGCTCAGTGGAGCAGCTGACATGATCCAGAAATAGCTTGTTTTTGAGTGTTTTCAGGTGGAGAACTGATTTTCAGTGCTGAGGTTTGCTGACCTTGTTCCTCTAGGGGTAGGAACAACATGTTTAGGGACTTTGGATCCCTCAAATTATTGACATTTCATGCTTCATGCTGTTACGCACAAAAATGTCTATAACAACTTCAGTTTTCTCAAAACACCTAAGAAGTACAGAATCGTAATTCCTTTTAAACAGAACATCATTTATGAGCTGGTATTGTTTAGCTTTCAACCTCAGAGATCTTTTCTTGGTGTGATCCAGGTGTGATGGAGCATACCCGTTCTTAAGATAATAAATGGTGTCCGCATATAATGATTCTGCGTCGTTTAGGCTTACCTCATACGTGCGTACCTCTTCAGATGAGTTCTCAGGAATTTGCGACGCTCCAGCTAACATCTTGCAGAAGCCTTGACCTCTTACGATGTTTGCTGGTTTGATCTCAAGATCGTATTCTTGTAAAGCAGTAATCTAATTTGCTCTCTTTTCACCCACGTCCTTCTGTACCAAAATGTTTCTTACTGCTGGAAACGGTACTACGACTTTGGTATGGGCTTTAAGTAAGAAAGGTCTGAAATATTTGATCGCTTTGAAAATGGCATATGCCTATTTCTCCACGTCTAAATAATTGAGTTCAGCACCTTGTAAGTTCGAGCTAAAGAATGCGATTGGAGCTTCCGCCTTCTCCTGATTTACTTGAGTTAAAATCGCAGCATAAGATTTCTCTGAGGCAAAAGTGTATAAGATGAAAGATTCTGAAAAATTTGGGGTAGCTAAAGATGGAGCGTTGATGATAGCTTGTTTGATCAAGTTGAATGCTTCGTGCTCATCTTGACCCCATTTAAATTTTGAATTCTTTTTTATCATATTTTGTAAAGGATAAATAATACGTGAAAAATCCGGAACAAACCTTTTTACAAAATTGATCTGTCCAAGGAAAGATTGCATGGCCTTTTTGTTATGGGGTATGGATATTTCGGAAATTTCCTTGATTCTGTCAGGTTCAATGTGAATACCAGATTTCGACACTATGAATCCAAGCAATTTCCCTTCACTTAATGCGAAAAAATATTTCTTTGGGTTAAGTGAAATCCCATACCTTAAGCATCTTTGAAAGATTTGTTTCAAATCTTTAAGATGGTCGCTTCGCTTCTTGGAGTACACTGTTATATCATCCAGGTAAATCACTACCGATTTATTGACTAAACCTTTAAATGCGATGTCCATGGCTCTCTGAAAGGTAGCGCCGACATTGATCAGACCAAATGGCATCTTTCGATATGCGTATGTGCCCCATTTGGTTCGAAATGTGGTTTTCAACTGATCATCGAGATGTACCAGCACTTGATTGTATCCTGAAAATCCATCCAGGAAAGACATTAATTCTGAGCCCGCTACTGCCTGTAGTATTTGCTCCATAGGTGGGAGGGGAAAATTATCTTTTTGACAGGCTTTGTTGAGATTCCAGAAATCAATACAGATCCTGATATCTCCGTTTTTTTTTCTAACGGGCACCATATTGGATACCCATTTGGAGTGTCTGACCGGGAAAATTATTCTGGCTCTCAACAATTTATTTAGCTCAGTCTTTATCTGATTTTCTAAGTTGGGGTGGATTTTTCTGAGCTTCTGCTGGACAGGTTTTTCATTGTCAATCATAGGGATAGTGTGTTGAATGATAGAAGTGTTGTATGTCTTCAGCTTATCGTAATTCCATGCAAAAACGTTTTTTTATTGTCTCAGAAGACGGATATATGCTGATTTTTCTTCAGGGGCTAGGCCGTGGCCTAGATTAACGTTTTTCGGCTTCTGATTGGTTCCTAGGTTCACTAATTCATAGTTCAGAGTTGAACTGTAGAGTTTAGAATTGGCAGACCTTTTAAACCGACTTTTCAAATCATATAAATCTTCTAACTTAACCACTGATTTAGGTATAGCATTATCAATGCTATTTTGCTGAATTTGGTGATCATGATGGTCTTCATCAATTATTTGATTTGAGTAGGATCCTTCAGAAGTGAGGAAATTTACAATGTCTGGATCGTCGTTGAATACTCTCCAGTTGGTGATGTTCTCAGGGATGGATGGTCTAAAGATTAATTCTATTGAAAACCTATCGGGACTAAAATCTTCAGAGGGAATAAGTCTAGAGGCTACGTTAGCTAACAGGTCTGCGCTCGCATTTTGGAGTCTTGGGATTGACGAAATATTGAATGCTATGAAATGTGAAGTCAGATCTTGAACTAAAGATTGATAGTGCTTTAAATGACTTGACAGGCAATGTATGGTGTTACGTACCTGTTTGACGACAATTTCAGAATCTCCAAAGACTTGAAGATACTTAACATTCAACCCGATTGCTTTGTATAGGCCTTGCACCAAGGCTTCGTACTCCGCTGTATTGTTTGTGCAATCGAACTCAAGTCTGCATGTAAGCATGATCTTGTTCCCGTCTGGGTTAATCCGAACGCACCCTGCTCCTGCTCCCTCGTTATATTTAGAGCCATCAAAATATAATTTCCAAAATAAAGATGTATTTACAGAGTTATCTAAAAAATTAAAACACTTTGAATCATCAGTTTGGGAAAAATTTTCAACTTGGGACACAACTGAATTTCTAAGTAAGGTGAGGTGTGAGCATTTAAATTGCCGAGGAAAGAATCTACCGAGTAATTTCCTATGATACTGCTGTTGTATGCTATTGCTTCGTTCTCTCCTTCCAATTCTGTCACTATGTACTTTTGGTGCAACTCTCGTTCAACCTTTATTTGATTGGGTTCACCATTGTAGGGTAACCACATGTGCGACCAGTCGGTTGAGAAATATCCGTGGAGTTTCTCGGACCAATCCCTGCTAATAATTAAACCATAAAATTCAGGGATATCAGCTACTAGAATGTCTATAACCTGGCATACTTTCGGGTTAGACGACAATCTTATGGTCACCTGGTTAAGTTCACCAATCACTTCGACTTGAGATCGATCAAGTTGAACTATGCGCACTGCGTATTTCTGAGGCTGAACATTCAATTTGGCACATATTGATCTGGGTAGAATATTCGTTGAAGCACCAGAATCAACCAAGCAATTGTGCACGTTTTTATTGAAAATTTCATAAGTGAGAAGAAAAGGAGGAGTATGGGATCTTGACCTTCCTCCAATCAAAGCAATGTCATTCGGATCAATCTTATTGATCATGTTGGTTGGAGGTCTTCCCATGTTGTGGGAAGCTACAGCTGTAGGTAGAGATGTAGTAGGCACGACATGTAATTCTTTCATCATTATTTTCTGTTGATGTTTCAATTTGCTCAATTCGTACAGAGTGATATTAGCCCTAGTCTTTTTCATGTCATCGATAATGTTATACTCCATTTCATCCGACACTATCAGTGTTCTTGATGGAGGTGCTTGATCTGATTGGACTGGGCTAAATTGGGTCGCTCTAGCAGTTGTTTTCTTTGATGCGACCTTATCTTTTGTTGCAGGGCTTGCGCCCTTCTGTTTAGGGGTAGTTTGGGGAGGATCAAGTTGATTTTTGCTTCGTGTGCTAACCGGAAATGCTTCTTGATCCTCTTCTTGTGGGAGGATGAAATCCCACATTCCTTGTAGTTCCACAACTTCTTCATCATCGGTCTGCCCTTCAGTGGTATTCTCTTCTTCTTCTTCTTCTTCAGATTCGACGTTTGAGACAACATTGGGTGGTTTCACCTCCATGGGAGGGTTTCTTTTAAAAGATCTGTAGGGCTTTTTTGAAGAAGTTTCTGCTACTTGTTTTCTTATATCAATCATCTCATTGGACATGGCCTTTAACACCTTTTGTAATCCTTCCATATCGAAAGGATCTTTCGTTTGCTTCTTCTTGGTGTCTTCTTTGAAAGAGATTTTCTTAGATTTGCATTCTTCTATTGCAGATCTCTTTTCTAGGGCAACTACGCGTTTTTCTACTGCTAACGTCTCAGTTAAGTTTTCAACTAAGGTTGTCTTGTTTTCCCTATCTACGAAGATAGCCAAGTTTGATGGTAAGGCCGTGATGTACCATTCACATCTTACTTCCTCGCTGGGTTGAGAAGCAGCGGGAATTTTTTTGAGGATCTTATTGAACCGTAAATTGAAATCTTTAATGGGTTCTCTAGCCTCAGCTTTAAGATTAGATAGGTCATTGATCAATGTCGCTGTTGATCTGTCATCGCCAAACTTGGTGAGGTAATGACTTTGAAAGATGTCCCAACTTGTGATGGACCCGGAAGGTAACGAAAAGTACCATGACCCGGCTGTTCCTTGCATTGTGTAAGGAAAAAGTCCGACGACAGCATCTTCGTTAGTAACTCCGTTGAGATTAACAGAAATCATGAAATTATTGATATTCTCTTCAGCTAGCATGCCTGTTTCTGGATTGAATTTAGGTAGCCATTTCTCAGGATGGGCCGGTATTGGGCTCAGGGGTGGAGGGATTAAAACTGCCCCAGGATTGTTCCATGGAGACTGGGCCATCGTAGAGCTGCTATTTAATGAAAGTGCAGAAGATAATCCCTGATGCTGAGAAGATGAAGATATTATGATCTTTGATGATTGAAGAGGAAGGGTTGTGGAAGATGGATGAGTGATTTGGGATGAGGATGTGGGTGGTTGACTTCGCGGTGAGGGGGTTGAAATGGACGAAGTAGATGAAAGAGTCTCACGGTCAGACTCTGGTGGTGCTTTCCTTGCTCTTTTCCTAGTAGGGAGAGGGAGTTCACTTGGTTGAATACCAAATTTTTCACTCTTCAATCTGGTCAGAGGATGAGCAGGATTGTACTGCGAAGTCACGTTGCTGTTAGATTCATCAGACCTATGAGAAAAAATAGAGAATCCCTGGAGTTTATGAATCAAAGTTTGAATTTTTGGGGGTTTAATAATGAGTTGGTCTCATATATTAGAGTAGGTAGCAGCGGTGGATACTCGAGCGACTTCTAACTCCGGGTTTAACCGTACTGGAGAAGTCGGAGGAGTTGATGAGGGTGATTTACTCTCAGAATGGCATTTAGATTTTGACTTAGTTTCCATTCATAGTTCGTGCCCTCCTTCTAGCGCCAAATATGTTGAGGGCCCCGAGATCGGGTCGACAACGAGGGGGATACCCACCCGGTCGGGAACCTGGTTGGCGGCTCCTTGCCCGTTTGGTGTAGCGGCTCCGACTGGGGATAATGGGACCAGCTTCCCAATCTAAGAGATGTGTGTGTGTGTGTAGATTTTGATGATGCTAATCTAAAGGTAATTTTAAGCTAATTTAATTCTAGACTCTAAACTGACTCTATGCTACTGTGATCTAACAAAAACAGCACATCTAATCTATACTAACCCGGGGTAAAATTCTTCTATTATGCGATCTAAAAAGATTTCATACAATAACTGGTAATAAAGGTCATTCAGCTATCATAAGAATATAAATCAATTAAGATAAACCATTCTGCATAAGAAGTTAGGCAAAACAGTTGTGAACAACATATCGCATAATCAGTTATTCATATGTCAAGCACAAACAAATGACTCCACCGTACAAAAGTGCCAAATGGTAACACACACATTCATACATTAACATATAAACAACTCAGCTGTATATCACTCTAAGAATATGAGCAGAAATTAATCAAGAGATAAAAGTACCATTTATGACTGATTTCACTCACAAACTTCAAGCAATAACGATTTATCTCTACTTACTTCTAACATCTACTAAGAGTACAGAAGTGCAACATCAGTAGAAGACATTAAAATGCAAACATAAATAAATCTCGATCCATCCATTCATCAAAAACCCCCTCCGAGGGTGCAAAAGTGCATGTTCTGAGGACAAGTTTTTTGACAAATTTCTGGACCCTTCTCCAAATGCCATGAGAAGGGTTAAATACTACTAACTAACTAATCTTAATTACACAAATTTAGGAAACGGCTTCAAATGACCGTCCTTTTACTAAAACAAATTTATTTCTAAAAATTGAATCTAATTTCTAACAGTTTCTGTATCTTCTCCTTAGTGCTGTAATCAATGCAAGGTTCGCATGGGAAGAGTCGGTTGGTTGTCTTTTTCATTTACTCGAGCGATAAAAGTAGAAATAAAAAAAGCCGGCACCTCTTACTGACAAGCTAGAAGATATTTTTGAAAATCTTCCTCTGGCTGGGTGTATTTGCTGTGTGTATACTTAGTATAACCCATATTTCTTTCAAACTGATTGTGCTGTTGCTATTTCGGTTTCCGGCCGTGCGAATGACTCAATGAGTTAGGGATTTCGTTGCCTGGACAATATTCCGTTCTTTGTTCCAGGATTTTCTGGAGCCTCCTCCTCCTTCAGCGTTTTTCTTTTTGCTTTATCCAATCTGAGCTTCAGGATCTTTTGCAAACATGCTGCTTTTGTGCGTCTTTGACTCTGAGTCTTGGATAGTCTATTTTCATCAATGTCTGTTGAGTGATACTCTGGAATCCACGGCCCTGCTGCATGTGGCATCCATTTGCGAAGACATCTCCTCTCTGTTCTTCTAGTATTGGCGCTTTCCCCTTTTCCTTAGATGTTTCCTGCATATAGATTTATATTAGTTGCTGTCTTACAGTTCACGCAAAGGAAAAGAGAATTGATGAAAAGATTGACATGAAAGCTTTAAGTTCTAATGAATGCATAATCATGACACTCTTAATGACTTGACTCTTCGAAAAACGCAACACGATCATCTTTGGATACTCAGGCGTGCAATCATTAATTTCCCTTAAGGTGGGCTCTCCATTTTGGGTTTACAGATCATGCCGAAGAAACTTTGCGATGAGTGGTTTCTGCGATTCACATCACAGCAATTGATAGTCTCATTCATCGCAGATCGCAAATCGCAAAATCGCAGGTCATAAGATCGCAGATCGCAGATCGCAATATCGCATTTTTCATTTGATCACTGTGCGTTGCTTATGCGACGTCGCATAGCAGCCGTCGGCGATTACTTAGATTTTCTTTTAAAGGCGCTTTCAAAAATATGCGATGCGATGAATGTCGCATCGCTTCTTTGCAACTTAATTTATGCGCATAGGAAAACTCTTCACTCTCCCTTTGCGATGCGATATAGCTTTTAGGGAGATAAATACAAAAATTTTAATAAAAATATTTTTTGGGATTTTTTGTTAAGGGTCCCCCTTTGCTTGATGTTATTGCTAATACCAAACAAAGAGGGGGGTTGTTGGTGACCACAACAGGTTAGCATGAGGACATGCTAAATCATTGAGCTTGGGGGAGATGTTGGTACCATTTCATTGCCATCCTTTTCTTCTAGAAACACCATCATTTGTCTATATTTTTCTTCCATAAACCCTCATATCCATCGAAATTGATTAATCAATAGCATTATAGTTGTTAGTTTACATTAAAATTAATTTGTGAATTTTTATGTTAAAAATTAGGAATTTTCAATAAAAAGATTACAGGATGTCATAACTTCCTGTAAATGGTTTATGATGTGACACGTGTCATGACAGGAAATTCAAAGCAATGGATGGGAATGTGATCTGTAATGTACATGCATGGTGAAAAATCGATTCAACAACAAATCTAACGCTCCTGGATATGCGTTCAATGCTGCTCCAACCCAACCCTTTTGGTCACAAAGGCAGCAAAAAGCCATGGTTTCCCAAACTGATTTCGTTTTGCTTTTGGAAATCGGTTTAGATTAGAAAGGACAAAAATCACTCTTGTGTAAAAGCAGAAACATCTGCTTAATGTATGTACATTCGATTTAGATAGGAGACAAGCAGATAAAGACTGCGTATTGTATTGTTTTCAAAAACCGATTATTATCTCTGTGTATTATTCCAGAACGCTGCTCTTGTATGTGATTTTCAATCTTCAGAACTTAATTACAGTCATCGTTTTACTCCAACATTGTTTATGCGTTAACATTCTCGTTGCTTGAGGTTTCTTCAGTGTGCCAGTGAAATGTGGACGGGCCCTATGTGGAATTAGTATACTGTTAATTTCATTTCCATACCGTTTTGAATTTGAATAGTGTGCATAGTGTTTAATGTATTTCCATGTCTGTGAGTTTATCGATTTGATTAGAAATTCTTGCAAATGATATTTATGGTTATAGCTTGAAGATCTAATTGTTAGATCCTTGAACAATATCTTGTAAAATATTTGATCGATCATTAGATTTCAAAGCATCTCTGTAGACTCTGTTTCCATGCATTTAAAATTCAATGTGCTTTTGATGAATGCTTAGTGTGTTAGCTAGAAAGAGCTTTTGTGCATAACATCCTTGTAAGAGGGTTGAAAGCTCAGTCTAGCAATACGCTGTATCTTTAGGACAGTTAGATAAAGTAGATGATAAACTAGATGAACTGAGTGCTAAAGTGTGAGAGGAAACATATTTTAACCTCCTGTAAAGGAGTGCTGTAACCTGTCACAGTAAACACTTAGTTAGGTAGACGAGATATTTTTTAGGTCTATAGACTTTAGACACGTGCCTCTAAGTTTACCTACCTTGGTTGATAATAAATCTAGTCTAATCTAGCACCTTAGATTGGCCACTACAAGGAGTTGTTACACTAAAAAATGTCACCTTGACTACTTACAGTTAGTATGGCTCAAATCAACAGTCATGCTACCCTCTTAGGCAAGTCTCATGCCTCTGTTATCCATCTCAAACTCAAAGAAGAGAGAAAGTCTTGTAAAAATCATGTTTATCTCTGGGGTCGCAGGTTCTCTCTAGTCTTACCGGCGGGGACGCGGACCTTGTTCACAAAAACTGCGTCCATGGACGCTCTGTATGTAAAGGGACAGGTGCGTCCCTCTGTAAAAGACAAAATGCGCGAGTTTTATCTTGAAAAAGTTACTTGTGGTTACTTCTAGAACATTCTAGAGGTCGGTTTGATGAAATGGATGCGCCTCCAGTTGGTTCATGTATCTCTATTAAGGGGAAGCTTATCCCATCAATAAGGGAGCTATCCCACCCAAAGAGGGGGATGATCCCATTGATGGTGGACCAGAATAACCTCTTTACAGCACTATAAATAAAGGCATTGAGCCAGAAGGAGGGGAGGTTGGAGCTATACATTTTCTTTGGGTAAATGCTGCAGGATTTAGGTCTTCCATTAGAGCCTTTGTGAGGAGAGATTGTCTTCACTTGATTCTACTTGGGAGAGGGTGAGCTTTGTCAAAGTAGAGGAAAACCCTTGATGGACCCTGGGAGGAACTTGCACAACACCAAGGCTAGGTTGTAAGAGTTTCTTTGTTTCGTTATTAATACAAACTGGTTTATTTTTCTCAATAGCTTGTGTTAATGAGTTATTTCATGTGTTCCTTGGTCTGCATGTTGAATATATGTTTTATTATATGAAATGCAAGTGCTTGGTAATTGTTTGATTGTTTGTGGTTGCAGGAATTGACTTGAAGGAGGAGCTCATCCGGATCGTCAAGAACGGACTTCAACAACAGCGTTTTGGAATAAGGTAAGCCTAAACACTTGTAGTTTTCATGTTATAAAAGGTGTATTTAGAGAAAGATCACTCCTTTTTGTCTTGTTTGTCATTAGAATGTCTTAGACTTCTAGGAAGGTCAGTCATGTCCGCACCCTTGACAGATTCCGTGTGACAAATTGGCGACTCCGCTGGGGAATCCATTAATGAGAGAGTCTTTTCCTTTATATGAACTTTGCTTTGAGAAAATCATTTTTATTTTCTGATTTTTGACTGTGAGAATTAGTATTTGGGTGGCTTAGCTTTAGATTTAGTTAGATTTGGTTTTTCTTCATTTTTCCAGACGGACGCACCCTCTTAGTACTGCACAGTGCGTCTTTGGACGCGCTGTTGCCGTCTGCACAGAGCGGGGCCGCACCTGTGACAACGGGTTGCCTGCGTCTTCCTGTAAAACTTAAGAAAATTCCATTTTTGCTTCAAATTGCTTTTAGATTTTGTTTTTCCTTAGTGTTTTCTGCCCAGATCCTTTAGTACCCTGTCAAGAATTTTCACCTAAACTAGTTTTGTGAGCTTTGAGTGTTTTAGTGGTTTTCAACGAAGTTTCGACCTAGGGTTTGATTTTTGGAAAGGCTTTGTAGTGACTTTGATATTAGAAAGTTGTCCAGCCTTAGATCTCTCTGGTTAGTCAACCTTCTTAGAAGTCGGGCCTGTCGTAAAGTCTCCTTTTGTGAGCAACTTGCCATTTGAGTTGTTTTGGGTCAAATTTCGAATTACTTGTTTATAAAGTATTGATTTCCATTTTACAAAAAGAACAAAAAGATTAGAATTTTGTTTTGGCTAGTTTTTGATTCTGCAATAAGCTAGCCCTTGATTTGATTGTGATCAAGTAAAACACCTTAGAAATAATCATTGTTAGTTTTGGCCTCGTTAAGATTGCTTAGAGTAAATTTACCTTTAGTTTGCTTATGAGTGCATTTTCATAGATTTTAGGAGTTGTTAAGATTGATTTTTTGTTTAAATTAGATTTACTTGCTTTATTAAAAGAAAAATACAAAAACATCTTCTTAAAAAGTCTTGTTTCAAGTAGCTTTTTGTTTTCAAAAGAAGAAAAGAGTTTTTCGTGCATGTAAAGAGAAGTTATGTTTTTATGCTTGGAAAAGACAAATGAATTGTTTCTTTGATTGTCTTCAATTAAAAGGTTGCTTTTATAAAGATTGCATTCTCTCAACTTTTTAGTTAAAGCAATTCATCGAAAAAGTAAAGTAGTGGATAAATCATTCTAGGTGCATTTTGTAGTGGTTTCGAGTCGAGTCAACACACCACTAGTTTCACTTCCATCACCTTTTGACTTAAGAAACAACCTTAAAAGTAACGCTTAAATTAAAATCAATCTAGTAATCTTTATTTTTCTAGGGCTCTGAAGCACCAACATAGCTTAGGCTAGGGTCTTGGAGTAGGTGAGTACTTAACTCTCCAAGACTACAAAACCAAACAGATAGTCTATCTTGAGTAGAACAAATCCAATTGTTTCAGTTACATTCTGGGAAAGCTCCTCTTAAAGGAGAAGCACGAGCTCGTGTTCGAACCAGTGAGGGGATCATTCCTCCCTCGTTGGGAACGACGCCAGACAGTACGTATTACAAACGGTAAACCTCGGATTAACCATTGTCGAGGAGCCAGGGGTCACTTATCGGTAAACCTTGGATTGTTGTCAAGGAGCCGGTAAGGGGATTGGAGCTTGCTACTCTGCCCTTGCGTGCTGTTGGAGCCTAGACTGTTCCCCCAGGTGTAATTGTTGTGATTGGTAACCTTAGTGGCCATAATATCTAGGATTCTACCCAAGGTGACGGTGGAGGGAAGGTCCCACTGTACCTGGAGCAGACGTCGGTTATACTCACTTGGATTTTCTGGGGGGTTCGCTTCACTTCGAGACGGTTAAAGTGGAGGAACTTGGTCCAGTCTATTCATTAAGCAGGTTGCCGGGGTAACTGTTCCACCCACTATTTCTGTACTGAATCCTGCGAGGTTGGGCTTAATCACCAACTAGCGTTTTTGGTCCGGAAGACTACTGTTTGTGTATGGTTTGACGCTCTAGATTATTTAGGCGTGTGCTTCAAATTTGATTGGTTCTTTAGAAGACTTTAGGTGGTTTGATTTGAAATTTTTTACTTTGTTTTCGTGTGTTGTAGTTAAAATCTTTAATTGTGGCGGAATCACCGAGAAGGTCCCGTCGAATTGCGGGCCAGTCTCCTGAAGTTGTGTCTGTGGCCGAATTGTTGAGAAGATCCCGTAGACTTAGGGGATCCCCTCCTCGAGACGGCCCAGGTAATTTAGAAGGGTTAAAGGTCCTTGTAACTCCTCCTAGTGGCAGTAGAGTAGGATCACCTGAAGAAGGAGAATCTTCCTTGGTAGTCCATCCGTATTACCAAAGTTTAGAAACAGGTTACAATCCCGAAGCTGTTACAGTTTCCGAGCTTGCTGGTAGTTTTTCATCTGCCAGTGAAACAGGCGAAGAACCTGAAATTTCAGAACCTGTTACTCCAACTCCTAGTGTTCCTGATTCACCAAGAATAGAAAGAATTATCACCGAAAATCTTCCTGTTGGATTAATTGCTATAGAAGAACTTGTTCCAGAGGAAGAAATAGGCGTTTCTGATTCTGAAGATCTAATTACCCTTGATCTAAGGGAGCGTGAATCCATCTTTTACAGTCCTCCTAGAAGTGAATCTTGGTACCTTGCATTAACCAATTTTTTAGACAACTCAGTAGGTTTTTCTACACCTCGTACTCCGATTCCACCTAGAGGAATTCATTCTCCTGTAAATATGTCTGGTCAGTCATCTGTGTTTTCACAAAGTCCTGAATCATTTTTACATGGCGGTCCTTCTGTTCCTACTGGGTATCAATCACTTTCTGGTACCTTTGCGGGAGCATCTCCTCAACCTGTTGATCATGGGTTATTAGTTGGAAACAGTGGTAATGTACCATTGAGTATAGGTGACGTTTATATGATGTCAGGTTCAACTCCCATTAACCAACCTCAAGGTGGCCAATTACCGCCTGGGGGGCAACCTTCGTTTATGCCTGGGGGGCAACCTCAAGGTACTTCATTCGTGACTGGGGGGCAACCTCAAGGGTATCAACCCCAGCCTCAATATGTACCCCAAAGTCAACCTCAGTATCAGTATCAACCTCAAGGATGGCAACCTCAAGGATGGCAACCCCAAGGGTATCAACCCCAAGGGTATCAACCTCAAGGATACCAACCTCAAGGTCAAGGTCAACCCCAGTATTCGTATTTACCTCAAGGTTATCAACCTACGGGTCAATACCCTGGTCAAGGTTATCAACCACCTCAAGGGCAATCATATGGGACTGCACCTTACAGTTATCAACCCTATCCTCAATACGGCTATGGGTCTCAGTATCCTCAACCTGTTACGAGTCAATACCCTGGAATGTTAACATGGGATCCGTCACAGGGTCAACAGATGTTGCAACCAAGTATACAGTCGGTACCTCAAGCAGGACAACCTGCAGTTCCTGGTCCATCCCAGCAACCGCAACCTGTCCAGTCAAGTGTTCAGACCCCTGTAACTTCTGTAGTTACTCAGCCGCCAATTGCACCAGGTACTCCACCTCACACGGCTGCAGCAACTACCGCTTCATCTACCATGTTTACTTCTGGAGTATCGGCAGCTCCAGTTTCTACTGTCCCTGTAACCACTCCTCAGACATCTGTACCGTTGTCTGGACCCACGGTTCAAACCACAGTCCAGATGCCTGTAGGCCAACCTGGTACAAGTACGGTTGTTACTACTCAACCTCAATTTGTTCAACCTCCGTACCAGGGACAGTATCAACCTGGGCAAGCTGCCCAACAACCGGTTTACCAGTATCAACCGTATCCTGGGTACACTTATCAACCACCTCAACAACCCCAGTACGGTCCGGTTAATCCTGGTTTTCCAGGAGGATATAATATCCCCAATGCGAATCCTGTTCCTAGTTATCCTGGATATCCTCCTCCTGGGGCTGGTATTGTGACTCAGAGTTTCAGAGATCCTAACCGGCAGTTACCATTTATTGCAACTTTAGATTTACCCGACTTGACGCGCCTAACGAACGATCCAATTCAATATCTTCCGTTCTGGCCGCCAATGCCAAATAAGTTGCCCAGCGATATACCCAAGTTCGAAGGTAAGTCTGGAGAGGATCCGTCTAATCACGTGATGACTTACCACCTCTGGTGTGCATCAAATTCCATCTCAGATGATTCCATCCGCTTACGTCTTTTCCAGCGTACACTCATTGGTCTCGCAGCCAAGTGGTACATTGAGTTACCACGGGCCTCTTTTTACAACTTTAGCCAGTTAGCTACCTCGTTCTTAACTCATTTTCAGTTACCAGTCAGATACGATAATGGTACAGAGTTATTAACTTCGCTAAAACAATCGACATCCACGTACATTTCTGATCACATCCATGAGTGGAGACGTCGAAGAAGATTAGTGAAAGTTTTTATCCCAGACCAAATCTTAGCTGAATGGTTTGTCAAATCATTATTACCAAGAATTACTGAAGATGTCGCTAAGGCCGGAGTAGTTACTGAGGAGCAAGTCATTGCTCAGGCACAATACCTTGACTTAGTTTATACTCAGTCGGGTACGTTACATGAAAAAATTCCGGATCTTCCAAAGTCAAACCAAATCGCTGCTGCTCCTTCGGGATCTCATGCCGCTGATGGTATGATCGGTATCGTGACTACGAAGAGTAAGAAGAAGTCTTCCAAGGCCTCCAATACTCCAATTATCACTTTGCCTGATTCTCCGACAGGAGAGTCTTCTCCTCCTGAACTTACCGCCGACATTCACGCTGTAGAGTCATCTACGGCCAAATCCAAAAACGGTGGAAAGAAGAAAGGAAAGAAGAAGGCTAAAGCAGACAAGGCTCCAAAGGAGAAAACGGAAAAGTCGGAAACCAATGACGAAAAGCGTAAACCTCGCTATCCTTGTCTTATTTGTGAAGAAGATCATTTTACGAGAGACTGCCCTCATCGGGCCGAGGTAGTGAAAATAGTCAAAGGTTCTCCGACTCCTGCTGTGTTAAAGAATCCATTTCCAGAGCAGGAGAATAAGATGATAGGTTCTTCTTCGAATGCCAGTGAAGAACCCATTTTGATGATGTCTCATGTCAGGATTGCGACTCGATCGCAAGATTATGGTAGTAAGGCTCCTGTTGATGGTAAAGAAGCAGAATCTTCTCACTCTAACCCATCAACCTCAGCTCCTGGTTCCGATCCACTACAGATCGAAAAACCTAACCCAGACTTAGTGATTAAAGCCGCCCGCCAAGGGTGTACTTCGAAGGTCTGCTTTCAATCCACATGCGAGAGCAGCCCAGAATTACAACATTGTTGAAGACTTAGCTGTTTCACCTTCAGCAATGTCGGCACTCGAAGTGCTGCAATCATGTCCAGCGCAACGAAAATTGCTTTTGTCGGCTATTGGAGCTGTCGATGTTCAGGACCCGAACCTAATGATCTTTGATCTAGAAAGTAGTACACCGCGTCTCCCCCATCAAATGGCTTTCCAAATTCCAGTGATAGTCAAAAACAGGCCTATTCATCGGACTGTGATTGATGAGGGAGCTTCTACGTGTATTATGTCGATTCAATGTTGGAGATCGCTTGGTTCTCCTTCATTGAACCAATCCCCCACCATCCTTAAGGCCTTTGATGGCCGTGGGTTCCGTCCGTTTGGTATTCTACAAGAATTGCCTATAGGGGTCGAAGGTAAAACCGTTAGTCTGGATGTGGAAGTGGTTGATGCCCCTCTAGACTACAACCTTCTTTTGGGTCGAAGTTGGTCATATGCTATGACAGCGGTCGTTTCATCGGTCTTCAGAGTCATTAAGTTTCCACATAACGGTAAGATCGTGACTATTGATCAGCTGACATACTTTTCATCCGACCCAACCTCTTTAGAAACTATCCAGCATGTCGGTAAAACGACAATCCCTTATAGGGACATTGGTGTAGGTTTAGTTAAGGATTCCGGTTTACTGGGAACTTTTCCTCTCCCTCCACTCAATGCAGACCCTTCGTTCGCAACAATTCATATGATCACGTCAGAAAACATTATTTATGATGATCCTTGGTATGTTCCCTCTGACTCTGAGCTAGACTCACTCGGTGATGTTATGCCGTTGAGTCCGTATGAGATTGCTTATGAAGCTCTTATGTCTTTTACCGACTTTCATTCAACCGACCAAATGAATGTGGTCAGTGAAGAGTCACTTTTCACCTCACCCTTAGAACGGATAACGTTTCCCGAAGAAGTGTCATCTGACGAACAACTTCGCGAAATCCTAAGTGTAGATGATCTACCATGGGAAGATCTCCATCACAGATCTTCGTTTTTACCTAAGGATGATGCATTTGAAAATGATTTTTCATCTATCTTTACCGCTGAATATGTCAAAGACGCTCAGGATCCAACGAAACATTCTGATTCAGAGCTGAATTTAGGGAATATTTCTCGTACAATTCCCATTGATATTTCAGTGAACCCGGAATCGAGGAGAACATTCATATAGGTGCCGCATGTACTGAAACAGAAATCCAAACTTACAAGGCCCTATTCCAAGAATTCCGCGACGTGTTTGCCTGGTCTTACGAGGAAATGCCGGGAATTGATCCTGCCATTGTTGTTCATGAAATCAAAACCTACCCGGATGCTAAACCCATTCGGCAACGGTTGCGTCAGATTCACCCTCGAAAAGCGGCTGCAATCAAAGCAGAAGTCGAAAAGCTGTTGAAAGCAGGTTTCATTTATCCGATCCCGTTAACGGATTGGGTATCGAATATTGTTCCCGTCAATAAAAAACAAGGAACAATAAGAATCTGTATCGACTATAGGGATATCAATCGAGCTTGTCCAAAAGACAACTATCCTACGCCTTATATCGATCAAATCATTGATGATTGTGCCGGAAGTGAGATGTTTTCCTTCATGGATGGTTTCTCAGGCTATAATCAAATCAATATTCTACCTGCCGATCAACCAAAAACGGCATTCATTTGTCCATGGGGGACATTTGCTTATTGCAAATTACCTTTTGGACTTAAGAATGCCGGGGCCACTTTTCAACGGGCCATGTCTTATGCATTTCATGACATCAAGCACATTGTGCAACCCTATCTCGATGATTTGCCTGCTCATTCTTTGCAACGAGCTGATCACCTTGTCCACCTACGAGCAATCTTTATGAGGTGTAGGCATTATCGAATTCGGTTGAATCCCCACAAATGTGTTTTCTGTATAGAAACAGGTCGATTGCTGGGATTTGTTGTTTCAAAAACCGGCATTCGCGTCGATCCCTCGAAAGTCGAGGCTATCATCAAATTGCCTCCTCCTTCGAGTTTACGCCAACTCCAAAGTTTGCAAGGGAAAGCGAACTTTTTACGACGATTCATCCCGAACTACGCCGAGGTCACTAAAGGTTTTACACGGTTGTTGAAACAGAACGCACAGTTCTTTTGGGACGAGATTGCCCAACAATCTTTTGATGCACTGAAACACGCGTTGACCCATGCACCGTTATTGCATCCTCCCAACTACAACCAGGACTACTTCTTATACCTCGCAGCTTCGCATTCCACCATTGGAATGGTGTTAGTTCAAGAAGATGAATTCAACGCAGAGCATGTGATATATTATCTTAGTAGAACCTTAAACCCCACTGAGTTAAAATATTCGCATGTGGAGAAATTGGCCCTGGCAGCCGTTCAAGCTGTCCAGCGTTTCCGTCACTACATTCTTCTCCGCAAGACTACAGTTATTTCGGATTGCAACCCTATGATTTATATTTTGACAAAACAACTGCTCGGGGGCAAGTACTCTAATTTGTCCATGGGGGACATTTGCTTATTGCAAATTACCTTTTGGACTTAAGAATGCCGGGGCCACTTTTCAACAGGCCATGTCTTATGCATTTCATGACATCAAGCACATTGTGCAACCCTATCTCGATGATTTGCCTGCTCATTCTTTGCAACGAGCTGATCACCTTGTCCACCTACGAGCAATCTTTATGAGGTGTAGGCATTATCGAATTCGGTTGAATCCCCACAAATGTGTTTTCTGTATAGAAACAGGTCGATTGCTGGGATTTGTTGTTTCAAAAACCGGCATTCGCGTCGATCCCTCGAAAGTCGAGGCTATCATCAAATTGCCTCCTCCTTCGAGTTTGCGCCAACTCCAAAGTTTGCAAGGGAAAGCGAACTTTTTACGCCGATTCATCCCGAACTACGCCGAGGTCACTAAAGGTTTTACACGGTTGTTGAAACAGAACGCACAGTTCTTTTGGGACGAGATTGCCCAACAATCTTTTGATGCACTGAAACACGCGTTGACCCATGCACCGTTATTGCATCCTCCCAACTACAACCAGGACTACTTCTTATACCTCGCAGCTTCGCATTCCACCATTGGAATGGTGTTAGTTCAAGAAGATGAATTCAAAGCAGAGCATGTGATATATTATCTTAGTAGAACCTTAAATCCCACTGAGTTAAAATATTCGCATGTGGAGAAATTGGCCCTGGCAGCCGTTCAAGCTGTCCAGCGTTTTCGTCACTACATTCTTCTCCGCAAGACTACAGTTATTTCGGATTGCAACCCTATGATTTATATTTTGACAAAACAACTGCTAGGGGGCAAGTACTCTAAATGGATTGTTATCCTGCAAGAGTTCGACTTGGAGTTCGAGAAGTCCAAGTCTAAGAAATCTTTAGTTTTTGCGGAATTAATGTGTGATTTCCCGAGTGCTGACACAGAGACTGTGGCAGAGGAGTCCATCGTGGACGAATCTTTGTTTCTTATTAGCACTTTAGATCCGTGGTATGGGGATATAATCATCTATCTCCAAACCCAAACCTTTCGGCCTGAAGCTTCCAAGGAAGACCGTCGAAAAATTCGGTTTCGATCCCAGCAATACAGAATTATTGGAGATACACTTTATCGCCGGGGGGCAGACTTAGTTTTTCGACGTTGTTTAACTCACGAAGAGGCTGAGAGAGTTTTGAATGATTGTCACTCTGGAGCATGTGGCGGTCATATGTCTGGGTATGCCACAGCTCAGAAGGTGTTGCGCGCTGGCTATTTCTGGCCGTCTATGTTTAAAGATTGTATCCTTGCTGTCAGAACATGCCACAACTGTCAAGTGTTTGATCGAAAGATGCGCGCTCCACCTGCTCCTCTCCACCCTATAATTGCCGCTGGTCCATTCGCCAAATGGGGCATTGACTTTATTACTTGTAACCCTCACTCGGCCGGGGGGCATGCGTATATCATCCTCGCGGTTGATTATTTTACAAAATGGGCCGAGGCGATGCCTACATTCGACGCAAGCGGCAAGACAGCTGCAGTTTTCGTATTCAATCATATCATAACTAGGTTTGGTGTCCCACAAGCAATCATTACTGACCATGGAAGCCATTTTCGAAACGTCATGATGACTGAGCTTACAAGCCAGCTTGGTTTGCGCCACGATAGCTCTACTCCTTATTATCCGCAAGCCAACGGTTTGGTTGAGTCAATCAACAAAGTTCTAGTCATCATGATTCGACGGATCATTGGTATCCATCGAACGAATTGGCATAACATGTTATTTTCGGCGCTATGGGCATATCGAACTTCAGTGAAAAATTCAACAGGTTTCACCCCTTTTCAGCTAGTTTATGGCTTAGAAGCTGTGTTACCTATTGAATGCGAAATCCCATCACTTCAAATGGCTGTCGAATTACTTCCAGCTACTTCCGAAGAGGAGAAACGGTTATTATACTTGGCTAAATTAGATGAGACTCGACGTGACGCTACTTTAGCTATCGAGACTCACGCGAAACGAATGAAAGCTCAGTACGATAAAAATGTAACCCCTCGAAGTTTTTCGGAAGGAGACCTAGTATTATTATATGATCAAGCTAACGATAAGCTAGGTGCCGGAAAGTTCGTTCCCATGTGGCATGGGCCCTACATTGTAAAGCGAAAGCTAGCAAAAGGGGCTTATGAGTTAGTTGATTTTGATGGGGACTCTTTGGGTAAACCCAGAAATGGACTTTACCTAAAGAGGTATTATGCTTAAAATGATGGGTATGGAGAAATTTTTAGATAGGTTAGATTTTCTTTCTAGCTAGCAAGTGTGTTAGTTTAGTCAGTGTGCTTAGCTTAGCAAGTGTGGTTTTTCGTCATTATTTTGGCTCATCTTGGTTTTACTCTTGATATTGTAGATGTCGACGCCTCTCCAAACATACATTGGATTTGCTGATGGTGCTTGTCGTAGTACACGGAATATCTCTTCCGCAGCTTGGGTTATCTATTCGCCCTCTGACGAGTTAGTTTCTATGCATGGGGTAAGCCTCGGTCAAACAACGAATAACATTGCAGAATACAGTGCAGTGGTTGAATTATTATCCGAATCTATTTCATTTGGAATTCGACGTTTGATAGTGAGGTTAGATTCTGAACTTGTTGTATTACAGCTTAATAGAGTTTATGCCATTAGAAATCCTGTGTTATTAAGGTTGTTTTTGAGAGTGCGTCTCTTGGAACGTGAATTTGATTACATTGAATATCAACATATTCCAAGGTCTTTGAATACATTAGCAGATGCAATTGCTTCTCGAATGTTGGACAGACATTTACGATAATCATGCAAGTAAATTTAAAAACATTTCATCACATATGTTAAACAAGATAAGCCGGTAATAGTGATATATATAGATAGAAGTGTGTCAAAAAATATATACATCGTCTTCGATCATAGGTTTAAAACACCTTATGATCGGCAAAATGATAGTACAAAAAGTCAAAATGTCACATGTGACTACAAAAGTGACTAGTCAATCACTGGTGGTGCTCTCTGTACGACACCACTGCGCGGGCTACCTTACGCAAAAAACTCCTAAACGGTCCAGGGACCGCGACTACGAAGCGCTGAAGCCTCATAGGAATATCATCCATAGTAGTCTCAGGTATATCTGCCGTGAGACGCTCTAGATCATGCTCCAAATCAGCTAGTACTTCTGCTGTCGCATCCTGTGGGGCCGGTACCGGTGCAGCTGGATGTAGTCTATCATAAGGCCGGAGGTTGGCTGGACGCTGTGGACCAACATCTGCATTTTGAAAGATTTACTATTAGTTTTGAGACGATATATATAAAAAATACAAAAAATACATAACTAGAAAACTTGTGAAAATAAAAAGTACCTCTGTCGTCCCATTGTTCTCCCTGTGGAAGAACCATGTCCGGATCACCTCTGAAATCCATTCCGGCATACGGAAAGTCCTGTATCACAAAAAGCTGGCCCTCTAACCAGTCAAAATAACTATCTGAGAATCGAACTACTGTCGCGCCCTCGTCAGGATGCCGGGCCATCACCGCAACCCATCGTATCAGCTTTGGCTGCTGAGGACCCAAGATATCAACAGTGAGTTGCTGAGGGATCAGCATTGG
Organism: Pinus tabuliformis; assembly: GCA_031772625.1. Lineage (NCBI taxonomy): Eukaryota > Viridiplantae > Streptophyta > Pinopsida > Pinales > Pinaceae > Pinus > Pinus tabuliformis. The sequence continues at coordinate 496,516,528 of CM062808.1, read as the reverse complement.
AATTCTCTCCAAGGCAAAGCTCACGACTATAGGCCCATATCCAAAAGTCTTTAGTCGTCCGTTCTTTGCCTTGGTCAGTTGGCTCTTCATATGAGCCGACACAGCTTCACACCAGTTGAAAATGGTGCCTTGGTAACAGTCAATTGCCATCCGCATTTGGGATCCGGAAGCAATGTGTAAAGCGGCCGCGCCGCAAATTCTGGTAACCGTGAACGCTATGACTTTGAGTTCCGGTAGAGTGATGTGTTTTATCTCTATGCCTTTTGAATGGTGAGAGCCCAGGTGTGCACCAAGTCTCGCGGAGACTATCAAGGGATTGGCCACCCGGCCTAGTCCCCGCAAGACTGAGTTGCTCACCTCTGTTTGGCAAGCCAGTGAGAAAGTATACATCCGAGGGCTCTATCTCGAGCTGGTGCCCTCCTATGTAAAAGCATTGTTCTTGTACGTTCCATCGCTCAACCAGCCATTCCAAGAATCTTACCTGGCCCCTCATGCCCGGTATGGTCCAATATTTGTACAATCCGCATGCTCTTAGGGCATCCAGGGAAGGTTGATGATTTATTGCAGCTTCATCTTCCTCTACATGCTCTCTTTCTCTCCAGTCTAACATGATTAATGCCCTGCATATCAAAAATAGCATTAGAAATTAATTTGGGAATTTTTGGTGGTTTTTTGAGAGAGTTGGGGTTTTGAAATGCGCGTTTCTCGGAGGACGCACCCCGGCTTTGTAGCACAGGGCGCCCGGACGCAGCTGGCCTGAAGGCGGGCTGCGTCTTCCGACCGTTTTCCCGTATGAGAAAAAGTCGGGGGACGCAGGTCACCCAAAGGGCACCTGCGTCCGCCGAGAGGCGCATTCCAAAACCAAAACCCCCCCAAAAAATGAAACTAAAACCTAAAAATTGATTCTAAACGGATAGAAATGCAGAGTGGGATGTGTAAAATACCTGGATGAGACGGCGTTCGATTCCAACGGTCAGATTTTCCGCAGCGACCACGGGAAGTTTTCTTGTCAAAAGCCCTTTTTTCAACCTCAACAGTGAAACGGTAAAAATGACATGGTAAAAGGTCTTTTTATAGGTTTTTTGGATGAATTAGTTCATTTTTTACCATGAAAAGATGTTTTTGAATGTATTTTTGCCTATTTTAAACAGGTATGAGTAATGTGTCGCTTTTGTGCAGGACAAAGGGATTTCGAGGGAAATTGTAATTTTTCACAAACAAAATTTCAGAGTCATCTTTTAAGCCCTTTTCTGACTCCTAAAAAATGAAAAGATCGCCGAGTGTTTCTTTTTCACTCGTTAAAACGGAATTAAAAGACGGTCCCCTTTTAGCTCTTTTCTGACCGCAAAATCAGGAAAAGATTGCCGGGTTTTTGTCGTTTCGAACTCGATAAGGAAATAAAACGACGTGTCCTTGATCGCTTTTTACTTTTCAGGTTAACGACACTATTATGAAAGTACTCCTTGGTCGCAAGATCAAGCGGTTCCCCCAGGTATTATTTTATACTTTTTTGGGCTTGAGGGACACAAATATACGAAAAAGTTCAACGTGGAGTCTCCTTTAGTTTTTTCAGACTCTCTAAAAATGAAAAACGCCGAGTTTCTCCTATACTGGGCTCGTTAAATTTTTACAGTAGAGGACCTGTTCAATTACAAACAGGAACGAACCACTCCTTCCTAGGGTTCGAATTTAAACTAGGTTGGACTCGTCCGAAGGATGAGCTTATAATCAAGCATATGTTATCCTCCTCAAGCTTGTTAAAAATAAAGAGGTACTTGCCAGAAATGGTGGGGGAAAAAAGAGAAGAATGAACCTATTTGTCACCTTTTGTCTCAGAAGAAACTTTATTACCGCTCTTGAACACGACACTTTTCATTCACCTGGGTTGGGAAATCTTTTACCTCACAGTTGACCAAATCACTTTGAAAGTCTTTAACCGGGTTTCGGGGATTAACTTTGAGTTATTCGTCACCAAGCCATCTGTTGTGTCGTTATGTGTTCAAGAGGTCTGCAAGAAAAAACTTTCATCTGCAAAATACTTGTCATCCATTTGACCATCCCTGAGTCAGTCCTTACAGCAACATTTCTTCAACTTGAACAATGATTTCGTGTTGCGGGCTTGCCTGCAACGGGTCGCTTTCTATCGACATCGACACATTATCTAGAAAGATGACTTAGGAATCGACAGTACCTTGAAGTCTGCATGCATCAATGGCAGGTTTCTCGCCTTTGACGTCAGTTTACATCATTGACTTTCGATCAGAGGATTCCGTGAAGTGTTCGACATCAAAACATCTATTCACATTTCACGGGTTGTGCTTGGTACTTTGAGGACCATTGACATTACTGGTGGTTTCTCTCACGCTTGTTAACAGTTTACATCATTGACTGGTAATCAAGTGGTTTCTACCATGTTCGACATCGAATCATTTAATCACATGGCTAGAATCGTACCAATTCGAGAAGTAGAAGTGAAGACCCTGGATCTAGTTTCTACCATCCAGGCTGCGAGGAGTTTTGTATTCATTATCTATGTAGACTAATCATAAACAGATGGCTGCGTCCATACTGTGTCTACAAAAGTCTATAAAAATGATGTACTGCAAGATCATTCCTGTATCAGAATAGTTAGTCCATTAGTTAAAGTTTTGAATCTGAGTATGGGAATGCCTACCTCAGTGATGATATAATCTTATCCATGTATTTTGTGTTGAAAATTGCAGGTTCCAACCAGGCCATCCACAAGGTAATCCTTGAAATGATAAAGCGCTTCACCCTTCCTAGAATTACAAAACCCTATTCTATTCCAGGCTTCGCACTTTAGGGGGCAATCTGTTACACTAAAAAATGTCACCTTGACTACTTACAGTTAGTATGGCTCAAATCAACAGTCATGCTACCCTCTTAGGCAAGTCTCATGCCTCTGTTATCCATCTCAAACTCAAAGAAGAGAGAAAGTCTTGTAAAAATCATGTTTATCTCTGGGGTCGCAGGTTCTCTCTAGTCTTACCTGCGGGGACGCGGACCTTGTTCACAAAAACTGCGTCCATGGACGCTCTGTATGTAAAGGGACAGGTGCGTCCCTCTGTAAAAGACAAAATGCGCGAGTTTTATCTTGAAAAAGTTACTTGTGGTTACTTCTAGAACATTCTAGAGGTCGGTTTGATGAAATGGATGCGCCTCCAGTTGGTTCATGTATCTCTATTAAGGGGAAGCTTATCCCATCAATAAGGGAGCTATCCCACCCAAAGAGGGGGATGATCCCATTGATGGTGGACCTGAATAACCTCTTTACAGCACTATAAATAAAGGCATTGAGCCAGAAGGAGAGGAGGTTGGAGCTATACATTTTCTTTGGGTAAATGCTGCAGGATTTAGGTCTTCCATTAGAGCCTTTGTGAGGAGAGATTGTCTTCACTTGATTCTACTTGGGAGAGGGTGAGCTTTGTCAAAGTAGAGGAAAACCCTTGATGGACCCTGGGAGGAACTTGCACAACACCAAGGCCAGGTTGTAAGAGTTTCTTTGTTTCGTTATTAATACAAACTGGTTTATTTTTCTCAATAGCTTGTGTTAATGAGTTATTTCATGTGTTCCTTGGTCTGCATGTTGAATATATGTTTTATTATATGAAATGCAAGTGCTTGGTAATTGTTTGATTGTTTGTGGTTGCAGGAATTGACTTGAAGGAGGAGCTCATCCGGATCGTCAAGAACGGACTTCAACAACAGCGTTTTGGAATAAGGTAAGCCTAAACACTTGTAGTTTTCATGTTATAAGAGGTGTATTTAGAGAAAGATCACTCCTTTTTGTCTTGTTTGTCATTAGAATGTCTTAGACTTCTAGGAAGGTCAGTCGTGTCCGCACCCTTGACAGATTCCGTGTGACAGGAGTTGCTCGAGAAAGGGTTCATAAGACCTAGCACATCACCATGTGGGTCTCCAATTGTCTTGGTGAGAAAGAAAGATGGCTCATGGAGAATGTGCATTGATTACTGAGCACTGAATAAGATAATGATAAAAAAACGTTATCCCCTTCCTCGCACAGATGATCTATTAGATCAGTTGAAAGAAGCTGTTTATTTTTCCAAGTTGGACTTGCATAATGGCTATCATCAAGTCAGAGTTGCAGAGCAAGATGCATGGAAGACTGCTTTCAAAACAAAGCATGGATTGTATGAGTGGTTAGTTATGCCTTTTGGTTTAACTAATGCACCTGTTATTTTCATGAGAGTAATGAATGATGTACTGAGGCACTTTATTGATGATTTTGTCATTGTATATTTAGATGACATTCTTATATTTAGTAAAACATGGAAAGAACATTTGAAGCATGTAAAGCAGACTCTAGATGTTTTGAAAAGAGAAAATCTTAATGTTAAGCTCTCAAAATGTGAATTTGACAAAACATATTTGAATTATTTGGGTCATATTGTAGGGGGTGGTAAATTGAAGATAGATCCCTCTAAGGTTGCAGTCATTGTAAACTGGCCTAAACCCAAATCTACTACAAAAGTTAGAAGCTTCCTAGGAGCAGCACAATATTGGAGAAAGTTTATTTATAACTTTTCCTTGGTCGCAGCTCCCTTACATGCTTTAACAAGATTGAACAAGGTGTTTCAATGGGGAGGCAAACAACATAAAGCCTTCGACACCTTGGAAGAAAAGATTAGTTCAGCACCAGTACTAACACTGCTCGATCTTCAAAGACCATTTGAGATTGAAATGGATGCCAGTGAACATGCCATGGGAGCAGTGTTGATGCCGCACGGTAAACCCATATGTTATCATTCTATAATAGTTAATTATCCCACTTATGATAAAGAATTGTATGAAATAGTACAGAGTGTGAAAAAGTGGAAACATTATCTAATGGGAAAAGAGACAGTTATACGTACTAACCATCAACCACTTCAATATTTACACTCACAAACTAAGTTGCAGCAATCAAGACAGTATAGGTGGATGGGTTTTCTACAACAGTTTCATCTTGTCATCAGATATAAAAAGGGGATACACAATAAAGTTGCAGACATGTTATCCAGACCAATCATCAATGCATCTACTATACTTAAGCATAATTTAGTATTGCATGAAAGCTACATTGAACAATGTGCTCAAGATATGGATTTTAAAGATGTATATGCAACTTTAAGTCATGGAAAACAAGTAGAAGAATTAGATTATCATGTTAAGGACCAACTCTTGTATCATTTTGGGAAGTTATGTATTCCTCATATTGAAAGAGTAAAGATAATTCGAGAAGCACACACTTTTCTAATATCAGGTCACTTTGGTGTAAGTAAAACAGTTGCACAGTTGCAAAGATTTTGTTATTGTCCAAAAATGAATGAAACTGTTTCTAGATATGTAAGAGGGTGTACCATGTGTGCTAAAAGCAAGCCTATCAATAGAAAACTAGGCTTGTACACTCCACTACCAGTTCCTTCTCATCCCTGGGAAAGTATTTCCATGGAATTTGTTGGGGGATTGCCTAAATCTAGAAAAGGTCATGACTATTTATATGTTGTTGTGGATAGGTTCAACAAAATGTGTATTTTGATACCTTGTAACAAACAAATTAGTTGAACAAATTGCAAAGTTGTTCTGTCAGCATGTATGGGTTCATTTTGGATTACCCACTTTGTTGTGGGGAAAAATGCCTATGCAGGATGATCCTATCCACCTAAGGTGTGACAGTGCCTTAGCAACAAACGAATACAGCTATACTGGTTTCTTCCTTTATGAAATGTGAAAGAAGAGAGATCAATAGACTTACCGGTGTCTTCCGTTTGTCCCTCGATCCAATCTCCCTTCTCTTTTGGTGTTCACAGCTACTTGCCTTCTTGCTTATCCAGCTACAACTTCCTGCAAGATCACAAGAGAACAGCTACTTGCGACAAGAGAAAAACACTACACAAAGATAGATGTTCACATTCATAACTAGTTTAGGATTAGAAATAAACCAAATACACTAATACATTCATACATCAAAATACATCAGCATATAGGAGAAACCAAGATAGCTTTGTTGATGAATAACAAGGTTCAGGAAGGGATACAACCCAGAGGGCTCCAATCCAGCATCTCCTTCACAGCAAATGGAATTTTTATCTTCAGCCCCTTCAAAGAATTAAGCACCCAATGATTCCAGTCCCAAACCAACATCAATTCTTTGCAATAACAAAATTCCAGCCTCTAGATCTCATGGAGGAGAGATCCATATATAGATGTTTGGAGAGAGGATGAGTCAGCTTGAGATCTGACTAGTGTCCTCTCCCTCTATCAGTTCTTGAGTCCACTTGGAGGTTCTTGCTTCCACTTGGAGATTTGGAACCTCTTACTCATCACCAGTCGAATTCCCTGAGGCAAGTGTCATTTTGGAAGCTTCCTGGGTCTTGACACCTTGAGAAATGAGCCTGCCACTTGTCCACTCTCGTTCAGCGCAGGTAGCCTTTGTTCCATTTGACATTCAACGCAGGTAGCTAGTGTTGGATTTGACATTCAGCGCAGACAGCTAGTGTAGCCACTGAAATGATCCTGAATTGACTTGTTTCTGAGTAGTTTCAGGTGGAGAACTTTTGTGAATTGCTGTGGTTTGCTAGCCTTGTTCCTCTAGGGGTAGGAACAACATGTTTAGGGACTTTGGATCCCTTAGATTATGGACATTTCATGCTCAATGCTGTAAGGCACAAAAATGTCTATAACAATTGCCCCCTAAAGTATGAGGCTGTTTATCGGGCGAAATGCTTTATCAGGGGGATCCGAAGTTCATCCAATGCTGGGAGGAGACCTGTAATACAATACAATACAATACATTATTTTCATACTGTTTTCATGATCTGGCCGAGGCGGGCATTCCCATGCTCAGCTTTATAAATTCATTTTTCTGTACATAGAACAGACAATCGTCTGATGGTAGACTGATAATTTTGATGAAATTATCATCCTTTGAGTAGGATGACTATCTGCTGCAATGATGTACATGTCAATGTCTTTATCTTTCCTGAATATATATCGCAGCCCGGATGGATGAAACTAGATCCGGGGTCTTCAAACTCGTTCGATCTTCACTCTAAGTACAAGTCGATCCATGTGAGAATTGTTCTGAAGTCGAACATGGAAAGACATCGCTTGATTACCGGTCAATGATCTAAACCGTTAACAAGCGTGAGAGGAATCACCGATAATGATAATGACCCTCAAGGTACTACAGTACAATTCACGTGGTGTGAATAAAGGACTTGGCGTCGAACACCACGCAAAATCTTTCGGTCGAAGGTCATTGATGTATACCTGTCGCCGGAAGTGAGAAACTTGCCATTGTGGCATGCAAGCTTCAAAGTACTGAAGGGGTTGTTCCTAGATCAACTTCTTGGATAATGAGCTGATGTCGACAAGAAGCGATCCGTCACAGGAGGGCCTTAATGAATCCCACATCAATGACACGGAACGGAGCTAATGATTCTAATGGAGGTGAAAACGATTTGTGACATATGATTCAGGGTGGCGGTCATGAATAGATGAAGGATAATGTATGGCAGTGGATGGGACACGGTTGACTCTTTCTAAACGACTTCTCTTGAACATATGGCGACACTGATGCGATGGATCGATATCATTACCCCAAATATGGATGGTATGGCGAGACCATGGTGATGTGACCGGTGAATGAAACAACCCAACCCGATTGTGGTACGGAGGAAAAGTGTCATGTTCAAGAGCGACTTGCTACCCTCAAAGTTTTCTTTAGTTTCTCCCAATTTTTTTCCCCAGTCATTGCTGACCAGTACCTCTTTATTTTTGTCAAGCTTGAGGAGGATAACATATGCTTGTTCTATAACCTGCCCTTCGGGCAAGCCCATCGCTATGTTTTAACGAGCCTAGCGATAGTGAAACTCGTTCTCGTCTAAAGACAAGTTTGTCGCTATTTTAATGATTTTAACGAGTCTAACAACAAGGATAACTCGGTCCTTTTCATTTTTAGAGAGTCTGAAAAGGTACATAAAGTCAACTCCAAAATTCCTTTTTCGTCATCTAATCCCTTAAGTCCGAAAAAGTATAAAGCAATACAGAAGGGATGAGTTTTCGATAGTTTTAACGAGTCGAATAAAACAAGCGCTCGATCTTTTTGTGCAATAATCCCTCAGGTCCAAAAAGATTAAAATCTAGAGGAGGGATAACTCTTCCTGTCTTTAAACGAGCTGGAAGGCCAAAACTCGACAATCTTTTCATATTTTACGAGTCAATTGAAAAGAGCTTAAAGGAGACTCGTCTTTTGAGGAACGAGTGATAAACAGGGATAGCATCTGATTCCAGGTACAGGTTGGAATTTTCCAATCACGGCAGTGTCACAAGGATGGCTAGGTGAAATCACTCTTCGCAGCTGTTCCTCAAAATGGGTAAACAATCATATGGAGGTGAACGATCGGCCAAATGAAAAGTGGAGGTGACGGTGCAAACACGACCAAGGCTTTAACGGCTGATGATATTACATTCACAGTGGTTATTTACCGGGATAGTTCATTTTTTAACGAGCTTAAACGTGGGTGGAAACATTTGCTCGATCTTATGTTTATTTTTTAACAAGCATGAACTATGTGCTAAAACTGCTCGGATCTTGCGTTTATTTTTTAACGAGCATGAACTTTGTGCTAAAACTGCTTGATTACTCAGTCATTTGATAAGAGTGTCTCATCAAGATTCTATTTTTTATGGAGCTTCATCTCACTAAGCTTTGCTCCGCATCCTTTCTTTATGCAAGTTAGGAAACGGCTAACCCAAAAAACAGGTAAATAACCGCTCTTTGCTTGCACTCCAAAAGGTTTGCATGCCCCCAGGTATAAAGTACGATTTCAAAGTTACCTCTACTTCAATTCCGTCAAAACTTTCGTTTCACTGGGAGAGGCTTACCTCTTTCAGGTTACCCAAAGATTGTCTCGTTAATATTTCAAACAAAACACTTCCTCGGCAATGTCTACCGAAATAGACAAAGGTGAGTGACGATTCTTGTCAACTCACATAACTTTGACAAAAGAATCTTATTCTAGAATAACCCCTCTTCCTCTACGGACGGGGTACAGACTAGTCATATTCTCCCACGGAAACCTACTCTATACCTAAAGTTTCCTTGCCGAAGCAGACCAGGACACATGCCCCCTGGGTTCCATTCATATCCTCCCGGATTACTCGCGCTCATCAGGAGGACGGACCGTGGGCTGAGACACTTCTTGCGTGAATAGACCATTTAGGGATGGTACATGACTATTTGCGATGCGTGATCCGGGAAACGAAAGTTGGTCTACGAGCTTGACCACTGTTCCTTCATGCGGAAAACACATTACTCTAAAGAGTGAGGAGACTATAACTCCCATGCAATATATATAGTCTCGTCCAAGGAGTAGGTTATAATTCAAGGGTCCTTGAACGACCATCACGTTCATTTGAACGGTCTTCCCTTTCAATGTTATAGGCACATTGGGGAGGATCCCTAAAGGTCGACTGGTTCCTTTCTCAAAACCTGATAGATTTCTCATTTCAGGTAAAAGCGCTGGCGAACCAAGCGCTTTCCAAGCAATAGAGGAAAGGATACTCACAGATGCCCCCTCATCAATGATAGTGCCAGCCATTACCATCCTGTATATTTGAACGATAATTCTGAATGGTATACTTGCTGGCAACCAGGGTCTGCCTAGTTGGTTCCAGTCAAAGGACACAACCAGGTTGCTTGGTGGTGGGACCGAATACACGGCCGGATATCGCTCTGACGAACTTCCTTCCTGCGATAAAGGAATGGGGGCATTGCCCCCTTGTTCATCAGAGTCAGTGTTTATGAAGAGAATTTGGACGGTGTCATCTTTATTCTCCTCTGTGATGGTATCATTCGAAGATAGAGCCTCTGAAGGCAAAACCGGGTCAACTGCCATATCAACCTATTGACTTTCACCAGGCATGGATCCAGACGGTTCATCTTCAATGATAGGTGCTTCGGCTGACCATCTGGGTGGGTCAGCCGGGTTCTCGACTAGTGAAGGACTTGGCAGGAGGTTTTGATATCCAGGAGGAAGTTGCGCTCGTAAAATCGGGCGATCTTCCAAAACTCTTTTAGCCTCATCTAAGAAGGGACAACAGTGGATGGCGTGATCGCCTTCACACAGTTTACAGGGAAATCTAGCTTTCCCTCTCTGTCCTGGGACTTCACTTTCACTAGTCGACGGTGAGCAGTCAACATGGTTATCAGAGGTTGATGCTACTGAATTGTGCAAACGAGGAGACCAGTCCCTTAGTATTCGAGGGATACAGGGACAATCTCTATGGAAGTGGTCTCCCTTGCATATGACGCATGGCGATTTAGGCCTGGTCAGTGCTGTGTGTAGATTTTTGTCAGACGACTCTCGTTTTCCCCCAATCGCCTTTGGCTCCCTCTTCTTCTTTTCTTTCTTCTTCTTCTCCTTCTTCTCCTTAGGAGCCTGGTTTTTGGTTTTACCAGCTCCGTCAAGCGAAGAGGAAGGAGGAGAGGAAGATGAAGTAGAAGGCTGGTGGGCGACTCTGGTCTGGTCTAACTGTTGACTCGACTGTTTAGGAATGGTGGTGTTCTGAACGACATTGGTTGAAAAGAGCCAAACTGGCAGGCCAATTGTCAGTCCTGGAAGCGACAATGTGGCCATGTGGGGCGCACCAACATCTCCCCAAGAGGAGAAGGGACTAGGATTTCCACCAAGGGGAATTCCTTGGTTGGTGTGCTCCATATTTCAACCTAAAGATCAACGCAGGAAAAAAGGGTGATTGTTCCGTTTAAAATAGATTTTAACGACGCTTTAGACACAACTTGCTTTTTCAGTTTTAAAGAGTCGAGAAAAAGCTAAAGATGACTCTAGTCTCCTTCGATGTTTTAACGAGCCCGAAGTGACAAATGCTCGGATGGACTTTTTCTGTTATAGAGTCTGAAAAAGGCCAAAAGAAACTGCTCTGGAGTTCTAGGCAGAGGGTGTGCCAAACTTTTCGCAAAACCGCAGAATACTTTTTAGGGTACGGGTGGTCGATCTTCGTGAATGCTGTGTTCACTGCATTGCGATCAGTAGGGCGACCGACACGGCTTCCTAAGGATAAAGGATATATGCCTATAGGGGTCTCCCAATATATACGCGACGGTACGTGGGAGGACAATCCGTACTAGCGCTGTCGTCCCTCAGGAGGAATCACCCACCTTCCATGAGATCGACAGTCACTAGGCTTAATGACGCCGGAACACGTCTCTAGCCTAGACCTCTATGTTGTGCGTTATGTTGCAAAGCGTTGTTAAGTTCATTCAGTTTATTTTAGGTTGATCTTTTTAAAGTTTTCCTTTCAAGGTTCACCACGAGATGTATGATACAAATTCCTAAATGCAGTCTAAAGATGATAAGCAAGCTTTATATCTTTTCAACTTTGAAAATCCTAGCTACTAAGGGAAAAGAAAGACACCATCTTTTCTCAAAGAGAAATCAGCACACTCTAATGCACTTTTCGTAAATCCAACATGCAAAATATCAAATGCAAAATGCACAATGCAGATGTTTGTTTTCCGCTTTCTTAGTATTGATGCCTACAAAGAAATCTTTTTGTACAACTTTGAATTTGCTTTTAAATGATCAATACAAACAAGTTCACTTTTTCGAAATCAGAGAGGGTAGAAGAGATTACACTACTTAATGATTTTCGAAATAAAGACTTGTTTCGATACTTAAAAGAGACAAATTCAAACCAATAAGCAAAAGTAAATGTATAATCAATCTGCAAACAGCCAATGAACTCTCTTCTAAGATCACAATCAATCAAATCTGAATCAAAGGCTACATGATGACTATTTTACTCATGCAAAGGAAAGCTGTAAATGACGTCACAAACACATAAAAACACTCACAGTCTTTTTGTACAAAAGGAGGCGGAATGTAAGCAGAGAAAAGGGGTTTTTTAGACTGGTACCTATGGTGCTTACAGGCTGCAAAAATCAGAGATCAAAACAAGGCAAAACAGAGCAGAGAACCCCAGCTGCACAAGGACAAACTGGTTCAGTGCAACCTCAACACAGGGGTTTTGACATTCAGCGCAGGTAGCCTTCACGGGACCTGCGTTGAAATGCAAAATCCCTTCACTGGGTCTGCGCTGGAGGAGAAACTCTCGTTTCCCTCAGGTTTTGGGTCACAGTTTGCTACTCAATCAACTGTTTCAGGCCAAATAAAAGCAACAAGCAAGGTGTACTCAAAGGGATGCTTTGAAGGCTACTAAGATCTATCACAAGGATCATCAAATCATTTGTGGATCTATTGTTTGGATCATAGACAAGTCCAGCAATTGGATCAAAGCAGCAACTTTCTACTTTGCATCCGGGAAAGATGCAGTTCGACTGTTGCTGTCAAGTCTATGATGTAAACAAATGATAGAAACACAAATAAAATGATTTAAACAAATCTCCCCAGTGGAGTCACCAATTTGTTGTGGGGGAAAATGCCTATGCAGGACGACCCTATCCACCTAAGGTGTGACAGTGCCTTAGCAACAAACGAATACAGCTATACTGGTTTCTTCCTTTATGAAATGTGAAAGAAGAGAGATCAATAGACTTACCGGTGTCTTCCGTTTGTACCTCGATCCAATCTCCCTTCTCTTTTGGTGTTCACAGCTACTTGCCTTCTTGCTTATCCAGCTACAACTTCCTGCAAGATCACAAGAGAACAACTACTTGCGACAAGAGAAAAACACTACACAAAGACAGATGTTCACATTCATAACTAGTTTAGGATTAGAAATAAACCAAATACACTAATACATTCATACATCAAAATACATCAGCATATAGGAGAAACCAAGATAGCTTTATTGATGAATAGCAAGGTTCAGGAAGAGATACAACCCAGAGGGCTCCAATCCAGCATCTCCTTCCCAGCAAATGGAATTCCTATCTTCAGCCCCTTCAAAGCATTAAGCACCCAATGATTCCAGTCCCAAACCAACAACAATTCTTTGCAATAACAAAATTCCAGCCTCTAGATCTCATGGAGGAGAGATCCATATATAGATGTTTGGAGAGAGGATGAGTCAGCTTGAGATCTGACTAGTGTCCTCTCCCTTTATTAGTTCTTGAGTCCACTTGGAGGTTCTTGCTTCCACTTGGAGATTTGGAACCTCTTACTCATCACCAGTTGAATTCCCTGAGGCAAGTGTCATTTTGGAAGCTTCCTGGGTCTTGACACCTTGAGAAATGAGCCTGCCACTTGTCCACTCTCGTTCAGCACAACCTTTGTTCCAGTTGACATTCAACGCAGGTAGCTAGTGTTGGCTTTGACATTCAGCGCAGACAGCTAGTGTAGCCACTGAAATGATCCTGAATTGACTTGTTTCTGAGCAGTTTCAGGTGGAGAACTTTTGTGAATTGCTGTGGTTTGCTAGCCTTGTTCCTCTAGGGGTAGGAACAACATGTTTAGGGACTTTGGATCCCTTAGATTATGGACATTTCATGCTCAATGCTGTAAGGCACAAAAATGTCTATAACACACTTCCATTGTATCTGATCGAGATTCTCGATTTGTTGGGAAATTTTGGTCGAGTATGTGGGAATTGATGGACACCATACTGAATAAGAGCACAACTTTTCATCCACAAACAGATGGCCATACAGAGGTGGTCAACAGGACAGTGATCCAGTTGCTTAGAGGCTATTGCAACAAGCATCCCAAGCTTTGAGATGAACATTTATGTTATGTGCAACATGCTTACAACCAAGTTAAACATTCTTCTACACAAAGATCTCCTTTTGAGACCTATTTTGGTTTCACACCAAGGTATCCCTTGGATTTTGTCTTTGGTAAAGTCATAGTGGTTGATGGACACAGTGATGTGGAGAAGGCAACCAAGTTCATTGAACAAATCCAAGAAATTCACCAGGCAGTACAGGAACAACTGGAAAAGAGCCAAGCCAAGTACAAGGCAAGGCATGGTAAGCATCAGATTGAGCATAGTTTCCAAGTTGGTGATCAAGTTTGGTTATATATTAGCAAAGAAAGAATGCAAGGTGAAGGTAAGAAGCTGAATCCAATAAGGTATGGACCTTTCAAGATACTTGAGAAAATTGGTGAGAATGCTTTTTTCCTTGATTTACTAGCTTACATGCACATATACTCAGTTGTTAATGCAGAAAGCTTGAGACTATTTGAACCTTCATTGATTGAATATCCCGAAGAGAAGAGTCAATTGCCTTCTATTAATGATCTGTTGCCTGAATATTTCAATGAATTGTAGGAAGATACAGTTTTGGACAAGAAGGTGAGAACTACGTGCAGAGGGGATGTTGAGTACCTCAAGGTTGGACTCAAAGGTTCAAAACCAAGCAGTGCAAAATGGATAGAAATTGGGAAAGTGAGGAATCTATACCCTCACTTGATTAATGCTTAAAAAACAACTTTTGGTGGTCCAAAAGCTTTTTCAGTGGGAAGGCCGTGATCTGAATTGGATCCTAGTACACTCTCTAAGTTTTCATGAACTCTTTAAAAATCACGACAAAGTTTCAAAGTCTTATAACAATCAAGCTTATCAGAGATATCCTCGTAACAGTTGCAATTTATGATCAGTGTGGAGCAACGAGGACCCTTGGTCAAGCGCGCAGACCATCAGCCCATGGTAATGCGCGCTGGCGCAAATTGGCAAAACCAGAGGTCAATTCAAGAAACGGGGGAAGTTTCTGATATGCGATTAGCGACAAGTTGCTAATCTCATATTGCAGGGCAAACCCCTCCAAGAAGGAAAGGCCGCAAGCACCCGGACTCGAAAAATCATAAAAATGCAATGGATATCACGCTAATTCTGTCAGAAGTGGGGGTCCCACAAAAATCGGTAGAATATCAGAAGGGCTTCGAGTGGTAAGCGGTTTCAACCAAGTCCCGCTTGATGCCACACAATGGTTGACATGCGTCCGACGGAAGAGAGAGAAAACCGCTCACATCAGACAGGTAAACATCATGTTACTTACCCGCCCGATATGGACAATGACCGTAGGATTTGGAGGCTCTAGATCAACGGCGAAGATGCATTCCAATGGATGAATGGATTTGAAGAGGTAAAAAAATGGAGTTGTATAGGATTTGAAGTCCAACGTGGACGTTGCATTGGTAAAAGATCGCGTTTCACGGGCATTCTTGGAGTTAACAGTAAAAACGGCCGTTTCAAAGACGTCCAAGAGAATTGACACTCATTTCGTTACGAAATAGGTGGCCACCTCCCTGTGAGGCGTTATACAATGATGATTATGCAGAATAGAGGAACTCAAACAGACAGAGACAGGGGAACCGGAAAGCCGAGAAGCGGAAAAGAACAGTCAGAAAGTAGATTGGCTTAAAGCCACGAATTGACAGAGAGAGTAGTAAGCAGTAAAGTAGTAAGAGAGCAAGTTAGTAAGCAAAGAATAGAGAGAGAAGAAGCTGAGCTAACCTGCGAAATCAAAGGCAGCATCGAGCCAGACAGAGCCAGAGAGTGTTATGAAACCAGCTCAAGAAAATATAGATCAACGCCTTAGAATTCAGCCTCTTCGAGGGGGCAACCTCTTTTACATTACATAAATGAACAATTATTGGATGATTCAAATGACAAAACCTCCTTTCTATATATAGGAGTCTAAGGAGTCACAATATAATCCAACCGACCTAACAATAATAATATAAAGCCACAAAAATAACAATAGAGGGATTCTATGGGGCACAATAATAACAATATGGGGGAAATATGGGCACAAAAATATTAATAAGGGGTATAGCTACATAGTAATGGGGTAATCACTAGTATTATAGGGACCTAACATGCCCCTCGTCTTCAAAAAATTGTTGTCCTCAACGCTTGAGTAGTTCTAGATACTTTTGCATAAAATTCTCATCCTCCCATGTGGAATATTCAGCGGATAAGTTCTTCCACTTGATAAGATACTCTGAAATTGATCGATTTCATAGCTGTCGAGTTCTTGTTTCTATGACTGCTTCCTGTTCCAATATAATTTTTCCTTCCTCGTCAAGTTCTGGTAGTATTGTTTGAACTGGGAGCTTGTCACCTATAACCTTCTTTAAATATGAAACATGGAAAACTGGGTGCAATCGAGAAGCTGCAAGAAGCTCCAATTTGTATGCCATAGTACCAATCTTTTGCAACACCTTGTACAGACCATAATACTTTGGTGATAATTTATTATCCTTCTTAGCTTGCTTGAGGGACATTTTCTTATATGGTTGTAGCCGTAGGAATACCCAATCACCTACATCAAAACTTCTTTCACTGCGATGTTGATCTGCCTGTTGTTTCATTCTATTTTGTGCCAACATGAGGTTATCCTTTAAGAGTTGTAGGACTTGTTGATGTTCGATGTGATGTTCCACTGCCTAAACCTTAGAATTTTCTCTTAAATATGATGTGATAGATGGTGGTTGATACCCATAAAGTGACATAAATGGGGTCATTTTTGTTGTTGTATGGAAGGAAGTGTTATACCAACATTCAGCTAGAGGCAACCATTTGACCCATTGTGTCTGTTTATCAGATACAAAGCAACGAAGATATCCTTCTAAACATTTGTTTACTATCTCAGTTTTCCCATTAGATTGAGGATGATAAGATGAGCTATGAGCTAACTGAGTACCAAGACAAGAAAATAATTCTGTCCAAAAATTTCCAGTGAAAATGGGATCTCTGTCACTTACAATAATCTTTGGGTTTCCATGTAGCTTTTGAATTGTTTCCATAAATGCAGTAGAAACTGTACTGGCTATAAATGGATGTGATAATGCACAAAAGTGTGCATACTTGGTAAGTCTGTCACTACCACCATGATGACACTCTTTCCCTCAGACTTGGGTAAATCTGTGATAAAATCCATTGAAACCTCCTCCCAACGTTGGCTTGGAATGGATAAAGGTTGTAATATACCCATGTCTTAATTGTTTCAACTTTATTTTGTTTGCAAACCAAACATTCTGCCACAAAATTTTGAAGATCTGATTTAAGGCCATCCCAAAAAAATTCCTTCTTAACCCTGTGGTAAGTTTTTAGAAATCCTGAGTGCCCTCCTAAGGGAGAAGTGTGCAATTCCATAAGAATTTTTTGTTTTAGCTGGGAATTCTTACAGAGGTATAAGCGATCTTTGTACCATAATGAATCATTTTGCCAGCTAAATGTATCAGACGTACTGGAATCTTGTTGTAGCTTTCGAATAAGTGCCCACACTTCTTTGTGATTCTTCCATTCCACCCTTGCTTCGTTTATCCAATCTAGTTGGATAATAGAAATGGTGCACAACAATGCTTCCACATCCTCATCCTTTCTTGAGAGTGCATCTGCCACCACATTTTGCTTCCCTTTTTTGTAGATGATTTCAAAGTCATAACCCAACATCTTTGTGACCCACTTTTGTTTCTCTTCAGAGGATAATCTTTGTTCTAAAAAGTATTTAAGGTTATCATGATCCATTTTTACCTTGAAGTGTCTTCCCATTAGGTAGGGCCGCCATTTCTTAAGTGCATGGAGTATTGCCAACATTTCCTTCTCATAAATAGCTTTGCTTAAAAACTTTCCCTTGATTGGACGACTTTCAAAAGCAATGGGTCTTTCATCTTGCATTAGAACAACACCAATTCCATTTCCTGAAGCATCACATTCCACAATAAAGGTTTTTGTGAAGTCCAGTGTAGCTAAGACCGGTGCTTGGCACATTGCCTCTTTAAGATGTTCAAAGGCCTTTGTTGCTTCCGGAGTCCATGAAAATGCATCTTTATTCAATAATGTTGTTAGAGGTGCTGCTATTCTCCCATAATTCTTAACAAAATTGCGATAATACCATGTCAACCCAAGAAATCCTCGCAGATGCTTTATGGATGTGGGGATTTTCCATTCCTTAATGGCTTTAATTTTGCTAGGGTCTACCTTAACTCCTTCATGAGATACAATATGACCCAAATATTCCACCTTCTAGACTCCAAAGAAACATTTGGATCTTTTTGCATATAATTATTTCTCCTCCAATAGTTGTAACACCCTGTCAACGTGTTCAACATGATCCTTCCAAGACTTGCTGTAGATTAGTATATCATCAAAAAATACTAACACAAATTTTCTAAGGAATGGTTTGAAAATTGAATTCATTAAACCTTGAAATGTTGAAGGTGCATTGGTAAGGCCAAAAGGCATGACCAAAAATTCATAATGACCCTCATGAGTTCTAAATGCTGTTTTCGGAATGTCTTCAATCCTCATTCTAATTTGATGATATCTTGAACGAACATCCAACTTGGTGAAGTAAATTGATCCATGCAATTCATCCAGTAATTCATCAATGACAGGAATGGGGAACTTATCTTTAATAGTGAGCTTGTTGAGCTCCCTATAATCCAGACACATACACCATGATCCATCCTTCTTGTGCACCAATACTACTGGAGCAGAGAAAGAACTTTGACTCGGTTGAATTATACCAACCTCTAGCATTTCTGCAACCATACGTTCAATTTCACTTTTTTGGACATAGGGATATCTGTATGGCCTGATGTTTGGAGGAACACTTCCTGGAATCAGATGAATAGCATGATCATGATCACACATAGGTGGGAGACCTTTGGGAGTCTCAAATACCTTGGAATGATTGTCCAGGGATTTTTGAAGATCTGGAGAAATAGATGATTCTGATGTGGAAACATCTAGCGAACATAATTGTGCAATTACACCTCTTTGCTCCTTTTTTAGAAGCTTTGTCATACCACTAGAGCTGATTATCCTTCCTGGTTTCCCTGCAATACCCCTTAATTCAACTTCCTTTCCTTCCGTAGAAAATTTGATGAAAAGTTCTTGAAAATTAAAAGCTATTGTACCCAAGGATTGTAGCCATTGGACTCCTAGTACAACATCAGCACCTCCCATTGGAATGGAAAGCATTGGGCTAGTCAATACATATTCTCCCATGGATAGCTTGATATTATGGCACTTTCCAGAGCAATTTATTGTTCCTCCATTTGCAATCATCACTTGACACTCTGGTGCTGGATATAGGAAGCAATTCAATTCTTTTGCTACCCTACAATGAATAAAATTGTGGGTGCTTCCTGAATCAATCAACACTATTACCTTTTTCTTCTTGATTTGTCCTTCTATCTTGATGGTTTGAGGAGTGGTAATTCCTGCCAATGCATTACAAGATATGGTCGGATTTATTTGTTCTTCATCTAGGCTTTGTTCCTGAAGTATATCCTCTTCTTTTGACCTTTCTTGCTCCTTTTCTTCTTCCTCTTCACAATCTATGTAGAATAATTTCTTCTCAGCACACTTATGACCTTTAGTGTATTTGCTATCACAACTGTAACAAAGCCCTTTTGCTCTTTTTTCTTCCAATTTTTGTGGTGTCAACCTTATAGGTTGTGGAAGACTAGGGGCAACAACACTTCCGTCTTTATAGTTGTGAGTGGTATGCTTCCTGGTTGCCATAATTTTGCTTTCCATTTTACTTGCTAACCTGAATGCCTTCTCTAATGAATCAAGTTCCCAAAGGCGAACATCATGTTGGATATTATCGTTTAAAGACCCTATGAACACATCAACCCTATGCTCCTCTGGAATATCTTTTACCCTTATGTTCAATTTTTGGAACTACTCAATGTGCTCCACTATTGAACCCTTTTGTTTGAGACTTATCAATTGGCTAAAAAAAGTGTTGCTTTTTGTATCCTCATAATGTGCTATCAATTCTTCCATAAAAATTGCCCAAGTGATAAATTGTTTATGAGACCAAAGCCATTGATACCATATAAACTGATTTGGTTCCAAATATAAAGTTGCCATACATACCTTTTGTGTGTTTTGCACATTATTGAGATCGAAGAACTTCTCCATCTGTAATATCCATGTGGCGGGATCCTTGCCATCAAACTTCCTCATATCGATTTTTGGAATATGGTGAGTCTTCGATCCAACATTAGAGTCTATGGAATCATGATTAACATTTCTTTTGTTCTCATCATGAGTTTCCTTTAGTACCCTTTCACCCTTATTGACCATTTCTTGTAGCAACTTATTCATATTTATCTTCAATTCTTCCATCTTATAATCCATGCCATCAATTTTAGTTCTACGCCTTTCTTTAAACCATCCATCTTAGCTTCTACATCTTTCTTTAAACCATCCATCTTAGATTCTGTTGCTTTTTGTGCAAGTGACACTTGTTGCACTTGTTCTTGTAATTTTGATATATCATATAACATTTCTTCTTCTTCTTCATGAGTCATGCTAGAGCTTCCAGGTTCCTTACTAGGTGTTTGCATTTTATTTCCTCGGGGCATCAGTTACCGATAATAATGCTCTATTATGCCCTTTGAATTCCTTCAAAACAAATTTTGAAACCAAGATTAAGCAAAAATTTAAGAAAATCTACACACCTTTTTTTCACTTTGTAGGAACTCGATATTGCCTCTGATGTATCTCTGTACTTTCTGATCATCTAGTTCTAAATTTGTGACCTGCAGTAGCCCTTTGTGTCCTCTTTCCAATGCCACAAGTCTGACCCAAATTGGTTTCTCCAAGGAAGAGTTATGCGAAATCTCCCACAGTGACTTGATTATAGACTAGTTTAGTAGAGCGAACTTGTACGACGTGCCACGAGTCACTGTTTCGACCTTTGGATCTAAAAAATGCATACAAGAAACTACAGTCCGTCATATTTCTGTACCTTCTTACGAAATTTCAATCCAATCCCCAGAGAGAAAGTTATGACGATTTTCCCCAAGTCACACGTTTGGAATGTAATTCAGGAGTCTGCAAAAAGACCAAATACCTCAGATCATATCTCCGCAAATATAGAGCAAAAAGCTCTAAAATTCGGACCCGAGGTTCAGCACGATTTCTTCTCAAATGGGTTTTTTTTTGCAACTTCTAAAACATTGCAGAAAAACGTTATAGCGAAAATGCCACGATGACCTGTTTGGAGCAGCGAAACCCTAGAATCCAAAGCTCTGATACCAAATGTTATGAAACCAGCTCAAGAAAAGATAGAAAAGATAGATCATCACCTTATAATTCAGCCTCTTCGAGGGGGCAACCTCCTTTACATTACATAAATGAACAATTCTTGGATGATTCAAATGACAAAACCTCCTTTCTATATATACGAGTCTAAGGAGTCACAATATAATCCAGCCGACCTAACAATAATAATATAAAGCCACAAAAAGAACAATAGAGGGATTCTATGGGGCACAGTAATAACAATATGGGGGCAATAGGGGCACAACAATATTAATAAGGGGTATAACTACAATAGTAATGGGGTAATCACTAGTATTATAGGGACCCAACAGAGAGAGTCAGGGAGTCTGTGTACTCTAGAGAAGGCTTGAGAGGTTCAAGCGAACTCATCTGTATATGCCTGTCAAGTATGAGTCTTAGATTGGGCTTATACTACTGTGACCAATCAAGGCTGAGTTTCAGTAAGGAGAGTCTGTGTACTCCAGAGACTTGGGGGATCCAAGTACAGTCTTACTGATTTATATCTGCTATGTGAGACTCAAATTGAGCTCACTATTGTAAAACTTTGCTTTGAAAACATAATAGAGAGGCCACCACCGAAGGCTGGACCGAGAGACGTAGCCAAGGAGTATTGGGTGAACTCCTTATTAAACTTGTTGTGTTTATATGTTTGCCTGTTATGTTTTCCTTAACTGCTTCAGTGCCTGTGTATTTCACAATCTTCTCGATCCGTTGCATAAAATAACATAGGCACATCCATGCACATGAGTCTGTAATACCTTAATTTTTTGTCTTAGATCAATTTCAGATCAGTTACTAGTCATAGAAGATGGGTTGGAACAAACTCTATGGAGCCCAGGAAGGCTGGGATAGAGACCGATCAGATGATGGTTTTGGTGATGCCCAAAGATGAGTTGGAGTCACTGTTTGATGGGTTGAGGTGGATGGTCTCTGGAAGGTTTGGATGAGCTTTGATTATTGCATTCTATGAGATCCCACATTCATGCTTGGAATATGGCACGGGGGTGAATGATTGAAGAGAGATTTGGCTTAGCCATTTTATAGTCAGGTGGGACATGGAAGTCCCATCCCGAGTTTGGATTTTGTATCATTAATGAAAGGTTATTTCTCCTTGTATCTCCATGAGAATTATGATGGATTATATGTGGTTTATATGGCTACGATTTCATTGGTATTTTTGTCCCTATTATGTTGGATATTTACATGTTTTATGACAGCAGCCATGAGTGGCTCTCATCATGTTTTTACTTGTTATTAAATGATCAAATTATCTATGACGTAATGGATGAAATGGAATCTCATGTGATAAGGAGGAAATGCTTCATGGTGAATCTCATTTAAGTATGAGATCCCTATCCTCAGATCTGTTACTTACACCTGTAGGTTGCATATTTACTTAGTGTTTGACAAAATGCATGTCATGGCTAGTGAGGGTCCAGTCAAGGTCTTGAACAATTATTTTTTTTAGTACTATCATTTCCATGTTATTTTACTGATTTGAAGAGATGGTTCAGTTGTGTGTAGTGACCTTGGCTTTGGGCCTGAAAAGGTGGCTCAAATATCGGAGTCGTTGGCATAGCACTGGAAAATTGGGTCTTTGGTCGCTAGCATGTAAGCCTGTGAGAGTGACTATAGGCTTACAGTCACATGCATGCCTTTTCATGGGAGAGACTTTGGGTTTAATTCATCTAAATGTTAGGTTAACTCAGGGGTTGGTCACCTAGAGTGGTGGATTAGCTCCTGGGGGTCTTGAAGCACCTAAGGGAGGTCTGTGTGTTGTGTTTCTATCAATTCCATTTCTTTAAGGTTACCTAGGAGGTTGAATCATATCATAGTAGCCTCTTGCCGCATATTTACCCAGGTTGGTCAGTTGCTTGGGTAGATGTGGGAGGAGGGTGTTACAGGTGGCACAAAAATTAAGCACTGGATGTGCTGGATATATGCATCGCCGGATGTGGTGAGTGGTCTGGATACATCCATGGATTTGGGGATCTAAATTTTTTGTTGTGTGATAATCCTTAATACATTTGAAATGTGCTAATAACTAGATATATGTAAACCAATGGATTTACAAGTGAAGTTTAAACCCTATGGGGCCCGCAGGTTAGTTTATGTGGGAAGACCGTAAATGTGGCACATTGTCAGCGTGACATGTGGAAGGCAAAAAATGGTCATTTTGGATGGCTAAGGGGATCGGTTTTTAATGACATGTGTCACGTGGAAGGGTGACATTAGTTGAGTGTCATATGATGTCAGCAAGGCAAGGTCAGAAGAGTGATCTGGATGCTTTGTGGTGGGGATATCACATGGATGTTAAGATGGTGCCATGTCTATTGTGCATGTGAGTGTGGTGGGGGCCACTATTGTATAAATGAAAAATAGTAGAACCACCCCCATTATGTGTAGGAAGGAGGGGGAGCACAATTTACATGGATCACTGATGAAGAGTGGTGGCCACGCGGAGAAGCATCGGGTAGGAGAAGTCACATAATATTTTGTCGCATAAGTGAAAAAGTGCAGATCCCTCCCCCCGTCCCCCGTCATTAACTGTTGAAAGGACCGGGGGGGGGGGGGGGGGGTGGTACGCAACTTATGTGGGTTGTTGTTGAGATCCCCCTATGTCATTCCAAGCTATCAAAGCGAGTAATTATCAAGAAGTTTTACCCTAGTGACGAGGAATGGTTGAGGGTTGCCACGTGGAACCTCTTAACTAGTCAAAACTTTGAATAGGCATAAATCTTGATTCAAAGGTTAGATCGGGATAAAATTTATAACACTAGAAATATCTTGATGATCCCTACCCAATGGAGGTATCAAAAATTGATTATGAGAACTTTTGGGATTGAGTATTTTTCTAACCACATTTCCATAATAGACCTTGGAAGTTGGGTTCAAATTAAACACGTTCCACAACCCTGGATAGGGAAGGGAGGGTGGGAGGGAGTGTTACAGTGTGGTATTAGAGCCCAAGTTTAATAATCAGACTAAATGGGCCTAGAAGGATAACTTTTTCAACTCTTTTATAGAGTATAGTAATTTATATTGATCATTTGTTGTGTGTTGCTTGTAACATTTTGATTATGGACTACATGTTTCATGTTAGTGTTAATTCTGATATGTTAATTATTTTTTAATAATCATACTAAATTGACATTTGGTGTTTTAGATAGCCTCATATCCATATACTTATTACAGATTTTCCAATGCGATGGGTAAATATGTTATTTATATATTATTCCCTAACAATTATGTGTGTGTGACAACACATATTAAGAGGGAATGAACAATATAATGATGTAGTACATCATGAATATCTCCTTGCATGGTCATGAAAAGAATTAGTAGGAAAGAGGAGAGAGGAAGACTCCCCTGAATGGATGGAAACTCTCATAAGTGTTGGCTTATGGGGGCCTTACCTAGGTTCAGAGTTATTTAGCCAAACAAATCCCTACACTACTGGCCCTTTCAGCATCAGCCCGGGAAGTGTGGACTTAAGTCTCACCCAAAGCAGTCTGGGGGGATGTTGGAACCAAGTTTTCGCACCCTTGAGATGTCTGCAATGTCGATTTAGTCCAACTATGCCTGTCTTCTCACAGGTCACTTCGTGCACTATTCTAACCTTTAATACCTTCGCGATCTGTTATAATTTTCTTTCACATAGCCCTAACCAAGGGTTGAGATGCTTTCGCGCTGCTATGGCAGCGAACTGTGCTATTTCCCCAAACTACACCATGTATCTTACTTATCTTATTTAACAGATCTTACCTATCTCCGCTTAAACAGTTATTCTAACTTGCATTCACTTAATCAACACAGTTATACACGTTGTGCATCATATACGTATTAAAAGTGCAATTTATATCCAATGTAACGGATGCATAAAACAGGTAATAAATATGCAGAAATGATAGGAAAATTCTCTTTATTAATACTTCCAACTATTATAGACTCGACTCATCCTGCGCACTCAACTGCAGATTACTAGGCCTCTGTGCACTCAGCTGTAGAGCCTTCTCCTACCCTACGACCCAAAACTAGACCTTACTCCATAGATCTATCTCTCATACATCATGTGTTCATCTTCCCTTATTAATTGATTGATTTCTTAACTACTTAGAGCCTCACTCTATTTATACAATCCCATGGTCTACAAACCATGATTAGATCTCTACAACCAACATTACATTTTAAGGGGGGATGACCTTATGAATATTTTACAAACTACGCGCTCTGTGCCCACAAAATACAGAGTATTTACATCGGAATTACAATCTTTGACCAAAATCTGGGCTCTAAGCCTCAAAACTTCTCTTGGGGGATCCCGTGCCCAACAGGCCCCAAACAGAAACATCGTGACTCGCCCTCGAGTCACTCTGTTGGTGCGGAGATATTTGCGTGAAGACCTCCAAACTCTGAATGGATCACCGCATGTTCGGCAACACACTGAGCGGATGCCTGTTGTACTTCCTCGACGCGTTGTTTAGTGACCATTTTCGTTGAACTGCTACCTTGGATCCTTTCCTCTGTTGCTTGCAGCTGCGTGAGCTTTGGTTCAATGGAGGCTATAATGGTGTATGCCTCATCAATCCACGACTGTAGGCACACCTTCAAAATTGCTTCCTTATGCTGAGCAACATCCACCTGCTCCTTGAGTGCTTTATCCTGCTGCATCCTAGTAAGCCTCTGTGTGAGGGAAACCATCTGCGCGGTCCCTTTTACTTCGTCGTATCTTTGATGTAGCTCATGCGCCTATGTCTCTAGGTGCCGTATGTTTGGGTCCTCCTGTACGGTGGTGAGGACCTCAAACGACTTCTCGAACAACTTTGTGCAGTCTATCACTGTAGTGTTAACCGCCGCCATTGCTATGGTAATAGCGGTGGTGCGTTGTTACTTAACCTTCAACAGAGTTGAAGGTTGCGTCTTCAACTGCAGTTCTGCTATCTGAAGGTTCAGCTCCAGTGGAACCCTATCCATTTCCTCTTTGGCGTCGCGCACCCCTACTGCTAACTTCTGGATACCCACCTCCACTGATTCTTCTGCTTGGATGGCCAACTCCAGGGCCATCTAGCAGGCTTCCTCCACCACCTACACTATTTGTCTGTTCTAAACCACTACCTCATCGCGTTGCAGCCTTAACTATTCAATGTTGATGCGCTGCTCGCTCATTACTTGGAGCGCATGACCCTCCTTGGCTTGTAGTTCTGCAGTGACTCCATCCTGTAAAGTATAGAGTGTCTCCCGAGGGAGCGTAGCCATGTTTAATCCAATTCCCTTCAACCCAATGACCATAGGCATGTCGGCCTCATTTTCTGTAGTGAGTGCACCATCTGGCAGCACTAGTGTGTTAGTCATCTGGGCGCACAACATTTCCTCAGCCACGGTCATGCCTGCTGCGAGGCTAGTTCAAACAGTGTTAACCTATGGAGTGCGCACCTGCAATTGCTGTATCTGCATTCGGAGAGCCCCTAACACCATCTGGTGTTTCTCCTCAAACTGCTGGGGGGCCTCTGCGGTGATGTCCCTCACCGTTTCGCCAATATCATGGACATCCCCTTTAGTGAGGGTGATCATGTCAAATGAAGTCTTTGAATCCTTCGACTTCTTTCACGACCCTACTTGCTCTCTTGGGCACATGCGTTTTAGCTGGGTCGACATTGTCTACAGGTCCGTGCCACCTTGCTCTTTATCAATCTCTAGCTCAGGAAGGCGACTTCCATCCTTCGTGCTCTTCTTCTGCTCTCTTCTATTGCTCTTCTGCCAACTCGCAGCGTCGCACACCGCCTAGACCTTAGTCGCTGCTTCTTCCTTCCTACGTTTCTCTGTCAACTGCACCATCCGCAGTTTCGCCTCTTTCTTCTTCCACTACGCGGTGGAATTCTCTAATTCCACTATGGAGCCAGCTGGAGCACGCCACTCTAGCAGCCACGACTCAAGGATCTCGAAGATGACATCGTCTGTTGCCAAATAGGGTAGATCGTGCCACATCTTTGCGGGGTCCTTCCACGCCCTGATGTAAACATGGTGGAAATATGCCGTGAACTCCGTGAAGCTTTGCAAACTGTTGTAGACCATGGGCGATAACTGTGGTGTTGCATGATAAAAGGTGCCTTTTGAAACTCCTAATTATACTCACATTAATTATCAATCTGGGCACATCTTCTTATTTCAAGAGTGTACACAATATGTGGCTGCTATTTAATTCAGAGTAATGTTTCCTAGATTTCAGTATAGATCTTCAAATACAAGAGTAGACAGATGCATCTAGTAAATTCCAATTGCAATTAAAGAACTCAATCTTCTAATAAACTCAAATCTTACATTCATTTAAAGTAACAACATCATCAGTTCAAAGTACAGTAGTGATAACTCATCTTTCTTTAACTGATTTAATCTAACTCAAACCCAGTCTTCAATAACCAATCTAAACAACAATGGTATCAATCTGAGAGTTTCAACAATGATAGTTAATACTCTTTACAGTTGATTAAATCCAATGGGATACTTATCGAAATAACTCAATCCAAAATGAAAGTGAATCAAATCGATGACAATACTGTAAATGATATAAAGCAAAGATACTCTGTCGATACTGGAAAAAAATAAACAACAAAATCGATAAAATCACAGAAAGAAAGAATGTTATCAAACCATCACACTTGCGAGAATTGGAAATGTATGACGCAAGAAAAGAAGTTGAATCCACAGAGGCCAGGCCCTTAGCCGCCAGCGAACACTACTAAGTTACTTCAGATAGCATGAGGGAACAACAATGTCACTTATATATTAATCATCAAATTGAATGAGAATTACAATATATTCGTGTTCTTCTCGACAATGAGAGTCTGTAATTAAAATTACAACTTCAGTAATAACAGAGATTTCTCCTCCCTTACCTGCTTACAAACATCTCCTTTTATAATAGGAAAATGTAAAAAGATAAATGATAACCGCAATCCCTCAGGATCTTTCGGTCCTGAGGGATTCACAATAGATTTCCAACTTCGGACATCCTTTCCTTCCTCGCGTTGATTCTTCTGATTTTTTTTGGCCTTATCTGCAACCACTGTGTCCCTTCCTTAGCTTGCCGATTTTTGCTGTTCCTTCACAGGGAACAACATTTGTCCCTTTTGTTGTTTTCTTGCATAAAGAAGGGTAATAATTAGCTAAGTCATAACTACAGATAATTCCTTCATTTCTTACCATAATTCTTTAATATATTAACACATTAGGATACATAAAGATAAGAATAAAGGAGAAGGAAGATTAAATTAATAGTAAACACATACCTTTTCCATGACTCAACATACTCCCCTGCTTACCTTGTTTCATGGCCTCATGAAAAGCAAGTAGTTCATATGCAGAGTAGTTAAAGAAGAAGCTGGAGAAGGAACGTCATAGAGTGGTCTAAACCATGGTTCTTGGCCAGGAGCTCAAGGATGGGCCCTGTCTGTCCTTCAGGAAATTCATATATAGCTCGATAACCTTCAGCAGGATACCAAACAATAGGGCTATAGAACCGACATCCTAGCCAATAGGGACCTTCTCTTAAAATGAGATTGCTATAAGTGACAAAACGCTCTGCAACTAGCTTAAAATTTTTATAATTAAAAGGCTCTCTATTTTGTACATACTAGAGGAGATTTTCCACCTGAGCTTGGGTGTAGCCAAGGAGCTTTCCTGAATGGAGAGGAAGTATTCTACTCCCTTCTGTACAATCTCTTTCTGAATAGGCCCCAAAATTTTGATTACTCCTTCCCTTGTCATCAGACTCTTATGATTGGCTAGCATTTGAGAAGGGTGTTTGGGTTCACCTCTGACCCAAAGGTCCAATCCATGCTCTTGCCATTAGAACGCGTTATGAGCCTTGAACCATTTCAGTTGATTGACAACAAATGAGATAAAAGCTAGGAATTTCACATCCCCCACAAAAGGGTTGGGGTTCTTTTCCACTTCTTCCTCTACTACAAAATTATGTAAGTAAAATTCACAAAGTAATCTTTGAACTTTTACCCCATGCTGTTTGCAACAGTTTCTGAAATCCTCAATTGTTTTCAATTCTATCGGTTTTCCAGCCCGGACGGCTTTGATTTTCAACTACAAGTATCTTTCTAGCAAAAATAAGGCATAATTGTTGGCAGGAGATCTGCATGCCAAGACATCAGTGTAAAATGAGTAGATAGTGTCTGTTTGACCCATGACCTTCTCTAATCTGAGCTTCATTTTCTCAATTCTCTCTTCTGCCTTTCGGTATTTATCGAAGGTATCGCTTTCTGATGTATTCATGTCTCAAAGCTACCTCTGTAATTCTTGGTATTTTTGCTAAGAGACAGTTTCCAGCTCAAGCCATTCTATGGTAAGCTGAGCCTGTGCTAAATCTTCTTGAAGATTCAATATACTTGGGTCGTTGCTCATCATGATATCTTTCGCTTGGGTATTTGTTTACATACTCCTACTATGAGAAGGAATGCCTATTGTCTGTGTTCCTTTATTATGGGAGGTGTAGGCCTTCATCTAGATGGCCATGCTATAGTAGGGTACCACCTCCGTCTAAATAGCTAAGTCATAGGAGGGTATAGCCTCTATCTGGGTAGCTATTTTTGCAAAAATTGCATGTTGTTCCATAACAGGTTGAATGAGTATGGGTTCAGTTTGAGTCCCTATAGCTTTTATTTCACATAGTTCAGTTTGGGCTACTGGGCTTATCATCTTTGAGGTTTTGTCTGGAGTCCTCCCCGCTGATAATCCTCTTATCTTTCATCTGAGCCTTTTTACCGTCTTCCGTAGCCTCTGTTGTTCCTTCCTAAGCTTTTTAATTTTGTCTCTTTGCTTTTTAGGAGGAGCCACTGTTCTGTTAATCATCTCTGCTCCTAACGAGCCCAATTGCTCATCTTGACTTTGTTCTAAAAGAACCATGTCCCCAGATTGGTAGTCCTCTTCCTGGTTTATTCCTATTTCTTCTGTTTGGCCTATATTCTCTGTATTTAGACCTACCTAGTTGGGTTCTCCTAGAGGCATTTCATCAGGTTAGTTCATCTCTTCTTGAGTGGCCTCTGCCCTTGTCTCTACTTCACAACTTATATTTTCTGATATAATTCTATCGTGGCCGGAGTTCTCTACAGATTGGGTTGCTCCAATGTTAAAATTGAAAGGGCTTTCAGGCTGTATGAAATCATCCATATTGGCCAGAATCTGGGCCAATTCGATATCATGCAATAAATCTTATGGGGGACTTGTATTTGATGTTGAGGGGAGTTATGATTCATTTCTTTCTTCTTTTCTGGAATTCCATGATTCTTCCTCATGGTCTAATTTGGGGTTATCCTGTCCTTCTATATGCAAGTGTTGTTCACTTCCTGGGCTAGACAATTCTATGGGCTGGCTGATACTGCCCTGGGGTTTTCGACTACTCTTAAGTTTGTTCTCAGCCTGGCGAAATGTCTGTGCTTTTGGGGAATGTTTGTTGTAAGGGTAGTCCTTTTCCTTTTCACAACAGGGTGAGGCACAGGTAGAGATAAACCCCCTTCAATAGTAAATATTAATTCTTCCCGACTTGATTGCTGCTGGCGAGGTTGTAACTAACTATCAGCCTAATCAAACAGTGGTGGCTTGTGACAGTTTCTATGTGTTGGGACTTTTTTATCCTTACAATGGTATCATGCAGTAGAAAATTCAAATATGCAGGTAAATTCACAGCACACTTTTGTTTTAGGACTACTAAGAGTTTAAGTTGACGTGGCCTTACCACGTCTTTTCGCCCGTCACATGTAATGTAATTCTGGACGACTCTGGCTAGTTCTCCCCACAGTTCTCCAAGGGATGATGGTCAAATTCCTTTGTCTTTGATGATCAAATCCTGTCCTTTGTCCTTAAATACTGCAATAGCATCTTGCAACTTCAATCTTTTGTTAGTCCATACTGGTCCTTCAGCTGGCAACCCGGATACTTCTGCAATCATAGCGTCTGTCACTGTGATTTGTGTGCCCCTTATCATGGATTGTCCGTTCTGTAAATTTTGTAGGAATTCAATGGCAGCTGCTTCGTTGGGTGGCTGAAATCGCGTGAAGTATGCTATCCACCCAGCTCAGGCTAGAATTTCTTTGGCTGCATTAGAAACAACCAGTATTAGCAGCTCGCTGTGCATTGTTCTTCCTCCCATACTGCCTGAATTCTAAAAATAGTTACTGTAGCAGAGATATCCCAACAATAGACAGAGCCAAGTGATGGAACAACAAGTTGTTATAATGGTTATATCGGATCATATTTTACAGGCATACATACCGTTACCTAAGACTTGCTATTATACCATATACTCCGTAATCATGAAATGTCATATTTCCCTGCAAGATCAATAGAGAGCTAACACGCATGCATAGTACACTGGAGGTTGCTCCTCGCCCCCCTTTGAAATAATAGGTCACCTTTGCCTGAATGAGTGAAGGAATAATGTGCTAGTGGTGAAGTACAGGGGTGATGAAAGTGGAAAGGTACGTATATTAATGAAAGGATCGCAAAAGATATCGGAGTGCTGAAATCAATGCATATAAAATTATCAATAAGTGTGGAGATGTCGTGAGGTGATTGGAAAAGGAAAAAGGACATCTGACGCAGGAAAGATACTTTGCCGTCATCATTCCACTTAAAGCTATTATGATTGATTTTTAAAAGATATCGCATGCATAAAGGTTCAAAATAAATTAGGGACATAGTCTCTCTGTAGTAAAGATACACAATAAGAAAAGGGAATTATAATAACTATTGATGTTAAAAATATGACTTCAATACCATCAGCAGAGCTTCTATTGCCTGCAGGCATCTATAGCCTCGACAGAGTTGCTTTTTCACCCTTTGGAACCATGATCCTCTATGTATAATTGGGAGAGTGCATTATGATATCATAGTAGAGACCAATGTGCTGGCATGGTGACTAGATGAACACATTGCCATTCACTGGGAAGGAGCAAAAAATGGACAGGTCGACTCATGATGAGACCTCTTGTTCCAAGGACTTTATTTCTTGATGCATCCATTGGATCATATCCCTAGTGTGGTGGCCATAGTGGGAATGCCACTTTGCTGCTTTCTTATGATCATGGTAGGCTGGCTCATGATGAGACCCCCTATCCTCCATCTGAAAAATCATAGAATTGTTAGTAAAAACACACAAACACACACACACACACACACACATATATATATATTGAACAACACTTCCTACTTATATATATAGGGTGGCTCAACACTCCTTAAGAGTAGGGATGGTGGAAGAAGTCTAAACATATAAATAGAAAAAGTATACCCTTAACCTTATTTGATGATAATGAACAGAGAGAATTATATGGGTTAGGGAAGAACTAGCATGGTATAAATAATCAATCAATTCGATTTATAATGGAAATGAGTACAGTGAAGTGATATAGATGGTTGTGTCCTTTCTTTTTCGATCACTACAAAGCAATCTTGTTAAAGATGATAATATTCAATATATTTGCTTGTTCCAGTAAACTTCAGATTTGTATCCTTACATATATATTTGTACACTATAAAGGATCAAAGGAAAGAAATGATGTTCTCAAACAAATATTCTCAAAGTGCTATTTCCTAAAGGAAACAGTAAAAGAAAATCTCACACAAAAGGTGATGTTCCTTATAGGGAACAACAAGGAAAAACACACTAAAAGGTGTTGTTCCTTAGAGGGAACAACAGCTGTTCCCTGTAAGGAACAACAAATGGAAAATTCATGTAGATGGTGCTGTTCCCTGTAGGGAACAGCAAAAAGAAAAACTAACACCAAAACTTCTGTTCCTTAGAGGGGGCAGCAGCTGTTCCTTAAAGGGAACAACAACTATTCCTTGTAGGGAACAACAAAAAGAAAAACTACACACTAAAAGTGTTGTTCCTTGAATGGAACAGTGGCTGTTCCTTCGAGGGAACAACAAGAAAAAATGCATGCTAAAATTGTTGTTCCTTTAGAGGGAACAATAGCTGTTCCCTGTAGGGAACAACAAAGAAAATACACGCCATAAAAAATCATTGTTTCTTGGAGTGAAAATGACTGTTACTTAGAGGGAACAACAACTATTCCTTAGAGGGAACAACTGTTGTTCCCAAACTATTCCTTAGAGGGAACAACAACTGTTCCTTAGAGGGAACAACAAGAAAAAGAAGAAAAAAAACTGGACGCAAAATTGCTGTTCCTTAGAGGGAACAACAACTGTTCATTAGAGGGAATAGCAAGAAGAAAATCCACACAAACATTGTTGTTCTTTAGAGGGACAACAACTGTTCCTTAAAGGGAACAACAACTGTTCCTTAGAGGGAATAACAAAGGAAAAATAGAAAAAAACAAATTATATACAATTTATACAAGCGAGTTCAATCAAATAGAAAGGAAAATTTATGTACAAATTTCAAAAACAAATAAATTCTTTACTAGACCGATGTTGTGGATGGGTTGCCCTCCTCAGCAAGAATTTGTATGGTGGAATCTTCCTGTAATTGTTGGCAAAAGGACTCCCTGGTAAGCGGTTTGTGATAGAGTCGTACTCGATGTCCATTCGCTTTAAAAGAGTAGCCAAACCCATCAATGGTGGCTAATGTGAGGGTGTTATTAACCCTCTGGTTTGGAGTTTTCTTGGGAAATCCTAGAACCTAGAATCATACAGGAGTGCCCAATCTCCTTCATGGAAATATTCTTCTTGATAAGGGCATCATGCCATTTCGCACTTTGTTGTTAGATCAGTGTAGTGTGCTGAAGAGATGATAGCTGGATTTCATCTAATTCATTGATTTGATGTAGCCTATTAATCTATGCTTCATTTAAGTCCAAGCCTACCTCCTGAGCTATCCTCAATGTCTGAATTTCAAATTTGATTGGGAAGATAGGTTCTTTGCCAAACACTAGTTGATATGGGGAATATCCCGTGGTATTTCTCCATGTCGTGCGGTATGCCCACAGGGCTTCTGGAAATCGGGTAGCCCAATCACGTCTATGTGATGCAATTGTCTTTGTGAGTATTGCCTCGATTACTTTATTGGTACTTTCTACTTGGCCATTTGCCTGCGGGTGGTATGGAGTTGTGATTATGTGGAAGATATGATGATTTTTTAATGTCGCAACAATCTTATGGCCTATAAATTGTGGCCCTCCATCCGTGATTATTTCTCTAGGCAAGCCATATCGCACGAACAGTTGGAAAATAAAGTGGATTACTGAGTCCTCCATTGCCCTTGGTAATTCTTCTACCTCCACCCATTTAGTCACATATTCTGTTGCGACTAGTATGTATGTCTTTTGATTGGATGATGGGTTTATTGGACCAATAAAATCTAACACCCATCACTCAAAAGGTTCAATGACTAACTGCGGATGTAGGGGAATCTCATCAGATTTCCCAGGGCGTCCCATTCTTTGGCAACTATCGCATGCCTGGACAAACTTCTTGCCATCTTTAAAAATGGTGGGCCAATAATAGCCCGTCTGTAGGACTTTGTGACCAGTCTTGCGGTCTGCAAATGTCCAGCGCAAGGTCCATCATGGCAAGCTTTCAGGATGTCAAATACTTCATCTTCCCTGACACATACTCGAATGTGCATATTGGCCCCTGTATGAAATAAATATCCTCTGATCTAGGAGAACCAAGTGCTACATTGTACTATTTGTTTTCTTTCATTGGGCGTCAGGTGCTTAGGTAATTTTCCCACTGCTAGGTAGTTTGCAACATCCACGTACCATGGTGTTTTCACAGTGACAACGAATAAGTGTTCATCAGGGATCTAGTCTTCTACTACTACTGAATCGTTCGTTTTTGGCATTCAAGAAAGGAAGTCTGCTACTGGATTTTCTTTTCCTGGTCGATCTTTGATTGTTATGTCGAATTCCTGCAAAAGGATCAACAATCTTGTCACTTTTCCATTTGTAATAGGTTTATTAGCTAGATATTTAATAGCAGAGTGATCAATATACAAAACCACACGATATCCTATTATATAGTGTCTGAATTTATTAATAGCATAT
This sequence comes from Pinus tabuliformis, assembly GCA_031772625.1. Classification (NCBI taxonomy): domain Eukaryota; kingdom Viridiplantae; phylum Streptophyta; class Pinopsida; order Pinales; family Pinaceae; genus Pinus; species Pinus tabuliformis. The sequence goes on along the minus strand of CM062808.1, from coordinate 496,481,477 downwards.
ATTACAACCAAAAATTCCTTTTCGGTCACATTGTAATTCAACTCAGCCAGAGATAGATTCTTGTTGATGTAATATATTGCATAAGGTTTCTTATCTTCCTCCTAGCCGAGAACTGCTCCAATGGCCGTATCTGAAGCATCAGATGAAATCTAGAATGGAAATCCCAGTTTTGGCCCCGTAAAACGGGGGCTGTTGATACAAGCCATTTTAAATCTTCAAAAGCAATGTCACATTTGTCAGTCCAAATGAAATCGATATTTCTTGTTAATGCATATAATTGTGCAACAATTTGAGAAAAAATCTTTATAGATCTTCTACAATATACAGAGAATCCCAAGAAATTGCGTACCTTAGTTTGTGTGGAAGGGGTAGGTATTAAAAGAATTATCTGAATTTTTGCTGGATCTACCTGAATTCCAGCTGCTGAGATGTAGTGACCCAAGATGAGGCCTTTGGTCGGCATTTTTCATGGCTTAAACAGAGCCTGGTAGCAATGCATCTTTGCAAAAATTTCTCTAATGTTTGTAATGCCAGCTCGAAGTCATCTCCGTAAGGTGTAAAGTCATCCATGTACACCTCGAGCCCTTCATTTATCAAGTCTGAAAAAATGCTAAGTATAGCCCTCTGGAATGTTGGAGGTGCATTGCACAGCCTAAAAGGGGCAATTTGAATTTGATTGTAGCCACTGAAGCTATCTAGGAAAGAAAATAATTTTTTTCTTGCCAATGTGTCTAAGACCTGGTCAATGAACGGAAGGGGAAAATGGTCTTTTGGGTTGCTTTATTAAGCTCTATATATTCAACACATATACACCACTTTCCATTCTTTTTAGGCACCACTACTAATGGAGAGACCCATTTTCTATCAGATATAGGATAGACAAAATTGACATCTAACAATTTTTGTAGTTCATCTTTAACAATATCTTTAAGGTGAGGGTTTAACCTCCGTTGAGGTTGTCGAATGGGCCTGGCATCTTTCTCTATATAGATGTGGTGCATGCATAATTTGGGATCAATACCTTTCATGTCTGGGTAATCCCATGCGAAAGCCTCTTTATATTTTCTGAGAAGTTGAACAAGCTTCTGTTCCTGGTCAACAGCTAGGTTTTTGTTGATATTTAAGGTTTTCCCTCGCTCTATTTCTATGGTTTTGTTGTTATAAATAGAAGTTGTTGGTATTGACTAGTCGTTAATATCTTTTAAGGGATCTTCTTCTATTTTGTTATCTAGGGCTGCTTCGATCATGTGACATTTTGGATAGGATACAACATCTAGTTGGTTAATGCAAGTGTTAATGATGTCATCTTTTGTTTGATCCTTGAATTCGAGAGCATCTTTTATAGTTAGTGGTGATATAATGTTTTCAGTTAGATATGATACATGTTGTTTTCTAGTTTTTACTATTGTTAAAGTTGGCTGAGTTGGAGGATATAAGGCTAAATTCTTGACATTACTTCCTCTTGCTATAGTCATGTTGCCTATTCGACAACTTATGTAAGCATCTGCGATTGCTAGCCAAGGTCTTCCTAGGATTAGGGGATGTCCATCTAGCCGGTTTCTAGGATTGATGATCAAAAAATCTGCTGGGTATTCCCAAGAATCTACAGACACCATTACATCCTGTAATGTGCCTTCTGGTTTGACTACCGATCGGTCAGCCAGTTCCAGCAAGGTCGTGGTTGGATCCAAGGATATAGTGCCAAGCTTTTGACAAGTTGTTGTTGTGAGAATGTTGATTGTTGCTCCTAGGTCAACTAATACAATGGGGAAGGAGAATCCATTTATTTGCACCATGACTATAGGGTTTCCTAGGTCCTCATATTTTACCGGTGTTTCTCTGCCTGATAATAAATCAGACAAAGTACCGACTACATGGACAGTTGGGGTTGTTTTTATTTTCCTCTTCGACTTTTTCGTACACAATTCCTTAATAGTTTTTGCATAAATTGGAATGTCCTAAATAGGCTGGAGGAGAGGTATTTTTACACACAAATTTTTAAATTCTCTTAAAAGATAAAATTTGGGATATTCAATTGAGCGGGGTATAATTAATCTCTCTGGGAATGGTGGAGAAGAGGTAATAGTCTGGTCGTGAGTTTTTTGTTTAACCGAATTCTCCACTTGTGCTACTTTTTCTACAGGTAATGGATCTTAAATTTGTATATTTTTATCCCCCTCTGATTCTACTATCCTTCCAGACCTTAATTTAATCTCATTACACTTACTCAACTCGGTTTCTGGCTCGGGTCCTTCAATGATTTGCACAGATTAAACCGGTCTGTTGTTGGGGTTCGGGTTGGGTTGGGCTGGGAGCTCTAGTCGTAGGTTGGTATGAGGGTTTTGTTGTAATGTGTAGGGTGCTGGCAGTGTAGGTTGAGGTAGGGGGATTGTTATTGTTGGTTGGTTTGTAGGTCTTTGCCAGCTTGACTGCCAGTTCCGGTTCTGTGAAATGGAGGGTGGCCATTGAGATTGATATGCATTATTCTGCCAAAATGGTGGGAAGTAAGAGGAATTTGGCCAATAGTTATTTTGATTTGATTGGTTGGGCCAAGGTAGCATAGAGAATGGTTGTTGTGACCAATTGGAAAAAGGTGGCTAGTTCTGCCACATAGCTCCTGGGTATTGTTGTGAATTATATTGTGAGAGCTGAAAGAAAGAAGATGGATCAGTAGGCATACCTGTTTGTCATGGTTGCCATTGGCGACCCTGATTTAGTAGGTAGATCAGTTCTATTTATTCTTCTACCTCCTTATAGATTGCTTTTAACCCTGGGAGTGATGGGCAGCTTTCTGTGGTGTTATCTTTGGTACGTATGGCACAAGTTTGCACCATATCCAGTGGGCACTCTTTGTGACTATGCTTCTTTCTGCATCTAGGACAAAATATCACCAAGTTTTGTTTTTCTTCAACCTGCTTCTGCTTGGCTTGCATGATGTCTAATTGCATTGTCAGAGTTCCCAAAATATCTGTTTTAAAATCCTCTAGTAGGTTGCCAATTTCTGCACGAGTTATACCTCCGCCAGAGATTTTTTTGTCCTTGGTGGTCATCTTGTGTTCTGCTGGTTTCAGTCTCGTACTGCCTCTTGAGCACCTGATACACAATTTAATAATGTCAAGATACTCTTCTTGATATATATCACCTTTACCCATAATATTTAATGTCTCTATCCATTTTTATTTCATCCCTTTAATCAGTGTAGTTTTTAGCACATTATCAGGCAAAGGCAAATTTGCATAGGGAGACCTCTGGAGGTTATATTGGAAGAAATCCACATACTCTTACAATGTTTCACTGGGTCTTGCTACCATTTGAAATATTTCATCCTTCAGTTCCCTAGAACTGCAATAGTCCTGATATTTTTTAAGGAAAACATTTTTCATTTGATCCCAATCATTTATGGTTCCCCCACCTAGCCCCATAAACCAACACAAGGCTACTCCTCTTAACGTAGAGGGAAACAACTTTAGCTTTTGGGGGTCGGTGGTGTAATCATAACCCCGACATAATATGTCAAATTCAAATGGAAATCCATCTGGATCCTCTGATGTGAGTCCATGAAAAGTGGGTATATTTTATAGAGGGATGGCTTTCATGGGTGCGTTGACAGTTGTGTCAACAATGGGATACTGTTGGGTCCCTATAATACTAGTGATTACCCCATTACTATTGTAGTTATACCCCTTATTTATATTTTTGTGCCCCTATTACCCCCATATTGTTATTTCTGTGCCCCATAGAATCCCTCTGTTGTTATTTTTGTGGCTTTATATTATTATTGTTAGGTCGGCTGGATTATATTGTGACTCCTTAGACTCCTATATATAGAAAGGAGGTTTTTTCATTTGTATCATCGAAGAATTGTTCATTTATGTAATGTAAAGGAGGTTGCCCCCTCGAAGAGGCTGAATTCTAAGGCGTTGATCTATCTTTTCTATCTTTTCTTGAGCCGGTTTCATAACATTTGGTATCAGAGCTTTGGATTCTAGGGTTTCACTGCTCCAAACAGGTCATCGTAGCATTTTCGCTATAACTTTTTTTCTGTGACATTTCAGAAGTCGCAAAAAAACCCATTTGAGAAGAATTGGCGTTGAACCTTGGGTCCGAATTTCAGAGCTTTTCGCGCGATATTCTCGGAGATATGATCTGAGGAAGTTGGCCTTTTTGCAGACTCTTGAATTACATTCAAAACAGGTGACCGGGGGAAAATTGTCATAACTCTCTCTCTGAGGATCGGATTGAAATTTCGTAAAAAGGTATAGAAATAGGACGGACAATAGTTTCTTGTGTGTGTGTTTCAGATTCAAAGGTTGAAACAGTGACTCGTGGCACGTCGTACAAGTTCGCTCTACTGAACCAGTCTAAAAGCAAGTCACTGTGGGAGATTTCACATAACTCTTCCTTGGAGAATCCAATTTGGCTCAGACTTGTGGTATTTGAAAGAGGACGCAGAAGGCTACTACAAGTAGAAATTTCAGAATTGGATGATCTGAAATTATAGAGATAAATCAGATTCAATATTAGACTTCTATAAAGTGAAAAAAGGTGTGTAGTTTTTTTTAAATTTTTGTGTAAGCTTGGTTTAACGGAATTCAAAGGGCATAGTAAAGCATTATTATCGGTAACTAATGCCCTGAGGAAAGAAAATGCAAACACCTAGTAAGGAACCTGAAAGCTCTAGCATGACTCATGAAGAAGAAGAAGAAATGCTACATGATATATCAAAATTACAAGAACAAGTGCAACAAATGTCACTCTCACAAAAGCTAACAGAAGCTAAGATAAGTGGTGTGGAATCTAAGATAAAGGGCATGGAAGCTAAGATAGATGATTCGAAGACAGATTTGAAGAGAGACATGGCAGATTTGAAGATAGATTTGAAGACAGATATGGAAGAATTGAAGAAGTTGCTACAAGAAAGGGTCACTAATGGTGAAAAGGTAGTAAAGGAAACTCATGATGAGAACAAAAGAAATGTTAATCATGATACCATAGACGCTAATGTTGGATCGAAGAATCACCATATTCCAAAAATCGATATGAGGAAGTTTGATGGCAAGGATCCCACTACATGGATATTACAGATGGAGCAATTCTTCGATCTCAATAATGTGCAAAACGCACAAAAGGTACGTATGGCAACTGTATATTTGGAACCAAATCAGTTTGTATGGTATCAATGGCTTTGCTCTCGTAAACAATTTATCACTTGGGAAATTTTTACGGAAGAATTGATAGCACATTATGAAGATACAAAAAGCAACACTTTTTTTAGCCAGTTGATAAGTCTCAAACAAAAGGGTTCAGTAACGGAGCACATTGAGGAGTTCCAAAAATTGAACATAAGGGTAAAAGATATTCCAGAGGAGCATAGGATTGATGTGTTCATAGGGTCTTTAAAGGATAATATCCAACATGATGTTCGCCTTTGGGAACCGGATTCATTAGAGAAGGCATTCAGGTTAGCAAGAAAAATGGAAAGCAAAATTATGGCAACCAAGAAGCATACCACTCACAACTATAAAGACGGAAGTGTTGTTGCCCCTAGTCTTCCACAACCTATAAGGTTGACACCACAACAATTGGAAGAAAAAAGAGCAAAAGGGCTTTGTTACAGTTGTGATAGCAAATACACTAAAGGTCATAAGTGTGCTGAGAAGAAATTATTCTACATCGATTGTGAAGAGGAAGAAGAAAAGGAGCAAGAAAAGGTCAAAAGAAGAAGATATACTCCAGGAAAAAAGCCTAGATAAAGAACAAATAAATCTGACTATATCTTGTAATGCATTGGTGGGAATTACCACTCCTCAAACCATCAAGATAGAAGGACAAATCAAGAAGAAAAAGGTAATAGTGTTGATTGATTCAGGAAGCACCCACAATTTTATTCATTGTAGGGTAGCAAAAGAATTGAATTGCTTCCTATATCCAACACCAAGTGTCAAGTGATGATTGCAAATGGAGGAACAATAAATTGCTCTGGAAAGTGCCATAATATCAAGCTATCCATGGGAGAATATGTATTGACTAGCCCAATGCTTTCCATTCCAATGGGAGGTGCGGATGTTGTACTAGGAGTCCAATGGCTACAATCCTTGGGTACAATAGCTTTTAATTTTCAAGAACTTTTCATCAAATTTTCTACAGAAGGAAAGGAAGTTGAATTAAGGGGTATTGCAGGGAAACCAGGAAAGATAATCAGCTCTCATGGTATGACAAAGCTTCTAAAAAAGGAGCAAAGAGGTGTAATTGCACAATTATGCTCGCTAGATGTTTCCACATTGGAATCATCTATTTCTCCAGATCTCCAAAAAGTCTTGGACAATCATTCCAAGGTATTTGAGACTCCCAAGGGTCTCCCACCTATGCGTGATCATGATCATGCTATTCATCTAATTCTAGGAAGTGTTCCTCCAAACATCAGGCCATACAGATATCCCTATGTCCAAAAAAGTGAAATTGAACGTATGGTTGCAGAAATGCTAGAGGCTGGTATAATTCAACCGAGTCAAAGTTCTTTCTCAGCTCCAGTAGTATTGGTGCACAAGAAGGATGGATCATGGTGCATGTGTCCAGATTATAGGGAGCTCAACAAGCTCACTATTAAAGATAAGTTCCCCATTCCTATTATTGATGAATTACTGGATGAATTGCATGGATCAATTTACTTCACCAAGTTGGATCTTCGTTCGGGATATCATCAAATCAGAATGAAGATTGAAGACATTCCAAAAACGGCATTTAGAACTCATGAGGGTCATTATGAATTTTTGGTCATGCCTTTTGGCCTTACCAATGCACCTTCAACATTTCAAGGTTTGATGAATTCAATTTTCAAACCATTCCTTAGAAAATTTGTGTTAGTATTTTTTGATGATATACTAATCTACAACAAGTCTTGGAAGGATCATGTTGAACATGTTGACAGGGTGCTACAACTATTGGAGGAGAAACAATTATATGCAAAAAGATCCAAATGTTTCTTTGGAGTCCAGGAGGTGGAATATTTGGGTCATATTTTATCTCATGAAGGAGTTAAGGTAGACCCTAGAAAAATTAAAGCCATTAAGGAATGGAAAATCCCCACATCCATAAAGCATCTGCGGGGATTTCTTGGGTTGACAGGGTATTATCACAAGTTTGTTAAGAATTATGGGAGAATAGCAGCACCTCTAACAACATTATTGAAGAAAGATTCATTTTCATGGACTCCGGAAGCAACAAAGGCCTTTGAACATCTTAAAGAGGCAATGTGCCAAGCACCGGTCTTAGCTACACTGGACTTCACAAAAACCTTTATTGTGGAATGTGATGCTTCAGGAAATGGAATTGGTGCTGTTCTAATACCCATTGCTTTTGAAAGTTGTCCAATCAAGGGAAAGTTTTTAAGGAAAGCTATTTATGAGAAGGAAATGTTGGCAATACTCCATGCACTTAAGAAATGGCGACCCTACCTAATGGGAAGACACTTCAAGGTAAAAACGGATCATGATAGCCTTAAATACTTTTTAGAACAAAGATTATCCTCTGAAGAGCAACAAAAGTGGGTCACAAAGATGTTGGGTTATGACTTTGAAATCATCTACAAAAAAGGGAAGCAAAATGTGGTGGCAGATGCAATCTCAAGAAAGGATGAGGATGTGGAAGCATTGTTGTGTGCCATTTCTATTATCCAACCAGATTGGATAAACGAAGCAAGGGAGGAATGGAAGAATGACGAAGAAGTGTGGGCACTTATTCGAAAGCTACAACAAGATTCCAGTACTTCTGATACATTTAGCTGGCAAAATGATTCGTTATGGTACAAAGATCGCTTATACCTCTGTAAGAATTCCCAGCTAAAACAAAAGATTCTTATGGAATTGCACACTTCTCCCTTAGGAGGGCACTCAGGATTTTTAAAAACTTACCACAAGGTTAAGAAGGAATTTTTTTGGGATGGCCTTAAATTAGATATTCAAAAGTTTGTGGCGGAATGTTTGGTTTTCCAGCAAAATAAAGTTGAAACAATTAAGACACCGGGTCTATTACAACCTTTATCCATTCCAAGCCAACGTTGGGAGGAGGTTTCAATGGATTTTATCACAGGTTTACCCAGGTCTGAGGGAAAGAGTGTCATCATGGTGGTAGTTGACAGACTTACCAAGTATGCACACTTTTGTGCATTATCACATCCATTTAAAGCCAGTATAGTTTCTACTGCATTTATGGAAACAGTTCAAAAGCTACATGGAAACCCAAAGATTATTGTAAGTGACAAAGATCCCATTTTCACTGGAAATTTTTGGACAGAATTATTTTCTTGTCTTGGTACTCAGTTAGCTCATAGCTCATCTTATCATCCTCAATCTGATGGGAAAACTGAGATAGTAAACAAATGTTTGGAAGGATATCTTCGTTGCTTTGTATCTGATAAACAGACACAATGGGTCAAATGGTTGCCTCTGGCTGAATGGTGGTATAACACTTCCTTCCATACAGCAACAAAAATGACCCCATTTATGGCACTTTATGGGTATCAACCACCATCCATCACATCATATTTAAGAGAAAATTCTAAGGTTCAGGTAGTGGAACATCACATCGAACATCAACAACAAGTCCTCCAACTCTTAAAGGATAACCTCGTGTTGGCACAAAATAGAATGAAACAATAGGCAGATCAACATCGCAGTGAAAGAAGTTTTGATGTAGGTGATTGGGTATTCCTACGGATACAACCATATAAGCAAATGTCCCTAAAGCAAGCTAAGAAGGATAATAAATTATCACCAAAGTATTATGGTCCGTACAAGGTGTTGCAAAAGATTGTTACTATGGCATACAAATTGGAGCTTCCTGCAGCTTCTCGATTGCACCCAGTCTTCGATGTTTCATGTTTAAAGAAGGTTATAGGTGACAAGCTCCCAATTCAAACAATATTGCCAGAACTTGATGAGGAAGGAAAAATTATATTGGAACCGGAAGCAGTCACAGAAACAAGAACTCGATAGATACGAAATCGATCAATTTCAGAGTATCTTATCAAGTGGAAGAACTTATCCGCTGAAGATTCCACATGGGAGGATGAGAATTTTATGCAGAAGTATCCAGAACTACTCAAGCGTTGAGGACAACACTTTTTTGAAGGAGAGGGGCATGTTGGGTCCCTATAATACTAGTGATTACCCCATTACTATTGTAGTTATACCCCTTATTTATATTGTTGTGCCCCTATTACCCCCATATTGTTATTTATGTGCCCCATAGAATCCCTCTATTGTTATTTTTGTGGCTTTATATTATTATTGTTAGGTCGGCTGGATTATATTGTGACTCCTTAGACTCCTATATATAGAAAGGAGGTTTTGTCATTTGTATCATCCAAGAATTGTTTATTTATGTAATGTAAAGGAGGTTTCCCCCTCGAAGAGGCTGAATTCTAAGGCGTTGATCTATCTTTTCTTGAGCTGGTTTCATAACAGATACTGTAATGTGGAGGTCTAGGGTGCTTGTGGGTTGTTGGCCTTTTGATCTTAACAACACTCCCTCAGTCTGGGATACTGGGTGTTCCTTGTTGAATTACTACCTGAGGGGATCCTGGCTCCTCTGTTTCCCCTATTTCTCCTCCTCCTTCATGAATATTGCAAGAATTCCCTTCGTGTGAGGAAATTGGGTGAGAATTTTCAATTTCTTGAAAACTATGCTTAGTTCCTACTATTTTTCTGTGGACCTCAGTGTAGGCTACAGATGGTGAGCATGTGGCCCAAAGGGAGACAGTAGGTTGTCTGGAAGCAACGTTTCGAGGACCTACTAATGGCTGAGATTCGTCTTTCTTTAAGATCTCGTCTATGAAAGTTGATCGTCCAAGGGTCACTGGTCCCTTAGATCTGTCGGGTTTGGGTAGTGGAATTGGATTGTTTTCAGGTTTTTTCTTCTTAGTCATTCAAAACAATTCAAATGTTTATCTCTACCCTAAGTTCCTATCAATTCAGCTGGAAAGTGGGCGGGGGAGTAGGCATTTTACGTGCTCCTTACGCAGGTTCTTACCTTTCATTTTTAATACCCAGTTCTCTCTCAACAGACAAACATCAAATACCTACTTTGGTCTTATGTAATTGTTTTGAAAAGCGGGAGGAGGAGCAAGCACCTTACTTGCTCGTTACGTAGGTTCTTACCTTCCGTTTTCAATACCCTATTCTTCTTCAACAACAATTATCAGATGTACATCACTCTTTAGAAATGGCTACACTCTCCCCGACAATGACACCAAAATGTTGGGTCATAAAAGGTGCCTTTTGAAACTCCTAATTATCCTCACATTAATTATCAATCTGGCATGTCCCCTTATTTCAAGAGTGTACACAGTATGTGGCTGCTATTTAATTCAAAGTAATGTTTCCTAGATTGCAGTATAGATCTTCAAATACAAGAGTAAACAGATGCATCTAGTAAATTCAAATTTCAATTAAAGAACTCAATCTTCTAATAAACTCAAATCTTACATTCATTTAAAATAACAACAACATCCGTTGAAAGTACAGTAGTGATAACTCATCTTTCTTTAACTAATTTAATCTAACTCAAACCCAGTCTTCAATAACCAATCTAAACAACAATGATATCAATCTGAGAGTTTCAACAACGATAGTTAATACTCTTTACAGTTGATTAAATCCAGTCGAATACTTGTCGAAATAACTCAATACAAAGTGAAAGCGAATCGAATCGATGAAAATATTGTAAATGATATAAAGCAAAGATACTCTGTCAATATTGGAAAACAATAAACAATGAAAGCGATAAAATCACAGAAAGAAAGAATACTATCAAACCAACACACTTGCGAGAATTGGAAATGTATGACACAAGAAAAGCAGTTGAATCCACCAGAGGTCGGGCCCCTAGCTGCTAGCGAACACTGCTAAGTTACTTCAAATAGCACGAGGGAACAAAAAATTCACTTATATATTAATCATCAAATTGAATGAGAATTACAATATATTTGTGTTCTTCTCGACAACGAGAGTCTGTAATTAAAATTACAACTTCAGTAATAACAAATAATTCTCCTCCCTTTCCTGCTTACAAACATCTCCTTTTATAATAGGAAAGGGTAAAAAGATAAATGATAATCGTGATCCCTTAGGATCTCTCGATCTTGAGGGATTCGCAACAGATTTCCAACTTCGAACATCCTTTCCTTCCTCGCGCTGATTCTTCTGATTTGTTTTGGCCTTATCTGCAACCGCTGCGTCCCTTCCTTAGCTTGCCGTTTTTTATTGTTCCTTCATAGGGAACAACATTTGTCCCTTTTGTTGTTTTCCTGCATAAATAAGGGTAATAATTAGCTAAGTCGTAACTGCAAATAATTCCTTCATTTCTTACCATAATTATTTAATATATTAACACATTAGGATATAGAAAAGATAAGAATAAAGGAGAAGGAAGATGAAATTAATAGTAAACACATACCTTTCCATGACTCAACATGCGGCTTTCGATTAATCCCCATTCTAATGTTCATCTCCATGAGCACCCAAAATATTTTTCTCTCCCTTATCCTCTGCGCATCCCTGGTTGCCCACAGTGAAGCGTACTTCGCTATCTCCGGAAGGTCCTGCATGATCATCAAGAATTGGCTATCTTTAGGCAATTCCCAGGCCACTAGTACTATTGAAAACAGAAGCCATGCATAGTGAAAAATTTTTCCCTGCTCCTGTGCCTCACGACAATTCTCAAGGAACTCTACACATAAATAGTTTGCCCTGTTGAACTGGACCCCTTCTACGCATTGTGCTGCTAGTGCAACCACTGGCGCAGGCACCTCATCCATGCGGCACTTCCACATAACCTTCCTTGCCAATATCTGTGTTGCGACTTTAACGCAGGGTTGTTGATGCTAGAAATGGCATGATGGTAATGTGACACCCAGAGCAAGTTTAATAATCCTGAGAATTACAATATATTCGTGTTCTTCTCGACAACGAGAGTCTGTAATTAAAATTACAACTTCAGTAATAACAAATAATTCTCCTCCCTTTCCTGCTTACAAACATCTCCTTTTATAATAGGAAAGGGTAAAAAGATAAATGATAATCGTGATCCCTTAGGATCTCTCGATCTTGAGGGATTCGCAACAGATTTCCAACTTCGAACATCCTTTCCTTCCTCGCGCTGATTCTTCTGATTTGTTTTGGCCTTATCTGCAACTGCTGCGTCCCTTCCTTAGCTTGCCGTTTTTTATTGTTCCTTCACAGGGAACAACATTTGTCCCTTTTGTTGTTTTCCTGCATAAATAAGGGTAATAATTAGCTAAGTCGTAACTGCAAATAATTCCTTCATTTCTTACCATAATTATTTAATATATTAACACATTAGGATATAGAAAAGATAAGAATAAAGGAGAAGGAAGATGAAATTAATAGTAAACACATACCTTTCCATGACTCAACATGCGGCTTTCGATTAATCCCCATTCTAATGTTCATCTCCATGAGCACCCAAAATATTTTTCTCTCCCTTATCCTCTGCGCATCCCTGGTTGCCCACAGTGAAGCGTACTTCGCTATCTCCGGAAGGTCCTGCATGATCATCAAGAATTGGCTATCTTTAGGCAATTCCCAGGCCACTAGTACTATTGAAAACAGAAGCCATGCATAGTGAAAAATTTTTCCCTGCTCCTGTGCCTCACGACAATTCTCAAGGAACTCTACACATAAATAGTTTGCCCAGTTGAACTGGACCCCTTCTACGCATTGTGCTGCTAGTGCAACCACTGGCGCAGGCACCTCATCCATGCGGCACTTCCACATAACCTTCCTTGCCAATATCTGTGTCGCGACTTTAACGCAGGGTTGTTGATGCTAGAAATGGCATGATGGTAATGTGACACCCAGAGCAAGTTTAATAATCCTGAGAATTACAATATATTCGTGTTCTTCTCGACAACGAGAGTCTGTAATTAAAATTACAACTTCAGTAATAACAAATAATTCTCCTCCCTTTCCTGCTTACAAACATCTCCTTTTATAATAGGAAAGGGTAAAAAGATAAATGATAATCGTGATCCCTTAGGATCTCTCGATCTTGAAGGATTCGCAACAGATTTCCAACTTCGAACATCCTTTCCTTCCTCGCGCTGATTCTTCTGATTTGTTTTGGCCTTATCTGCAACCGCTGCGTCCCTTCCTTAGCTTGCCGTTTTTTATTGTTCCTTCACAGGGAACAACATTTGTCCCTTTTGTTGTTTTCCTGCATAAATAAGGGTAATAATTAGCTAAGTCGTAACTGCAAATAATTCCTTCATTTCTTACCATAATTATTTAATATATTAACACGTTAGGATATAGAAAAGATAAGAATAAAGGAGAAGGAAGATGAAATTAATAGTAAACACATACCTTTCCATGACTCAACATGCGGCTTTCGATTAATCCCCATTCTAATGTTCATCTCCATGAGCACCCAAAATATTTTTCTCTCCCTTATCCTCTGCGCATCCCTGGTTGCCCACAGTGAAGCGTACTTCGCTATCTCCGGAAGGTCCTGCATGATCATCAAGAATTGGCTATCTTTAGGCAATTCCCAGGCCACTAGTACTATTGAAAACAGAAGCCATGCATAGTGAAAAATTTTTCCCTGCTCCTGTGCCTCACGACAATTCTCAAGGAACTCTACACATAAATAGTTTGCCCAGTTGAACTGGACCCCTTCTACGCATTGTGCTGCTAGTGCAACCACTGGCGCAGGCACCTCATCCATGTGGCACTTCCACATAACCTTCCTTGCCAATATCTGTGTCGCGACTTTAACGCAGGGTTGTTGATGCTAGAAATGGCGTACCCTTTCTTCTTCTTCTCCAACTTAAAATTCTTCTTCATGGCCTCCTCGATGGTCAAATCATCACTCTTTCCCTTTGAGATGTTTTTTGGGTCCTCCCCTTTGCAAGGGAGCCAGGTAATCCTGTGAATCAAATGGTTTGTGATGGGGATGGGCTCCTCCAGCCACAAGCACCCATCATGTACCAGGTCGAGCAGTTGCCCGATGAAAAAAATGGTCACTGGGGCGTGATGGTAATGTGACACCCAGAGCAAGTTTAATAATCCTGCCTTCTCTACACCTCTCAGACATTTGCGTGTTTCCAACTCTATTATCCCAGGCGACGCGTCTTTCTTCTGGCACATGAGCTATGCGGTCACGAGATGCGGGAACTTCTCGTGGCCTGCGAGATCCCAATCCTCAAAGTTCAGCACGGGCACCCGTCCAAAGTGCGCTCCTTCAAAAATAATGTCGGCAGGGAGTAGCGGACTCTGCAGAGAGCTCTTGCTCTCATCTATATCTTTGGGGACCTTTGCTTTAACCTTCCACAGAGGGACATATGTGGGTAGCCTGGTAAGAGGGTCCACACCCTAGGTTTCAACCTCCATTTCTACGTCCTCCTCCTCTACCAGGATTTCTTCAAATTCAACCTCCTCATCGACCTCCGAATTGATAGCCTTCCCCTTTTCTTCCATAATGAGCCTATTCCTCAGCGGATTCCTAGGTGATATGCACACCGGTACCATGGCCTGCTTGTCTTTCTTGGGTCTTGGTGTGCACGGAAATTTAGGGATTTCTGTGACTATCCTGACACTTTCTAGGGCTTCCACTTCCATAGTGGATTGTGCAGGTTCCTCAGAGGTCATTACTCTGGTATCCATGGCTTCTTCAGGTGCCGCCATAGTGCAATTCCACAATTCTGTCAACGTCTCGGGTAATTGCTCAAGCAATGAATTCACCTTCACAAGATCAAACAAGTTTGGGTTCATGAGTGTCTAAGCGTGCAACAACTCGGTTCTCAAATTTCCAAGTGTTGATTGTTGGACAACCCTTTGTAATTTATAGTGCCTTTTGAATTTGAATTCGACCGTTCCCCCCACATTTGGTCCATTAATGCTCGATTGGTGGTAGATTTTCAAGAATATAGCCCATAAAGTTTGCCTTAAATGCCTGCTGCCCACTCCATTTGGTCTCAAACCAAGCATCACATCATGAATAGTGACCGTAACAGTCATTTTCCAGCCAACTTGCATGATAGCGCAACTACCCTCGCACTGTCACGGACGCTGTGACACTTCGCTACTGCGCGTAGTCTTGACATCGTGCAGCTCTCAGGCAGAGTATTTTATAGTCTCGCGCCTCCTTTCAGCTGCCTGGAGCACTAAGATTGTGCTTCTGTCAGCTAGTCAGATGGCCGAGCCCCCTATGTATGGCTTCAAACGATTGCCATTGACTTTTCTTAGGAAGAGTTCTCCATTTAACTTTACCAACTTCACCATGCCACCATCTTTGATCTCCTTAATAACATACGGTCCTAGCCAATGCATTCTGAGCTTCCTTTGGAATTTATCGAACTTACTATCATACAACAACACCAAATAATTCACCTTGAAGGTGCGCAACTTAATATGTCAATCGTGCCAAGCCTTTTCGCATTGCTTTTGGAACTACTAGTGAAATTCAACCAAAAATCATTCTTCTTCGAGCTCCTCCAACTGCGCTAGCCTCTCCTCCAGGGCTTTGTGATCCATCATACATGTAAGCACTTCTATGCACAGACTAGGCACCATGTATTCCATGGGCATTATGGCTTCCACTCCGTAGACAAGCCTAAAAGGTGTCTGTCCCATCAGTTTCTTGCTTGTCATCCTATAAGCCCATAAAACTGCAGGTACGCGCAAGTCCCAATCACTTCGTTGCATATTGCATACCTTGTTGAATGCTTCTGCACATAGAACCTTCTGCCTGATTTTTCTTCTTGCATATTGTCTTTCCAACGTTAGGAGCCATCTGCGACCTCCCCCCCCAACACATGCTTATTGACCATGTATTTCAGCGCAGATTACATGTGCATCCACGTAGGTTGTTTTCCATATGCATGGGCCCACTTGGCCAGGTGCATGCACGGATCATCGCACCCATTGTACTTGTTTTTTGGTTTCACCATATGCTTCCCAAATCGTACGCGCATCATTCTCCTACATTTGTGCCAATCGTCAAAGCTTCCTTTGTACATACCCCACCATCTCGCGAGCGTAGTGCGCTGTACCTAGTCCAAGGCCTAGAAGTGTTGCTTTTCCTGCACCTCCCTTTCAAATGCATCCAAGAAGGTATCTACCTCATTTAGACCATCATAAGTAGGAAGATCTCTTACTTCTGTAGATACGCACCGCAACAACCTTGTCATCATATTATAATTCAATGTAGTTACCTCATGTGATCGATTCTGCCATTGTTCTACTTCTTCGTTGGAATCTGAAGTATAGGAACTTTCACGCTCCCATGCAATCTGCCCATCCACAGTGGGATTCACCTAGTCCTGGTCTCGTGTTGTTATCTTATAGATGCAGTCCAAATCATCATCACTTTCATAGTCGCGCATTGGCTCCGTATAGTGCGATCCTTCAGGAGGGTCTAGGGGTACAATTATGCGCAGTGACTTCTTTTCAAAAATCATTTTGCGCTTCTTTAGATTGATTACTCATTCATGTTAGTGGCCCAGTCAATTCCTAAGAGTGCGGGGTAGGGATTTCTATCATCAACAATCTCGATCACTTCAAATTCGGTCGGTGCACTCGCTCCCTCAATATCCATGGTTATTCCCTGCAATCACCCCATGGGTATTATTTTTTGCTAGTTCACCATCCTCAGTTGAATTTGAGACCACTACAGCGTAGGTCGCCCCATTTGCTCCCATGTCTGCTTCGGCAGAACATTTGCATCTGATCCCAAATCTAGAATTACTTGGTCCATCTCATATTCTCCGATCTGTGCAGTTAGTCTCATCTCTCTTCCCGTTCTTGTCTTATGCTTTCCGATCTTCCAGATTATGCACGGTTCTCCTGACGCGGTCCCAACGCATCTATTGATGAGTAACCCTTTCACCGCCTTACTATCACGCAGTAACTTCATACATGTTTCTAGGAACGTTGTGATCATAGATGTGTCCATCTCCAGCTATGGTTTATCTTTGCTTCCTAAAGTGGAGGCATCAACGAAGCTCTTCTTAGCTTCCATGAAGGTTTCCCAAGTGCGCTCCAAATCAAACTCCGCTTCTTTCGTAGGAGCTTGGCGAACCCAAGTACTACCTTCTAGCTATTTTCCTTTGTCATCTCTCATTACGATTTGACTTCATACCACAATG
Source organism: Pinus tabuliformis (assembly GCA_031772625.1). Lineage (NCBI taxonomy): Eukaryota > Viridiplantae > Streptophyta > Pinopsida > Pinales > Pinaceae > Pinus > Pinus tabuliformis. The sequence goes on along the minus strand of CM062808.1, from coordinate 496,464,313 downwards.
TTCACGTTCGAATCTTCCTCACGTGGCTCAGACCTCATCATCTGCAGGTTCTGAGTTGGGGGAGACGGTAGCACTCCTTTGTTGCGTATCCTAGCTATCAGTGTAGGAAAATCTTTTGTCTCATGATCAAATAAGGTGCAATAAAAACACGATGGCTGTGTTAGATTCATGCAATCACGGGCATAATGTCCTAGCCCTCCGCAATTGTAGCATATCAACTATCTGCGACCTCTTCCAGGTCCTCCTCCACCTCGGCCTTGTCCGTGCCCCTGAAATCTTGTTCGTGCCATTCTTGCATTTTGGTCAAGGGGTTGTGTTTCGGCTTGAACTCTGTAGGTGGGAGTTCTATCCATCATCAACTCATAGCTTCTGCAAGTGTGCTCATCATGTCCCCTGACCTACAAAAGTTGCAAAACAACCGTTGAGAATTTTGTGTATACTTCTGTAACAAGTGACAATTGTATGTGGCATGTTTTCCTGTTATTTGACAAATCGCATACCACAAAGCGGAAACCGTGCTAGGAACTGCTTGCACTTTCGGCCTTAAGGTCATTGACCCTCCTCCTATGAGGTAATTTGTGAAAACTGGGCAGTGGTCCTTGTCATGACCCTGACCCTTGTATTTTACGCACCATACCTCTTTGTGCACTTCTGGTCGAGTTGTCCTGTCTTGTTTCAGACTCTACATCTCAAGGCATAAATTCTTCAGCTACGTGTGGATCTACTGAACTCCTAAGTTAGGATGCTACATCAGGGTATCATGCATCCTCATAGAAATCTCTAAGACCTCTGCCTGAGTCGTTATCTTCTGCTGCGATAGTGCAGTCCTTAAATGTGGTAGTAGCAAAGCTACAAACCACTCACAATGTTATCCATCCATCAGATTCATATTAGCTTTGTGAATCGTACATTTCAGCCTCTGATCTAGCTCCCAAGGAGTCTCGCTTGGTAGCATCATGATCTCTTTAAATCCAATGATCGACTGCACTTCAGATTTAGACCTGCTAAATTCTCTATTTAGCGCTACTTGGATATCCGTGATTCCTGCATTCGAGTTATCATTGGAGTACTTAATATACCAGGTCAACGCGCTATCCTGCAAGGTGCTAACGAGTGTCACCTTCTTTATATGGTCATCTGTAACACCTTGCACTTCCCATATAGCCCTTACAACAAACCATAATTGGTCCGGATCCTCATTTCCCAAACCTTTCAACATAGGTAACTTCACTGTGCTTGCCATATTGAATCGCGGTGGTGGTGGAGGTGGTACAGGTGAAGATGGAGGTGATGGTGGTGAAGCTGGTGGTAGTGTGGGTGGAGGTGGTATTCATAGAATTCTTTGCCTTATCAGATGGATCGCACTTCGTGGTGAGACCTTCGCGAGCTCTTCCTCGTCCCCTCGTGGAGGTGAAATCAAGGGGCTATTTTCTGGTCCCTTATTTCCTTCATTCCTGTAAGATTTTTCACTTTGCGTAGCCCCGAACATCAAGGTAATTGCGTAACCCTCTTTTTGCACAATAACATTTTAATCCAAGAATTCAAAGACTTTACGTACTTACCTCGTTGTCCTTTGAGAAAGCGTCGCTCTGCCTCGCTGTACTAACTGAGGTGTTAATCGCAAACTCAGTAACGAATCCTCCTATAATACTATTGAGCCAATGTTCAATGGCATGCATGATCTTATCCTCTGATGCTTCCAACCTTCATACTAACTCTGGGGTGCACACAATAGGACCATCAAGCTTCCACCTTCCTTGGCTATCTGCTAGCTTCGCGATCCACTAATATAGATCAGTAGGGAAGGACATAGAGAAGATTTCGTGAATCTTAGTGTACAGGTAGCAGTCTAACCACTCTTCTTTTGAGAGTCGCGGGTTCCTGTTCTCCTGCGTCGTGAACTCGTGAATTCTTCTATCCAACCAACCTTCAATTTCTTTCTTAGTTGGATTCCAATGATACGACATCGGACATCTTTATGCAGATTCTGGTCCCAACAATGGAACCATTTGTTGGCTTATGGGGGCCTGAACTAGGTTCAATGTTATTTATCCAAACAAATCCCTACACTACTAGCCCTTTTGGCATTAGCTTGCGTAGCGCAAATTGAAGTCTCACCTGAAGCAGTATGGGGGGATGCTGGAACCAAGTTTCCGCACCCTTGGGTTGTCTTTGATGTCGATTTAGTCCAACTATGGATGTCTTTGTGCAGGTCACTTCGCGCATTGTTCTAACCTTTAATACCTTTGCGATTTGTTATAATCATCTTTCGCGCAGCCCTAACCAAGGGTTGAGATGCTTTTGTGCTGTTATGGTAGCGAACTGCGCTATTTCCCCAAACTACACCACATATCTTACTTTTATTCTTTAAAATATCTTACTTATCTTCCTGTAAATAGTTATTCTAACTTGCGTTCTTTTAATCAACACAATTATACACATTGCGCATCATATAAGTATTAAAAGTGCAATTTATATCCAATGTAACGGATGCATAAACAAGTAATAAATACGCAGAAATGATAGGAAACTTCTCTTTATTAATACTTCCAACTGCTACAGACTCGACTCACCCTACTCACTCAGCTGCAGGGGTCTGCGCACTCAACTGCGGACTACTAAGCTTGTGTGCACTCAACTGCAGAGCCTTCTCCTACTCTACGACCCAAAACTAGACCTTACCCCACATATCTATCTCGCATACATCATGTGTTCATCTTCCCTTATTAATTGATTGATTTCTTAACTACTTAGAGCCTCGCTCTATTTATACAGTCCCCTGGTTCGCGGACCATGGGTAGATCTCTACAGTAGACATTACATTAACAAAATTAAGGACGGACGACCCTATGAATATTTTACAAACTACGCGCTCTGCGCCCACAAAATGTGGAGTCTTTACATCGAAATTACAATCTTTGACCAAAATCTGGGCTCTAAGCCCCAAAAATTCCCTTGGGGGATCCCGCGCCCAATAATAAGAATAAGAGTTGAGCTAAGAATTTGCAAGGTTGATAATGAAAATATTGTTGAAGCTCAATAAAAGTAAGCAAAAGTAAATGCAGTCATATTGCAAATCCTATTAGATTAAGGAAAAAAAAAACATGAATTAGGTGCCAACTGAAAGTTTAGGTAGAGTTTGTCAGGACTTTGGAAGCACAAGTTGAAGATTTATGGTGTTGAAAGAAACAAATCCAAGAAAATATATTGGCATGCAAGTGAGGATACAGTGATAGGTGGAACTCAAAGGAGGGTAGGCAACCATGAGAAGTTGTCTATCATTGAAACTAAAAGACATCATCAATAGGAAATGAAAGAAAAATACTTCATGCCAGAAGAAGTTAAGAAGGAAAAAACTCCTACATTCAATGGAGAGGTGAGGAAGGCTAATGAAGTAGAAGCATGACTGTTAGGAATGAAGAAGTATTTTAAGGTCCATAATTACTCTAATAATATGAAGGAAAGAGTAGCCATCTTCAATTTGAAGGGAAATGTCGATATTTGGTGGGAATATTTGAGGAATGTAAAGGGTATTAGAGAGAAGGAGTTGCCCTGGAGGAGATTTGAAAAGGTAATTCCATGAGAAGTATGTATCTAAAAGTTACTACGACAACAAGGCCAAGGAGTTTTATGAGAACAAATTGGGGAAATTAACAGCCAAGGAATACACAACCAGATTTTGGAGTTGTTGAGATATGTGCCTGATGAGCCTCATCACTGGGTAATTATATGGGCCTTAATTCACCTCCTAGCTTAGTCAAACCAACTATTCTCATAACTTATTGCATACTTTTCATTATATTTTTTTTATGAGATGAGTTAGAGTTGGACATTTTGCTTTGTGGTCTATTGTGAATTTACTGCAGGATTAAAGGATAAAAGTAAGGAATTTTGACAAAGACCATGGTCAAAACTCGAATGGGACAAGGGAGAGAGATTATAGGAGGTAAATCCTCCTCATTTACTACCCCTCCATTTTAATATTCCTCCATCAGCTCGGAGTGCAAATAGCCAAATCAAGAGGACTAGAAGGAAGCCAAGCAAGTGAAAGACAAAGCACCAGTTTATCTCGAGTTTGGGAGCCGAGCCTCCCTAATTTTAAGGAATTCATTGGAGACTTTAGATGTATAAGTAGAGAGGCCTAGGACCTCAGTACGATTCAAATTTTTGATTGTAAAACCCTACTCTATTTTTGAGCTGCAAGACTTGTGACTGTTTTTGATGTAATCCATTGTTTTGGTAGTACGAATGAGTTTTGTTTTGAGCCAACACTGAGTTAACTCAGAGGGATGGAGCTCTTGGGTTAGGGCCCAACATTAGAATCCAAGGCTCCTCTTTATTGTACATGTATGCTAGTATAGATTCATAGTTTAATTGTTCATTTGCTTAGTAGATGCATTTCCATTACAACAATGTAGATTAGATTGGTTGTGTGATAGTTTGCTTCCATTTGTGCCTTCTTTCAAGTAGCAGGTTAGCAAGGAGAAAAAGGATCACCATAATGTTGTCAGCAGGTGTCTCGGCCTCACTTCCTCCCTCTGGGACCATGACTTGAGGAAGGGACCCTTCAACAGCCCCAAAAACACAGATTTCTAGTTCTTGCATGAGCTTTGGAGTTTGTTGTCTTTGATTCAGTATTTGGTTCATGTTGCAAGGAAGATTTCATTGTCATCTTTTTCCAGCTACATTTCCACAATAATATTTCACTCATGCTTTCATTCCCTTTAGCAACTGTCTTCATGCATAATATAGGTAATTGATTCATGCTTTTCTAGTTTTTGAAAATGTATCTTGTTGCATAGTTCTTGGAACACACACATGTTTTAATAAAAGAAAGTACTTCAGGAGGAGACCCAGACTTCATCACCAGTAGCCACCTTCCACTTCATCCACCTTAGCCATCTCTTGTTCCACCATCACCCTCACTAGTTTTTTTTTTTATCATTTTTCATTGAAATTCCCCTAGTTACATTGAGCGAATCTAGCCATCTCTTATCTTGGATATTGAATCTTGAGTGCTCCTAGACTTTCTAACACCCCATTCCACTCATCATACACCTTTTCCAAGCTTCCCAACACCTCCAACACCTCACAATTAGATCTCAGCTGTATCATGTACGTTTCCTGTAATTCCTACAGGATCATCCTGTAGGTTTTCCTGAAATGGCCTGTTTTGAGGTCAAATTGATGGGAAACCTATAGGAAGTCACACAAAACCTCCTAGGACCCTTCCACATCATCCAAATACTCCATAAACCTTCTATACATCCTCCATCACCTTCCATTCACCTGTCACATCCACAAGAACAATTAATTTTCATACTTGATTTTGCCTTAAAAAACAAAAAAAGTGAAAACAAATTTAGTTTAGTTTTTTGCTTACACACTAGTATGGTTTGATGGTCTTTACTTCTGCAACTTAGATAGTAACATTTGTTTAGTGTTGATTTAGAAATTTTGCTTAGCATAGTTGTTTAAATGGTTAATTAAGATATGGTGTGATTTACCATTACATGTTGTTTTCTTCGTTACCACAGTAGAGTAGCTCTCTTAGAGTAGATTTTATCTTCTTCCATCAAAGAATCAAGCTTCTTCTGACTCTATAGAATTCTGGCTTGGAAGCTCTGGGGTCTCTTGCTAGACGAACAGTGACAACAGGAAGGACCTGCACTATTACTTGTGCATACGTCACTGTCACCTCCAAGTTTTTATGAACCCCAAGTTGATGAGTAAAGCTAGTAGCCCAGGAGTTGCAACATCCTTGCTACGATACTAGCACTCATCACTTTTTGGTGCCGCTACTGGGGAGGTGTCTGAGTAGAATGTGATCACTGCATTCTTTTCTTCTATTTCTTGTCTTCAATATTTTGGTGTTAGTTTATTTCTGCAAAAGTAATCTAGTTGCATCCTTTCTTTCATTTTCTATTATCTGCTTTCCTTTCTATTCTGCAAGTAGGATTTCAATTCAGCAAGTAGCTTTTTCATTCTGTAAGTAATTTTCATTCAATCAACAATTTCATTTCTACAAGTACTTTCCAGTTTTAAAAAAAATACAAAACCAACCCAAAAACATTTCCTTTCATGCCTCATAGGAATAGGGACAACTTAGGAAAATTTTGTCAAATACCCCCATTGCATCCAACATCCAACCTTCTCTCTTCTTTGGTGGCTGTGAACTGGAGGAACCTTTAAGTGAGCAACCTGACATGTTTGAAGAACCTACAGGGGAAGAAGAAGAACAGGAACCCATTCCTACTGAACCAATGGCTGAAAACCAAAATGACAGCGAATAGAGAGAGAGTTGAGGGTTCCTTCCCCATCAGGGAAACCAACGGGGACACTAAGATGAAAAATATAATCCCCTCTGCCCTACCTCATCTCCATGTCCTGACCATAGAGAATCCTGATTCTTTCCTATTTGAGTTTACTATTATATGCCAAACCTATGACTATACAGATGATGAGAAAAAGTTAAAGCTGTTTCCATCTACCCTCAAGGATGCAACATTGCGCTGGTTCATGTGCTTACCTGGAGATAGCATCACAACTTGGGCTTAGCTGCAGCAGGCCTTTAACAACAAATATCGAGACTACTGTAGGTCAAAGGATACTAAAGAAGAAATTTTTAGGATGACCATAGGCCAGGATGAATCCTTAGAAGACTACAAAGAAAGATTCCAGCTCAGCTATAAAAGGACCAGGTGCACACTTGACCTTGAGTCACTAAAGCTGGTCCTACTCAGGGGACTAAGAGAAGATGTTCTGGATACCTTACATTTGTTAGCAGGAGGAGATATCTACCAATTACCCTATGAGGATATCAAGACTGTATTTAGAAACCATTCTAGGGTGACCAGGAAAAAGGGTAGGGTAGTCAACCTATGGCCAATACATCATCTTCCAACTCATTTATCAAGGGTGAAATTGGAAATATGCTGGAAGATTTCAAACGTGAGACGCTGCAAACCCTTGCCTTGCAAATGGACACCATGAACATGAAAATGAAGCAAGAGGAAGCAGAGAGAGCCTTGGCCATCTTTTGTCCTAGATGCACCAGGAGGCATCCTAGGAACGAATGGCCATTGAACTGTATTGAAATTTTCACAGTCTGTGAAGAAAAACACTCCACATATAAGTGCCCTTATTTACCCAGATTCAAAGCTATATATCAAGGAGCTGAAGGGGTCACTGAGTATATTTTCTACATTAACCAAAGGAGACCTCCTGGGCATAGACCATACCAACAGGGCATGCAAAGGTCATCCCATGCATATTACAACCCCAACCAAACCACGGATATACCTTCTTGGGGACCCCCTACTCATCCTTCCTAGTCTACACCCCCTCCTTGGTCCTATGTATCACAATATCATTCCCAGCCAGCTAGCCAGTCATTTCAACCTTACGCTCTACCACAACCTCAGTGGAATACACCACTCTAGGGGTGGAGGCCCCAATACAACAATGCCCCAGCTCTATTGCTTCCACCACCTACCCAACCACAACTCCTACACTCTGCTCCACCCAAGCAACCCCAGATGCCTCCCCAGCCAAATCTGAACCCGAACAATGGGCATGCTCAACAGGTATACAATGGAGAGACATCATATCCAACTTATGTTGTGGAAATCCAGGAGATTAATCTGAGATCTCAGAGAGTTCTCTTGGATAACTAACCTCCCCCTCTACCTAGGGAGGTTGAGGAAGAAAGAGAGGAAAGCAACCTTAAAGTAAATCCACCCTTTCCTGAGAGATTAGCCCAACCACTCCAGCCTACCCCAGAAGAAACTGAACTTCTAGGAGAATTGAAAAATCTCTGTGTAAAGATCCCCCTTCTCCAGACAATAAAAGATGTTCCCATTTACAATAAGTTGATTAAGGAGAAATGCTTCAAGGATCTAGGGAGGGGAAAAAGGGATGCCCCTACCATTAATGTCATTGGGTAGTTGTCTAACTTAATGTTGGGGCATGTAATATGTCCAAAATATTTGGACCCTGGAAGCCCTATAATAAATGTGCACATAAATGGAACCATTGTCCCACACACTCTAATTGATATTGGGGATGCCATTAATGTGATGACCAATGACACCATTCTCAAGCTCAACTCCAAGGGTCATTGAGGAAGACCACAATAGTTTTGAAACTTGGAGATCATTCCACAGTAACCCCTAAGGGAATTATGGAGGATGTGCTGGTCTCCATTGACTCCTAGGAGTACCCTAAGGCTAAGCTTACTGGTTATCCTCTCATCCTTGGGAGGCCATGGTTGGCCACAACCGATGCTTACATTAGCTACAGAGATGGGAATATGACCATCAAGAATGGGCATATGTCCAAGTAGTTAGTCCTATACCCTCCTGCTTAACCATCTTTAGAGCATGATTTACCTTTATGGTTGGAGGAGGAGGAAGAAGACAAGGTTTATTCCGCCCAGCTTTATGTTATGGAAGCAACCATGGGAGGAGGACAACAAGATGAGGATCACTTGATTGAAAACCTGCTCCAAAGTCCAACTCCTGGTTCATTACCATTAGAAGAAGAAGGGAAACCAAGAACAATAATCCAATTGACTTATGCTTGGTCGATTCCAACCCACTCCGTGTCAAAACCATAGAATTCGGCCCAGAGAAAACCTTGAAAATTAATCCATCTCTTTTTTCTCTTGAAGAGGAGAAGCTTTGCAACATGTTAAAGGAAAACCTAGAAGCCTTCACTTGGAGTTACAAGGAAATGAAGGGAGTACACCCCTCAGTGTGTACTTACCACATATACATCAAAGAAGGTTGAAAGCCGATCTGACAAGCACAAAGGTGGATGAATCTAGCTCTTAAAGATATAGTCAAAGATGAACTGCAAAAATTGCTAGATGCAGGATTCATTTACCCTATCTTCGACAGTGAGTGGGTCTCCCCTTTAGTGTTAGTTCCCAAGAAAAATGGTAAGTGGAGGATTTGTGTCGATTATAGGGAGTTGAAAAAAGCCACAAAGAAGGATCATTTTCTTCTACCCTTCATTGACCAAGTTATAGACAGCCTCGCAAGGAAAAGGTTTTTTTCTTTCCTAGATGGATTCAGTGGGTATAACCAAATCCAAATCTATGCAGAAGACTAGGATAAGACCACATTAACCTATCCTTGGGTACTTTTGCCTATAGGGTCCTTTCTTTTGGCCTATGCAATGCTCCTGGCACTTTCTAGAGAGCAGTCTTGAGTATTTTTGCCAAATTAATCCATGATGCGGTGGAAAGTTATATGGATGATTTTACACCTTATGGTTGTGATTTTCAAGAAGCCCTAACTAACCTAGGCAAAGTACTACACAAATGCATTGAAATGAAACTGTCTCTCAGTCCTGAAAAATGTGAATTCTTAATTACTGAAGGGACCGTGCTAGGTCATTCAATATCTCAGCAAGGACTGCAGGTGGACTCGAACAAAATAGCCATCATCCAAAGGGTCCCACCCCTTCAAAAGTAGAGAGATGCTAGGAGTTTCTTAGGGATAGTTGGATACTACTGAAGGTTCATAAAGGACTTCAACAAATTGGCCTCTCCTTTATTTGGGTTGTTGGCCAAAGATTCTGAGTTTATATGGTCAAAAAGTTTTCAAGAGGCCTTAGACATTCTAAAGGGTAAGTTAACCACTGTACCAATTCTTCGAGGCCCAAACTAGGCCCTCCCCTTTCATATTCATGCTGATGCCTCACACAAAGCCATATGCACATCCCTAGGTTAGGTAGAGGAAGAACTGCCTTATGCCATCTATTTTATCAGTAAGAACTTGTCAAAGGCTGAGCTAAATTATACAGTGACCAAAAAGGAACTCCTGGCTATTGTGCATTCATTAAAAAAAATCAGGCATTAGATTACACGCTATCAAACATTTGTGCATACTGACCATGCTGCAATCAAATATTTTATGAACAAACGATATGTAAATGCTCAAATTATAAGATGGTTGCTTTTATTACAGTGGTTTGATCTAACCATTTTTGATAAGCCTGGTAAGGAAAATGTTGTTGCAGACTTTTTATCTAGGGTAAGTGTGCCTGTAGGTGAAGAAGTAATGGTGGATGACCAATTACCAGACGAGAACTTGTTTGCTATTTCAGTTCTCTCTCCATTGTTTACTGATATAGAAAACTATTTGGTATCAACATAGTTCCCACCAAACTTGCCCTCCAAAGAAAAGAGCAAGATAGTCAGGAAAAGCGCCCCCTTCACTTGGATTGGGGGAAATATTTTCAAACTTGGCCCAGATCAAATCTCGAGAAGGTGTGTCGGGGAAGAGGAAGTCTTTGACATCCTTTTGACTTGTCATTATGGGCCTTATGGAGGTCACTTTGCAGCAAAGAGGACAACATTCAAAGTGTTACAAGAAGGCTATTATTGGCCCACTCTTCATCAGGATGTGAAAAAGTACACTAGTCAGTGTGATTGGTGCCAGAGGATGGGAAGGCCTACTCCAAGAGATGAAATGCCCCTGCAGCCTCAAGTGACTTTCGAGCCATTTGATAAGTGGGGAATGGACTTCATTGGGCCTATCAACCTTCCTTCAAAGAAAAAACAATACATTATTGTGTGCACTGATTGTTTGACTAAGTGGTCTGAAACCAAGGAAATTAAGGAAACAACAGAAGAAAAGGTGGATGAGTTCCTATGGGAGAATGAATGCTACAAATTTGGGTACCCTAGAGAGCTAGTCATAGACCAAGGCAGCCAGTTTACGTCCAACATGATTGAATACCTGCTCAGCCATCACAATATCAAGCATAGGACCTCCACTCCCTATCATCCACAAGCTAATGGGCAAGTGGAGGTGACCAACAGGGCACTGGAGGGTATCTTAACCAAGGTAGTGAGCAACAATAGGAAGGATTGGGCAGAAAGACTAGTTGAGGCTGCTTGGGCCTATAATACCACATGGAAGACCACCACTGGATTCACACCCTATGATCTGGTCTATGGGAAAAAGGCCTTGTTGTCTATTGAGTTTGAATATAACACATTAAGGATGGAAGCCTGACTAGATTTGAATCTCAGCAATGCATAGAAAGAGAGATTGTTCCAATTGAATGGATTGGATGAATTCAGAATGAAGACCCTCCTACATACAGAGATAGTTCAACTGCAGAGGAAGATCTGGCATGATAAACATATTAAGGAGAAGCAATTTCAGGAGGGCGATTGGGCATTGTTATATGATTCTAGGTATAAAGACTTCAAGGGAAAGTTAAGGACAGGATGGCTCAGACCTTATGTTGTGGAGAGTGTTAGTACCTGGATTGAACCTCATGATGAATATGGCAATTACGGGGTAACCACAAACCACACTTAGCCAAGTAGCTTGCCCTACTAGGCCAGGAGAGGGATCTCTCCATAAGGATCTTAGCCAAAGTGACTTGATTAAGAAACTGATATTAGGCTAGGTATAGTAGCACAGGGTTTTGATTTGATTTATTTTTTGAAGGGTTTGCTGGCTCAGAAAGAGTCAAATAGTTAGGGTGAGGAAATTAGGTCAAAATTGCATGGTGTTCGATGGGGCAAGGTAGTCACAATGATCAAAACCTTAGGGTTTGATGGATGAGGTGAAAAGAAAGGTGAGGAGATAGAAAGAGCATGTAAACCACATGGATTCTTCCTAAACTGAAGAAAACATAGATTGTGAAATGTCTACCAAAAACAGAGCATAAAAGATGTGGATTCTGCCTCTCAGACTTGTATACATTCACATAAAGGAAATGAAATGATGAAATGGAGTTAAAAATACATTCTAACACATGAATACAAAATAAAAAATGAACTAATCATCATACCACATGGATCCCAAATAAATAGCTGCAATTTTTCATTAATCTCCTGCTGTAACTGATACAAAATGATGTCTAATCAAACCATAAGAATCCCACTGAGTCCAACCCCTACAATGACTGAGGAAAAGCATCATATAGACCCCAAACAACTCATCCTAAGCTAAGGGAGTCAAATCCATGAGAGGAGGAGGTGTTTCCAACAAAATCTGAACTGCTAACAAGAAAATAGGGTGGTCAACTAAGCCTAACAAACTGATACATTACAGCTCATAAATTTGTTTTACCTAATGAATCTACCCTAGTAAACTCTAGAAGCATCATAATTATAGTCAACTTATCAATTACAAGGGTAAAAATATAATTTTTCATGGTAGAAGTGAAAATTGGGTCGCATCTGCAGAATTTTTGACGAAGAGTCAAACGCGCAGTGCCAAGTGCCAGCGCACAATGCCAAGTGTAGGCAGGCCCTTCAACTTCATATACACTTTTGGAGGTTTTCTTGATGTCCAAATTGGGCCCACAATAGCTTTTTGGAAAGCTCTTCCTATCTACTTTCTAGTACAACTTGAATTTCTAAATTTGGATGTCATTTGCCTAGTCAAAAATCAAATCTCCCAACACTGCTCAGCGCGCAACGCCCAGGCCAAAAAGAGGGAAGAAAGGTAATTTTTTGGGTGTTTTTTGACCTTTTGACCAACCATTTTTCCTCAAAATGCTTAGAAAATATACAAGGTGTATGTACTCATCACTAGAAACCCAAAAATTCTGACTTCTTGCTAATTTGATGTCTCAAGAAAGAGTGCAGCGCGCTCTTGCCCTCCATGACTGCAAAAAATGGACCGAAAAACACAAAAATATCCTTCAAGCTCAAAAATGGTTCAACATGCCCAAAAATGTATTTTTATGACTGATCAAAGGTTATAGGCATGTAGGGATACCTCATCAAGTATGTCAAGTTTCCTCCTCTCCTCTTGCTTGGTCAATTTGTCAATTTTTGTCATGAGCTCTTTTGAGCTTGCTCCTTGCCACTTGGTTCCTCCGTGCAAAATACTTGGCAATATTCCTTTGTATCTCAACATATTTGTTTGCTTTTTCCAAGAGGGTCTCCCACTGTGTGTTCATCTTCTCAAGCCAAGACTCTCTGTTCTCAACTATGTCCTTGACCAATTGCTCATTTAAAGTGAGCTACTCCTCCAATTCTGCCTCCTTTTGCCTTTCAAGCTCTAAGGATCTCTTTAATCCTCTTGTTTTTGGTCTTTTTCTCTGTCCCTATTCATCATCCGACTCTCCATAATCTCCATAAGCCTCATCAAGCTGAAACTTGGCCTTCTTAGCCTCCCTCTTTGCCTTGATGTACTTGGTTTTCATCAATTCCTGCTTGACCTCTAGCTGCTTGTTCTCTTGCTTATAAAAGGAGATGATATATTTGGCCCTCTGTAAACTAGTCTCAAGCTTCCTAATTTTGGTATCCTTTGCTTTTAAGAAACCTTGAGTGATTTTGCCTTTCTCCTCATCATTTGTGTTCACAGGGAGAAACTCCTTTTCAGTGTCATGTTTTTCATGTTGCTGTTGGACCTTTGTTTCCTCCACCATTTTCTCTTTTCCTTTAACCTGTAATGCTGATGATGAAGGCAAGGCCCCTGCCACTTTTCGTGGGGTAAACACCTACCTCTTTCCCCTCTGATAGGTGAAAGCAAATGGCTACAAATTGTTCCTCTGTGGTATACTACTCTGACCATGTTCAGTGTGTACATCATGCTCATCATGTTCCTCATCATTGTCATCATCTCTATTGCATGAATGAATGGCTACATGAAATGGTGATGTAGATGGTGTGGAGGTGGCTAGTGAAGAATGATATGTTGAGGATGAGTGATAAGTAAGCTGTGGTGGATGAGAAGAAGTAGATGGATGAGTGGAGGATGATGGAGGAATGCGAGGAGCTGTCTAAGTAGGTGGTTCATTGAATATTTCATTACCTATGAAGGTCTCCCAAGCAATGCCTAGTTGATTTGAGTGATGGAGGACTATCATTTTGATAAAAGAATTATGGAAAATACTAGGCATCTGGTGAGTTGGATCCCTTTTCTGAGCAATATATGTCATCTTGTCAATACTTTTGAAAAGGTAATATGGTAAACTGAGCATTCTTGCCCTGGTAAAGTGCATGAGAAGCCTGATATGATATGAGTAGAGTCTGGAAAACCTGCCCTCACATGTAAAATACCTCATGATTATCTTCATTAATGGCACATACCTGTCTAAGAGATAAGAGAAAGGGAAAATTCTTTTATTATCATTTTTAAACCTTGTTTTAAGATATGGCTCATAAAAATTGTGAGGCAGATTTCTTTGCTTGAACCATTTCTCTCCTGCATTTGGAATTCCAGTGGCTTGTGATATGATGGTAGGAGATATGGTGAATGTGAACCCAGCTAAAGTGACCTCGTTGTTAACTATTGATGAAAATTCACCCTTTCAACCCTTTGGCAAAACTCAAAACAACCCATGCACTTGAAACGTGATACTGTAAGTGATGATGCCATAAGTTCTATGGTATCATTGGGTTCAAATCTGATAATTCTCCCTCCCTTCTCAGCTAGCCTCCTTGATTGTCTTTCCCCTTCTTTTGAACTAGTGTGACCCTTTTCTACCATGTTTTTAAGGTGAAACCTTGAGGGATTGATATGTGGGTCAAGGTGAGTGAAATAGTGAGGGATATTGAATGAATTACAGGCAAGGATGATTTGAGGGTGACAAAGTCTATGAAGTGTTGTAATTCTGATCAAATAGGTGATTTTGGAAACATACAAGAAATATTTGCTAGGGTTTTAAAATTTAGGGTGCCAACTTGCTTAATTTATGGAGAAAAAGAGATACTGGGCCACTAACTTGTTGTATACAGGTAATAGAAGCCTTTCTAGCTTGAGCAGATGAAGAAAAGTCGTGTTTTGGCGCTTCTAGGGTTTTCCAGGCTTTATTGGCCAAACACGTAGCACCAAGTGCTAGCGTGAAACGTCCCTGACAAACACGCCCTTTAATGTACAGGCACGCAGTGCCATTTAAAATTTCTCTGGCTCAGTCGAGCAAACACGCTCTTCACCACACAGGTGCGCATCGCCACACTCAGGAGGGCAGCGACTTTTCCTAGTGCATAGCATCCATCTGAAACGCGCATCGCCTTCCTGATTTTTTCAAATTTTCACTCAATTTCCTCTTTGCCAAGGAGAGTTTAAGGTGCAAAAGAGTTGACAAAGTTTGAAAGATGCTTTTGAAATCTTATATAGAGGATGAGTTTGATTTTTCCTTATAAAAAACCACTTTATAATGTTTGTTTGGAACTTTTTACTTTTTTTTCAAATCTCTGTCTGATGCTTCTCTTTCTTTGTCTCTTTTCAGGTGGATGATGCTTTGATTGAGTTGATTCTTCAAATATTCCTCTCTTGCAGCAAGGATAAGTGCCTTGGGCAGCTTATGGGAACAATTATTACATAAAATGACTTGAATTACATAAAAAATATGAACAAACTAAAATACTCTATTTTCATCTCAAAAAAAATATGTTTTTGAGATGAAAATTACATCAGTGAAATAAGGATTTTGTACAGTAACCATGACTAACTACCAACCATTCTTTGTTTATTGGTCTTCCTCATACCTTTGCTGCCCTTTATTTGTAATAAAAAAAAAAAAATTGACCTTGGAAATGAACGCTAAGACCTAATGGAGACATGATTGCCTTAACTCTAAAAATAAAATAACTAAAACCATAATTGAATGAAACATGAAGATGGGTCAACAAATATACCTGATGAGGGAAAATTAGATTTTTTGAGAAGAAGAAGACAACCATCAATGGATCATTTTTGGCATGACCTAGTGGAATGATAAAAAATTTAGTATGAGACACCTACAATGAAAATTCAAAGAGAATATTTGATCCCTGATGGAAGTATGCATATACTGACACTAACATAAAGATGCCATGATAATGGTTCAGTGCAAATCAGAACTATAGATGAACTAGCCATTCCTTTTCTTGTTAATGGGCATCGACTGAAAATGTACAAGAGACCTTATCAAAACAAGAGTTCATTGATAATATCAATAAAACAATGATGATGGTGGAGCAAGTTACAGCTCCTCCCTCATCAATTCACTTAAAAAGAAAAAAGAAAAAAGAATAAGGACTCCAGTGAAAACCTCGATGAGGCACCTGAGTCCAAACTTTGGGTTGAAAACCTCGTGAGGCAGCCCAATGATGAAAAAAAAAGGAACAAAGAGAAAAAATATTAAGAAGATCCCTGGGAGAAAAGCTTCCTTGAGAAGAGAGGATCCAAAGGGAACCCTGCCTCTCACATATTATCTCCTCCACCCCTTACCATGCATCCCTCCATCATTTCTATCATTTTTCAACTCCATTACTTCGATTTATGCGAGGATTGTGTTTCCTACAAGATCCCTTGAAAACCTATAGGATGATCCTATAGGAATTATAGTGACCCGGGAAACCTACATGAAACAATCCAAAGGCACATGATAGGTTTTTTAGGTCCCTAATATTCACCCTATGCATAATATAGCACCTCACCTCATCCACCATCATCATCCCTACACTCACCATTAAAAACAAAAAAAATCATAGCGAGGTTAGAAAAAAAAGGAAAGCAGAGAGGAGTAAGAGCATTACCTAAGTATCCTTTGCTCTACACACTTCTACTCCTTCTTTCCATTCATTACACCATCCTCATAGCCCTAGCAAAAAAAATAATTAAAGAATTCTAAGGGAGAAGCAACTACAGGGCATCTTGTAGTAGCCTATCCCACAGAATGCCAATCAAACCAGCAACAGGTCTTCACTAGGATGATCCAGGTGCTCCATAATAGAAGCAACATCAGATCTTCAGCCAGAGATACCTGCAAAAGCAAAGAAACCATTAGAAGACAACAAAAGGAGGAAGAAGAATGGCATGCAACAAATATACAAA
Source organism: Pinus tabuliformis (assembly GCA_031772625.1). NCBI lineage: Eukaryota > Viridiplantae > Streptophyta > Pinopsida > Pinales > Pinaceae > Pinus > Pinus tabuliformis. The sequence continues at coordinate 496,447,511 of CM062808.1, read as the reverse complement.
GAAACACCTCTGGTCTTCGACAACTGCAACTTAGCATCGAAACCACAAGTAAGTATCCTGCTCACTCACTCATATGCATCATGTAGTCAAAAGTTGTAAGGGTTACGAGATATTTGGTTTATAAGTGAAAAGGTGGCCAATTAACTTGGCCACCTTTGTTTAGTCAACACATGCAGAACTGGGTGTCCTCTCACACGTGGCTACAGTTAACTGAAAGATAGAGAAAGAGTAGGACAAAAAGCAGTTAAACTACAGATCTATGATGTGGGAGCTGATTACGAGGAGTGGGAAATGATGAGGTGGTAGTGGGGACCAATGGTCCAAAAATGGCAATGTACCTTTGTTTCCAGCACACCACCTCACCCTGAATCACCATAAAGGGAAATAAAACATCGTTCCCATGCATTCATGCATTTCACCTCCTTGAAACTCCCTCACTCAAGTTGCTCTCATAACCTAGGCCACCCACCAGAAGAAAAGATCCATCGTTATGCATAGGAATTCCTACAAGAGCATGCACAAGAATTCCTACAGGATATAGTCTACAGGATACACAGAGATTGTCTACAGGATACACAGAGACAGTCTACAGGATAGGCAGAGAAGAGTTCAAGAGGGGATATCATGGGAATTGGCCACTGCAACCATTCTAAAGAGGTAGGCTCTAAAATTTCATCCCCCTTTGCAAGAAAATACACCAGGGATACTCTAAAATCTAGTGAATTTAGCAACTGTGAGAAGTAAATTACATACATAGTCAACTTTGTTTTGCTCCTACATTTGAAAAATTGTGTCAACCCTCTCATTTTCTCCTCAAGCTTCACCAACAAGATGACAGGAGGGTTTAATAGGAGAGAGCCCACAAACACTGTGAGAATCCAACAACACCCCCAGGTGCTTGAAATCTTTACAAGACACAACTGGATGGGGTTTTTCAAAAAATTCACAGGGTATGATGATGAGGTGGCTCAAGAATTTTCTCACTCCCTCACTCCACACAACAGAATCCATGCCACTGTTGTAGTAAGGGGCCTCACTATAGATCTCACCCCAGAGCTCATCAGCAGGGTCACCACACTTCCCCTTGGAATTCCTTGGAGAAAAGAAGACAAAGGAGACAACCAAGTGGCAAAAAAGAAATTGTTTCTAGAAGGTGAAGAACCCACTGAGGACAAAAATGGAGTAAGGAGGTACAGTCTGCCATACCCATGGATTGAGGTAGGCTACCAACTCATCAAATACATCTCATGTGAGGGTAGATATAGTGTTGTTTATGACTATCATTTCAAGATCCTTGAGGAATTAAGATTTGGGATAGAAACACCACCTCACCAAAGACTCAACATACCCCATTTCTTGCTACAATCACTCACAGACTCCAGCAACAAAGTGAAGGAAGGGAATTCCCAACAATTGGCTCACCATGGGTTGATTAGGATCCTGCTTGAAGATGCCCTCCAAAACCTCAAAATCCCTATAACATGGTTAATATTCAGAGACTTGCCAACAGAGGATGACATTAAAGCCCTAACTTATGATGTTAGTCCTATTGTCAGTGAAGAGGAGGAAAAATAGGAAGAGGAAGATACAGAGAAAAGGAGGAGGCAAACCCCACTATATTTCAGCACCCCAGTCAAGAAAAAAGGAAAAAGGAGGAGGCAAACCCCACTATATTTCAGAACAAGAAAGAGCACAAGAATAAAACAGGGGAAGCCACAAACATCAACAAAAATTCCTATTGAGATTGAAGATTCCCCTACACAAAAAGACAAAATGCCTTCCCCTAAGTCACCTATCACCTATGTAAGGAGGCCTACTACTAGATCAACTTCCTCAAAGGGTAAGGCAATCCTATAGGATCCACAACAAAACCTACAGGAAGAAAAAACAGTCCTACAGGATACTCTGCTGAAACTACAGGAGGCACAAAAATTGGAAAGCAAGGTAGGGAAGCAACAAGATGCTAAAGAGGATGAACTAGAGACAAAGGAATTCAGCCCCCAACCTAACTTAGACTCCTATTACCGATTTATTGAAGGAGGCAAGGTAATACCTAAAAATTTTTCCATCCCACTGTTCTTCAAGCTTGAGAAGGAGAGGGCTAGAACCCACCAATGGATGCAGATTGCCAAATCAAAGGGGGTGGAAGACATTGGGCACATGGAAGAAAAACTCAAAGAAATGGGAAAGAGCTAAGTGGCTTAAGGGATAAAGAAGCTATAAGGAGAAGTCAACTTGAGAGAGAAAATGCATGGTTGAGGGGACAGTTGCAGGAAAGAGAGAACCAAATAGCATGTATGGCCAGCCTCTCCTTGGAGGAAATCCAGTGTAGGATGCCAGCTAAATCCTATGCTCTTTACCTCAAAGAAAAATGGTTGCAGTTTCAGATTAAGACACTAGCACAGAGGGGAGCCATGCCATTTTAGGGCTACCGGTAGTTTATTGATCTTTGTGATCAACGTACACTAAAGGATAGGGCCAAAATGGCTGAGTTTTATTTGCACAACATGGCCGTCACAGACATGAATGTTTGGGACCCTAATGCTAAGCTAGGAGATCTACAATTAATGGCTTTGGCTTCATGGATGAACAATGAGGTGTCAAGAGCTACAGAGATGAAAATACTATTGGCCAGAGAGCAGACTGAACCTCTTTTGATCAGAGTTGAACGATCAAATCCCATGGCCCTCATCAATACCCATAATTTGATTGCAAATGATCCTCAGCTGGAACCTAGATAACTTGCTGCCCAAGAACAAGAAATTTCACATTTTGAGGACATGTTTACGCTGCTAGGAGATGATAGTATACATGCTTGCCTAAGGAGATGGAACACACTACTACACAGCTTGAAGATAAGAGAATATCACTCCCCTCAAAGGTTGAGAGAGGCACTCAATAAGACACTTATGTATAAGCAATATATGCAAAGCTTGAAGGTCAATTGGATAGGCCTAAAACTTAGTCCACCACTACTCTTAGGTATGCTAGAAGGGAGAAAAGAAGAAGAAGAAAAGAGGCAGTGGGGAGAAGTGGAAAAGAAAGCAATCTTGTATGAACAAGAAGAAGAGATCACAGCAGAGGCATGGGATGTCAGAGAGGCTACCAGAGCCATGAAGGATATGGATATTGACAAAGTTACTTAAAGGATGAGCAACACTTTCAGTAGGGGGTGATGATGAGTCTCATCATTGGGTAATTATATGGGCCTTAATTCACCTCCTAGCTTAGTACAACCAACTATTCTCATAACTTATTACATACTTTTGATTATATTTTGTTTATGAGATGAGTTAGAGTTGGATATTATTTTGTGGTCTAATATGAATTTAATGCAGGATTAAAGGATAAAAGCAAGGAATTTTGGCAAAGACCATGGTCAAAACTCAAATGGGACAAGGGAGAGGGATTATAGGAGGTAAATCCTCCTCATTTACTACCCCTCCATTCGAATATTCCTCCATTAGCTCAGAGTGTAAACAACCAAATCAAGAGGACTAGAAGGCAGTCAAGAAAGTGAAAGACAAAGCACCAGTTTATCTCAAGTTTGGGAGCCGAGCCTCCCTAATTTTAAGGAATTCATTGGAGACTTCAGATGTATAAGTAGAGAGGCCTAGGACCTCAGTAGGATTTGGATTTTTGATTGTAAGACTCTACTCTATTTTTGAGCTGCAAAACTTGTGTTTGTTTTTGATGTAATCCATTATTTTGGTAATAAGAATGAGTTTTGTTTTGAGCCAGCACTAAGTTAACTTAGAGGGCTAAAGCACTTGGGTTAGGGCCCAACCCTAGCAGCCAAGGCTGCTCTTTATTGTACATGTATGCTAGTATAGATTCCTAGTTTAATTGTTCATTTGCTTAGTAGATGCATTTCCATTACAATAGTGTGGATTAGATTGGTTGTGTGATAGTTTTCTTCCATTTATGCCTTCTTTCAAGTAGCAGGTTAGTAAGGAGAAAAAGGATCACAATAAGGTTGTCAGCAGGTGTCTCGGCCTCATTTCCTCCCTCTGGGACCATGACTTGAGGAAGGGACCCTTCAACAGCCCCAAAAACACAGATTTCTGGTTCTTGCATGAACTTTGGAGTTTGTTGTTTTGATTTAGTATTTGGTTCATGTTGCAAGGCATATTTCATTGTAATCTTTTTCCATCTCCATTTCCGCAATAAGATTTCACTCATGCTTTCATTCCCTTCAACAATTTTCTTCATGCATAATATAGGCAATTGATTCATGCTTTTCTAGTTTTTGAAAATGTATCTTGTTGCATAGTTCTTAGAAGAAACACATATTTTAAGAAAATACCCAGACTTCATCACCAGCGGCCACCTTCCACTTCATCCACCTTAGCCATCTCTTGTTCCACCATCACCCTCACTAGTTTTTTTATTTATTTATTTATTTATCATTTTTCATTGAAATTCCCCTAGTTACATTGAGCGAATCTAGCCATCTCTTATCTTGTATATTGACTCCTGAGTGCTCCTAGATTTTTTAACACCCCATTCCACTCATCATACACCTTTCCTAAGCTTCCCAACACCTCCAACACCTCACAATTAGCTCTCGTCTATATCCTGTAGGTTTCCTGTAATTCCTACAGGATCATCCTGTAGATTTTTCTAAAACGGCCTGTTTTGAGGCCGAATTGATGGGAAACCTCTAGGAAGTCACACAACGTTTCATAGGACCCTTCCTCACCATCCAACCATTCCATAAACCTTCTAGCCATCCTACATCACCTTCCATTCACCTGTCACATCCACAAGAACAATTAATTTGCATACTTGATTTTGCCTAAAAAATAAAAAAAAGTGAAAACAAATTTAGTTTAGTTTTTTGCTTACACACTAGTATGGTTTGATGCTCTTTACTTCTGCAACTTAGATAGTAGCATTTGTTTAGTGTTTATTTAGCAATTCTTCTTAGCATAGTTGTTTAAATGGTTAATTAAGATATGGTGTGATTTAGCATTACATGTTTTTTTCTTCATTACTGTAGTTGAGTAGCTCTCTTAGAGTAGATTTTCTCTTCTTCCATCAAAGTATCAAGCTTCTTCTGACTCTATAGAAGTCTAGCTTGGAACCCCTAGGGTCTCTCGCTGGACAAACAGTGACAATAGGCAGGACCTTCACTTTTTCTTGTGCATATAGCGCTGTCACCTCCAAGTTTCTACGAACCTCGGGTTGATAAGTAAAGCTAGTAGCCCAGGAGTTGCAACATCCTTGCTACAATACTAGCGCTCATCAGTGCCTTATATTAAGGATGAGAAGAGAAAGATTCAAAGATATCGTAGTGGAATACCACAGATCTTCAAGGACATAATATAATTTTATGAGCTTAAAAAATTGGAGGATACCATCAGGAAAATGAAGTATAACTATGAAAATTCCAAGCATAGGACCTGTTACCCACCATTTTATGGGTGATATCCCTAGGAGAAGAAAATTCTCCAAGATTGTCCTCAGTCGGCAGCTAGTAGCCCCTTGCAGCCACCAACTAGCTCGTTGTGCCATTTCTTTGCCACTTGAGCCAACGATGTGGTCCCTTACATATATTTCGTGATCATATATTTGAAGGTGGGCCTCCTAAACCTAAAGGTATGCCTTATCATTTGGTAATTGAGTATTGTAGTTTACTTATCATGGAAACTTTTGGGCATGGATTAATGGGGCGATTCAGCAAAAAGAGTGGGCTAGGTTTGTGCTCTTGTCCCCTGGACCTCTTTTGGATGTTAACCTTGGACCCTAATCCCGTGGGATCTCTTTTACTAACATTTGGGCTTTAGGGATGGTACTACATGGGAAACCTTGATTTTGGTTGCATGGTCCTGCTCCCTCATCCACATATATCACTCCTCATCTACTCATTATAACCCCATTCATCATTCCTCTCACTTGGGTCCACATTCCTCCACTGGGTCAACAAAGGGTCAGCCTTCACCTACCCTTTACCCACACCTTGGGTCAGGTCTGGAATGGTGCCCGGAGGTTGATGCAGCTAAAAAGAAAATAAAAAGCATAATTTGCCACATTTAATAGGAAAATGTACCACGAAATGCAAAAGATGGTTGGGACAAACACATTTAGCACGTTGGAAAAATCCAATATATGAGCTCTACCCCATTTCCATGTACATCACCCTAGTTCTTATACGGCATATATGAGCCTCCTCTATCATTCAGGAACCCATGGTTCTCCCAACCCTTGGTGGAAAATGAACTACCCCACCTTAAAAGGGGTATCTACTACTATACTTTACACACCATGCTCTCACTCCTTAAGCCGTGAGTAGTTAACCTAAGAAAAATCATAAAGGGAAAAAGGAATATAAAGAAGGGTGGAAAAATCAAGGTAGGGGTAACTCATGTACCACGATTTATCCCTCCTATACATTATTTACTTGAGTGTGGGCTTCCCTTTATTAGCTACCCTTGTACTCTGGCATGTGACCCAAGATCACCCCTTCATCCCCTACTTCGTTCCATTACTTAGTCACAAGCCACTGTCATTTGAAGAAGGATGTATAAAGGACATACTATCCCCTTTGAAAGTAGAAACCACCTAATAAGGTGCTTGGTTAACCCCCTTGGAGCTTGGAGACATTAGCACGTGCCAAAGCCCACTATGGAAGGGCATGCCATTATGAAGTTCCGACCTATTGTGCATGGTTTGTAAACTCTTTAACTTGATTTCTTTAATGACTTGGTGTATTGGAAGGAAAGGGGATGTATTGGATCTTATGCAGGATTGCAGATGGTCTCCATCTTGGGTTTGGTCTCCCTATACGACGTCCTTGTAGGAATTTACAAGGTAAGTTCCTCAGACAGAACACCAAAGGACACCGCTCATAAACAGATCACAGATCGATACACTAGTATTTTGACGTGGTTAAAGCCCTCAAAGAGGGAAACAGTCCACGGCCTGAGCCAACGCGGCCACTTCAGGCAATTTATTAATAGAAGAATGAAAATTTGCATAAGCTTCTCTCATGAATGGGTTAACCTACAAATGCCCCTCCATGCTCTTTAAATAGAGATCATGGACCAATCGGGTGTTAAGCCACAGATCAAGTGTCGGTAATACCAAGGAGAGAATGAACCATCAGATCACTACATATCGTGACATGTCGGATTGTAAGTTACAAAATGTACATAGTAAAGAAACACTCTTTACCTAACTCTATACTAGACCAAGTTATACTTAACTATTTCCTATGTGTTGGAATATGCTAACATCCCCCCTTAAGAACAACTTGGGATAGGATTGAAGGATTTACAAATATGACACAATAGGAGAAGGAAGGAGGCATTAGAGCCTATCCCCCCTTAGTGACAACTTCCTGAACTCCAACCATAAATCGAATTTTAGTGAACTTCGCCTCTGTGAGAGCCTTTGTAAAGATGTCTGCAACTTGATCATCTGTTGAACAATATTGCACTTCAAGAACATGGTCGTGAATGAGCTTTCCGATGAAGTGCATGTGCAGTTCAATGTGTTTGTTGTGCTGATGTTGGACTGGATCTTTGCATAGTTGAATGGCACTTTGATTATCACACCAAAGTATAGTCGGATGCTGCTGCTGAAAGCCAAACTCTGACATGATCTGACGAAGCCACAAGGCTTCCTTACTAGCTTCTACGGCACCACGATACTCTACTTCTGCTGAAGAAAGAGAAATGGCACCTTGTTTCTTACAAGCCCATGTAATAGGTCCTGAACGAAGAGTGAACACATAACCTGCAGTAGACTTTCGATCATTAGGGTCACCAGCCCAATTGGAATCACTGAAACCAACCAATAGAGGAGCTGCTTCGACACTGTAATGAATCCCAAACTGAACTGCACCTCGAACATAATGAAGTATTCTTTTATCTGCTTTCCAATGACTTTCATGTGGGTTTTGCATAAACTGAGCAACAAGGCCAACGGAAAAGGAAAGGTCAGGATGAGTATGGGTTAGATACAAAAGTTTTCCTACAAGTTGACGATATATGGTAGCATCAACTTCAGGAGAAGTAAAAGCGACTGAAAGTTTGACTCCAACTAAAAGGGAGAAGGGGCTGGCTTACGGTCTTCCATGTGAAAATGGCGTAGAATATCACAGGCATACTTGGACTGGGAAAGGGAAATACCTTCCTTGGATTGCAAGACTTGAAGACCGAGAAAATAATATAAGTTTCCTAAGTCTGTCATTTCAAACTTCCTTTTAAGGCTAGACTTCACATGGTTTATAAGGTTGGGATCACTACCAGTCAGGATAAGATCATCAACATAAAGAACAAGAATGATAAGAGACTTTCCCACTTTCTTGGTGTAGACAGTATTGTCAGAATGACACCTAGAAAAGCCAGATTCTAAAAGAAAGTTATCCATTTTGGCATACCAAGCTCGAGGAGCTTGCTTGAGACCATAAAGGGATTTATTAAGCTGACATACAAGGCCGGAGTTTGTTTTTATAAAGCCAATAGGTTGTTCCATATAGATTTCTTCATGCAAGTCCCCATGCAAGAAGGCGAATTTAACATCCATCTAATGGACTTTCCATTTGAAAGAAGAAGCAAGGGAAAGAACAAGGTGGATAGAGTTCATTTTGGCAACAGGGGAGAAGGTTTCGGTGTAGTCAATGCCTTCAACTTGTGAAAAACCCTTAGCAACAAGACGAGCTTTATGTTTATCAACTTTCCCATCTAGTCCATACTTGGTTCTGTAAACCCATTTGCATCTAACAAGTTTTCGTCCCTTTGGTAGAGGAACAAGACCTTGTGTATCATTTGCCAATAATGAATGATATTCTTCATTCATAGCTTCTCAAACTTTTTGTATATCTCACTTGGTGCAAAGCTAATTTATGAGAGTATAGGTCTTGAGTTCAAGTCACAAACAGATCACAGATCAATACACCAGTATTTTAACGTGGTTAAAACCCTCAAAGAGGGAAACAGTCCACAGCCTGAGCCAACGCGGCCACTTCAGGCAATTTATTAATAAAAGAATGAAAATTTACATAAGCTTCTCTCATGAATGGGTTAACCTACAAATGACCCTCCATGCTCTTTAAATAGAGATCATGGACCAATCGGGTGTTAAGCCACGGATCAAGTGTCGGTAATACCGAGGAGAGAATGAACTGTCAGATCACTACATATCGTGGCCGTCAGATTGTAAGTTACAAAATGTACATAGTAAAGAAACACACTTTACCTAACTCTATACTAGACCAAGTTATACTTAAATATTTCCTATGTGTCGGAATATCCTAGTAGTCCTAACCCTCTTGTTACATAGTATTTTGTCACACCTCCTGCACTTCCCTGTGACATACCCCGAAGTGACCTTAACATGACCATAATGCAGTGTACTCATTCATATATGTAGCTAAGATCCTCCCTCAGACATTGATTGGAAAATTCCTTGAGCTTCCCCTGATGTAAATAGCTCTTAAACCCTAATTTGAGCATCATCGCTCTTATGAGATTGAAAACTGTGATGGTTGCCTGTTGTATTATAATTTACCCATGATGGAATCACTCTTTTTACTTGTATACCCAAGATGATCCCAAAAAGGAAATTTTCCCAAAGAGGATGAGAAGCTTCATGATCTAGAAGCTTCCAGAGCAACGAGATGGAGGTTGTTTGGCGTAGATGAGGTCGAGTTCTCCCAACTTGGCCTCTTGGTCTTATCCCTATGAGCTACCTCCTTGAGATGAGGGCCTACTTCTATCTTTGAAGAGATCCTAACTCCCTTTCCCTGCCTGTATATTCATTCTCTCCCATTCCCAAATGGTCTATGTCTATTTGCACCCTTATGCTAAGATTGTGCCTATATGATACTCATTTGGCTTGGAGAAGGAGTGCTTGGAGAGCTTAGCTTAGACTTGGACATTCTTTCAAGCAGAGCCTATCGACATCAAGGCTTGGTTGTGCATAAATGTTGTGAGCAATAGGAATGAGCCCATGACGCAAGTGATTCAAGGTATTCAACAAAGGAAAACATGATAGCATCAGAATGAGGTAGGTCATATTCTTCATCTCTCTTTTCAATTGTAACTTGGGAAAGTTTCCAATAGATTTTCATGTAGGTTTCTAGTCCCACTCATTGGGATAGAGGGATTATCTTTTCCGTAGAGAGGATTTACCTAGACAACACCTCCAAAGGGATACATTGGCACATGTAGGGTGTGTGTAGAGAGACATGGACATCCATAGCAACAGAAAACATTCCATGGATCCCCAGAGACATTCAAATATTTCTCAAGATTCACCTATTAGACGAGGAAGATGTACTTTGTTCACTAGTCCCAGCCGGCCCCAAAGTTATACCATGCACTTGGTAGATGACCCAATACCTATATGATGATGGTGCATCACTTATACCATCATTCGAGACCTTACATATGATCTACATGCATCTATGATTTGTTTGGAGACCCATGAGGACACTTGTGTGCCCCCACACCCATTTGGGAGCACCACAATTTCATTATTTGGAGAACAAGGGGCCAATCCCTTTCCACCGCTTTTTGGAGTCCTATTTCACACTATGGCACTGATATGATTTAGAATATTAGTTTGCAGTGCTAAGATCTTCCTCAAATTATAAACAAAATGCCTTCATTTTGCTTAAGGATTCATCAAATTTTGTAAGTGAAATGAAGAGTTTTTATGTTAATTTTATGAGCAATTTAACATAAACCAGAAACTGAATAGTAGCATAAACATGTACAGAACATCATCAAAAATACATTACAACAAGCACATGATAAAGGATTTCACCCCTCTTGGGCTATGTCTCCTTTGTTCAACTTCCAATGGCTTGAGCCTCTCTATTATGCTCAAAAGTGTAAAAAATTGTGTTTTCAATGCTCAAATGCTTCTGAAACCCGCTCCAATGAGTCCAAAATACTGAAAAATGGCCATCTAGCCTCTTTTTACATCCAATTTGGTGGAAAAATGAATAATTTATGACTTCTCCTAGTTATCCCATTATTCGTTCCACAAATTGCTCCATATCTGACAGGAACTCACAATTTTGCTCCAAAAATCTGCTAACCAAACAAGAATTTTATCACGCGGCAGGCCATAATTCGTCGGCACTGACTGTCCATCGCAAATCACAATCGAAAAGGACTGGTGGGCTTAAGGTTTGTGTATGTGGCAACGATTGTGTGATTGCGATGTGGCATACCCGATGGCAATATAAACTAGAACTAATGAACATCTCACATCCGGGAACTTATCACAAATCGTAGTTTAATGGTGCTTTGGTGGGTAATCATAATGCAGGACCTTGCACCATTGCGATTTGCTATTGTGATATCCATCACAAACCAAACCTGCCGGGGGCCAATTCTGTAACACTGACCCTTCACCGATCTGCGATTGCGATCCATCACATCATGCCTCTGCTAAATCTTGACAATCTTCCAACCTACCTTATCGCATTGTACCCTTCCCTGCTCAGTGGCCGATTTTTAACCCCAACCTACCTGCGATTATGATTTGTGAAATGCAGGGGCTAATGGCAGCTTGCCACTTAGCGCCTCTTCATTCGTTGAAGGACCTTGCGGCATCATCCAATCCTGCCATGTGAGCAAGTCAAACATGAACTTTGACTTGCTCTAAATTTAGCATATGAGCTTGGATTTGAGTGTCATTCACACTGTTGGAATCAGAATGATGAACTCTTCAATCTAAAACTAAGTTTAACAATATTTTAACACTTTGATTTTTGAGCCTAATTTTGAGCACCTGATCACTCCTCCCCACTGGAAGCCTTTTGGACCCCAAAAGGATCACTTTCAATTGTTTAGTACGTGAGGGTACAGTTCCCTCACCTTTCCAACTTATATCCATTTGGATTTTGAAGGAATTGTATCCTTGAGCCCCACTCGAAGATAATCAATACCTCCCCTTTTCGATGTCCTTGTTCTTCTGTCAAGTATAGTGTCTTGCTGAAGCACATCAAGGAATTCTAGAGAAAAGTATTCAATATATGGAATTTGAATATTATCTCATTGATATTCAATCGAAGGAGGCTCATACAACATTAAATTCTCAACATTAACAACAACATAAATTTTCATATATGAAGGCAAATCCAACCTGAAGTCATTGTTACCAATTTTTTCCAAAATTCTGAATGGACATATCTAATTGGTTTGATATTTTTACCTTCTCCTTGGAGCCTCTCTTTGTTATTGTGAATCCAAACTTCATCACCAACTTGGAACTTTTGATCTTGATGATGCTTGTCATGCCTTGCTTTGTACTTGCCTTGGACTCTCTCAAGTTGTTCTTGAACCTTTTGGTGTACTAATTGTATTTGTTCAATGAACTTTCTTACTTTGTCTATGTCTCTATGACCTTCAATAGGAACATATTTTCCAAAAATAAAATCCAAAGGAGATTTAGGAAAGTATCCCATGCATGCCTCAAATGGCGAAGTTTGAGTGGAAGAGTGCTTGACTCAGTTGTAAGCATGTTGAATATAGTGCAACTATTCATCCCACAACTTAGGATGCTTGCTACAATAACCACGAAGAAGATGTATCACTATTTTTTTCACCACTTCTGTTTGATCATCTGTTTGTGGATGAAAAGTTGTACTCTTTTTCAGTTTGGTGTCCATGAATCCCCACAAGTTTGACCAAAAATTCCCCATGAAGCGATAATATCGATCACTAACAATGGATGTGGGCAATCCAAAATGCACCCAAACATTCTAAAAGAATAACTGACCAGTTTATTCATTTGTAACTTGATTTTTACATGGCATCAAAATACACATTTTGTTGAACCTATCCACAACCACATAAAAATAACCATGACCTCTTTTCGACAATGGAAGGCCTCCTACAAAATCCATAGAAACACTCTCCCACAGTCGTGAAGGAACTAGAAGTGGTGTGTACAATCCTAATTTCCTATTACTTGGCTTACTGATTGCACATAATGAACATCCCTTAATAAAACGAGACACATTTTCAAGCATACAAGGCCAATAGCAATACCTCTGTAGATGTGTCATTGTCTTACTTACACCGAAATGACCAGCAATAAGAGAATTATGTGCCTCTCTCATGATGTTAACTCTTTCTCCCTATGGAATACAAAGCTTTCCAAGATGGTACAACAAGTTATCATATAAATGATAACTCAATTCCTCTACTTGGTTACCTTGACTTAAGCTTGCATAAACATCTTGAAAGCCATTATGTAATGCATATTGCTCAATATAACCTTCATGTAAAATAGAATTATGCTTGAGGAAAGTAGTTGCACTAATAATCGCCCTAGAAATCATATCAACAACGTTATTGTAGATACCTTTCTTATACATGATTACCAAGTGGAATTGTTGAAGGAAACCCATCCATTGGAAGTGCCTTGATTGTTGCAACTTTGACTGAGATTGCAAGTATTGAAATGGTTGATGACTAATGTGAATGACTGTTTCCTTATCCATCAAGTAGCGTTTCCATTTTTTCACACTTTACACCAATGCATACAATTCATTTTCATATGTAGGATAGTTAATCATTGTAGCATTAAAATTTTCCGAATGAAAACAGATAGGCTTACCATGCTGCATGAGGACTGCGCCCATAGCATAGTCACTAGCATCTGTCTGAATCTCAAATGACTATCTCAAGTCTGGAAGTGCGATTACGGGAGTTGTATTGATCTTTTCCTTCAACATATCAAAGGAATTTTGCTATTTTCCTCCCCACTGAAAAATCTTTTTCACGCTTGTCAACGCATGAAAAGGAGAGGCTATAAGAGAAAAATTAACAATGAATTTCCTCCAATATTGGGTTGCTCCCAGAAAACCTCTTACCTCTTCAAATGTCTTGGGCCTTAACCAATTTAAAATGACATCAACCTTGGAGGGATCTATTTTCGACTCACCTCCTCCAACAATATGACCCCAGTAAACCAAAGAAGTCTTTCCAAACTCGCACTTTGAGATACAACTATTCTTTTTTCAAGACATCAAGTACTTTTCTTACATGCATGAAATGTTCATAATGTGATTTACTGAAAATTAAGATGTCATCTGAGTAGAATATGATATATTCATCAAGAAATGGCCTCAACACACCATTCATCACACGCATGAATGTAGCAGGAGCATTACATAAACCAAATGGCATAACTAGACATTCAAACAAAACACGTTTTGTTTTGAACGTTGTCTTCCAAATGCCTCCTTCAATTATTCTAATTTGATGGTAGCTACTTATTAAGTCCAACTTAGTAAAATACTTTTCATCTTTCAATTTATCAAGTAAATTATCTACTCTGGGTAGTGGGTAATGGTTCTTTACCATAATTTTGTTCAATGCATGGAATTCCACACACATGCACCATGTTCCATCCTTCTTCGGAACCAAGACAACAAGTGAACCACAAGGTCAGGAAGATGGTCTGATGATCCCTTTATTCAACAAATCTTGGATTTGTGTCTTATTTTCTGCGCTTTTGATCACTGACATCCAGTACATGCCAATGTTAGGAAGAGGACAAACTTGTTGCAACTGTATCTCGTGTTGGATTCCTCTCTTGGGAGGTAATCTCTTTGGTACCTGAAACATTTTGTCATATTGCTTAACTACGTCAACCAATTCAGATTTCAAATTTGAATCACAAGCTTTAAAAGCTTCATTATCAACATCATTTTTGGGTTTGATCATGAGAAGCACAAAATTCTTTCTCGAATTCACCAGTCTTTTCATCTGCCTTGCATTAACAAATGAAAGATCTGTTTTCTTGCTGTGAGCTCTCACAATATATTCTACTCCATTTTTGAATAATTGATATTTATTTTCATGTCGATGGAAGACAACTTTTTTGTCATAAAGGTATTGTTTGCCCAAAATGATGCCATAGATATCTAACGCCACAATGTCAAGCTCCACTTCATTTATGAATTTTGCAGTGATAGAAAATTTCATTTTACACTTTCTTGTAACCTACAATTGTGCATTGTCAACTACCCATCCAAGTGGATACAGTTTATGATGTGGAAAAGTTTCCAGATTTAAACTCTTGACAATGTTTTTAGAGATAAGATTGGCTTGATAGCCGCTATCGAACAACGTATCAATCTTGTTATGTTTTGAGATCACCCTTATGTGAAACAATTCTATTCTCCTCTTTTCATTTGGAGTTTCATTTTGCGAGTCTAAATAACTAGTGTTGGAAATGGATTCTTTTCCTTTTAAACCCATGGCTATGATTTTTGTTTCATCACCTGAATCGGATCCCAAATCATGTTGAGTGGTTGTAGTTGTCTTCTATTTTCCCTTGTTGTTGTTTCTTTTTGGTTTCATTTCAGGATGAAGCTTCCAACAGTGAGCTTCATCATGACCCTCTTTGGAATAGTGTTTGCATGTAACTTTCTCTTCTTATTTTTTGATAGATGCATTTTTCTTTGCCTTTCCTTTGAAATCCTTTTCCTTTCCTTTACTCTTGAATGGATTTTTACTACCTTCTTCTAGGGTGTTTTTCCCTCTTGCCTCAAGATGAGTGGCTTGCACACACACATCATCTAGATATTTGAGATTAAACATTAAGATAACATGCCTAAGCTAATTGTGTAAACACCCTATGTACTTCAGTAAAGTGTCCTGTGACTGCAAATATACACCTAATATCAAAGACCTTTTTCTGAATTCTTGGGTGTAATCTTGCACATTTTGACCTTTAAGCTGTCTAAAGTTTTGCCAATTCATGATGGCTTTCTGCATATAAGCTAGAGGGTATATTTTTCTTTTAATTGCAGAAATGAAATCATTTCAAGAAATTGAGATCTTATCGTGTTTTTTAATCTCCTCTTGGGTCTTTGATTCCCTCCATACTAGTGCTGCACCCTCCATTCTCAAGGAAGCTAACTGAATCTTTATGTCATCCTCTTGAAGGTTTTGAATCCTGCAATAGACCTCCAACCGATGAATCCAATTATCAAGCTTCTCTGCATTCACTTCACCATTATACATGGGAAACTCAAATTTAACATCAAGTTTTAAAAAAGGTGATTTACCAGTTCCTTTTGACGAATGATGATGAGTATGAGTAAGGGTTGTACTAGTGGAAAAGTGTGAAGATGCTTGTGAAGAAGAAGATGAAGAAGATGGTGGGGAGGGTGGATGTTTGTCTCCATTCCCATTATCTCCTCTTGAAGAGCCTTATCCTTTGGGAGGTTTGGAACTTTGTCCTTGCAACCTGCTATTCCTCTCTTCATAGAGGACCTTCACCATCTTTGTCATATCAAAGAAAGCCTTTTTGAAGGTATTCTCATCTTCTGTAATGTTTGTAGGTTCTCCTTCATGAGACATGATCTCTGGAGTCTCAACTGCAACTTGAGGCGAAATGGTGTTGGAGATTGTGGTAACCTTGCTCTCCTTCTCCTTGACCTAATTTCAGGGCTTGCAACCATCTTTCCTTCACCTCTTTTGAGTTTTAACCTTGAAAGCATGACATAAACTTGCAAACAATTAAATCCTTCTTTCATAAAGAAAACCTAGTGCCCTGATACCAAATTGATCTTATTTAGAATATTAGTTTGCAGTGCTAAGATATTCCTCAGATTATAAACAAAATGCTTTCATTGTTGTTAAGGATTAATCAATTTTTGCAAGTGAAATGAAGAGTTTTTATGTTAATTTTATTAGCAATTTAACATAAACCAGAAACTGAACAACAACATAAACATGTGCAGAACATCATAAAAAACACATTACAACCAGCACATGATAAAGGAGTTCACCCCTCCTAGGCTACGTGTCCTTGGTGCATCTTCTAATGGATTGGGCCTCTTTATTATGCTCAAAAGTGTAAAAATCTGTGTTTACTATGCTCAGTGCTTATGAAACTTGCTCCAATGAGTCCAAAATACTAAAAAATGGTCATTTAGCCTTTTTTGCATCCAATTTGGTGGAAAACTGAAGGATTTATGTCTTCTCCTAATTCTCCCATTATTCGTTCCACAAATTGCTCCATATTCGACAAGTACCCACAATTTCGCTCCAAAAATCTGCTAACCGAGCGAGAATTTTTTTGTACAGTGGGCCATAATCCGTCAGCACCGACTATCGATCGAAAATCACAATTGGAAAGGACCAACGAGGTTAAGGCTTGTGTTGTGGAGGTAAATTCCCTTTGCGGACAGAGGCGATCCCTACTAGCCCAAATGGGGTCTAGAAATCAAACAACGCTAACACGCAGGTTCCTAATTGCAAACTAATAGACCAGTGATGAAGGCCTACCTGGATTCCAATGCTAGTGCTTGTAGAAGAGGTGGTGCTCCCGTTCCTTTGCTCCGACATTTCACAATCCTCACGTTCTCCATGAATAGACACCTGCACATGCAAAGAACGACACAAACACAAGCATAAAATCCAATAGATGCAACTATATATCAATCAGAAAGGATATAACTCAATCATCATTACAAAAGACAATAAGAGTGGAACCATAATGATAGTCGTCTATTATTATTGATAAACAAAGAAGAATACAACCATAGTTCTGACGTCAAATCCTCGTTTGGCTGGGTGATCAGCAACACATGTCTTGCAAAGCTTATTGGGAATGGGGAACAAGCCTCTCTCGCCTTGGTTACTTGGACAAGAATCTCCTCACTTTAGATTTAGCCTCATGTGAATGAATAGGGCTCCTTGTTGCATGAACTTGGCAATTCTCAGAATTTGAGACTTAGAATTTGGAACTTGGAGACTAGGGAACTAGCTTGTCAAAGGCAAAAGGAAAAGCTTTTATAGATAGAGGAGAAGGAGTTAGGGTCATCCACAAGATTCATGGGATTGGCCTTATCACTAAGAAGCTTGCATGAGAGGTGGAGAACTACTTCCCTCCTATGTAGATTCGAAGCCAAACTGACCCAACTCAATATAGATTCAGTTCATGGATGGGTTAGGAAGAACCTTCGTAAGTTTGTTTGTTAAAAACTTTACCCAACTCGGTTGGCGCGATTGCGACTCTAAGACAGAGCGCCAGCTGGCGCGCCCTCTTTGGAAGATTTCCCCCATTGGTGTGAGTGATACACAGTGGAACCGCGCCAATGGAAAAAGGGCTATTTTTATGGGTATTTTACAGAAGGTGTCTTTAGGGCATATGAAGTACATACTCAAGGGGATACAATGCAAGTGTTTTCAGGTTATGTCACTTCTCACAGGTCCCGGAATAATTCCTCCAAGGTGCGGGAGAAAGGTTAACAGGGACGGTGACAAATTATTGTGTAACAGATGCCCCCTAAAGCATGAAGCCCGAGAGAGAGAGAGGGGTGAAATGCTTTACAAGAACACGGCCAACTGAAAACACTGCCGCCGGAGAACCTGCATGAAGAAGTACAACTGATATCGCAAGTACATGATATATGTGGTATGGGCGCAGCCATCCATAGCAGAGTACATAAAAATCTAGATCCAAGGTATGGGCGCAGCCATCCAGTAAGGATCGATAAGTAGACTCAGACATGGTTGTAGCCATCCAGTGAATGAGTCATGTAATGATCATAATAATCCACAAAATCGCAACCTGGATCTCAACAGACAAAATCCTGGGTCTTGCGCTCCATCTCGACCCGAACAAAGTACAAGTTCAAGCATGCGAATATGGGAGTCGAAGTCGAACATGCAAGAACATCGTCTGATTACCAGTCAATAATGAAAACTGTTAACAGACGCGAGAGGTACCACCAATAATGACAATGGTCCTCAAAGTACTATAGGTACAATCTATGGCGTGCGAATCAGTGAGTCGGTGTCGAACACCCATATAATCATTCGATCGGAGGTCAATAATGAAAACCTCGCGTCGAACACGAAGAACCTGCCATTGAGGCATGCAGGCTCCAAGGCACCTGAAGGGAGTCTCTAGGTCAACTTCCTGGATAATGAGCTGAAGTCGATAGGAAGTGGCCTTGATCGAAGGTGGGCCATAATGTTTCCCACATCATCGAAACGGGACAGAGAAGGATAGGATGTTTTGTGTGAGGTATCAAAGGGAGGTTGAGTATTCTACAGAGGTAAACTTCTCTTGAACATATTGGCAGCACGAAAGTGGACTTGGCAGTACTTGACATCAAATGATCAAGGGTCATGGTGACGAGGTAATGAGCAGATGAGAGGTCAAACACGATAACCCAAACCCACAGAGGCAAGTGTGAAAACAAGATGAGATGTCCCCACCCAGACAGGAATGCAGACAAGTGCCATGTTCAAGAGTGACATACTGCCGACACGACAACGATTGTGGTTCCATTTTCCCCACCATTTCTGGCGAGTACCCCAGTTATTTTTATCAACAAGCTTGACGGGGATAGCATATGCTTGTAAAGCGTCATTTCGACGGAATCCAACGTCATCAAGTTTTAACGAGCCTGACAGAGGAAGAACTCGACGTCCTTTCATGTTTAGAAAGTTTGAAAAGACAACAGAAAAGTAAACTCCAGGGGTGTCCTTTTTCGTAAAGTTGTGTCTCTCGAGCCCGAAAAAGTATAAAACAATGCTCAAAAGAACTGCCCGACCATTACGATCGAGGAGTATTTTTCATGTGTAGTGATTTCGACCTGGAAAAGTAAAAAAGCGATCGAAATCACGTCGCTTCGTAACCGTTAACGAACCTAAAATGACAAGGGTCCAACGATCTTTTTGTTTTTACACATTCGGAAAAGAGTTTAAAGACGACCGCCTCTTATTTACGTTTAACGAGTCAAAAGGAAAAACTCGGCAATCTTTTCGTCTTTAAACGGTCAGAAAAGAGCTGAAAGAAGATCCCCATTTTTATTCTCTTTAACGAGTCAAAAAGGGAAAAATACTCGGCAATCTTTTCATCTTTTACGAGTCAGAAAAGAACTTAAAGGAGACTCGTCCTAGAGGAATGAGTGGTATAAAGGGTAGCAACTGGTTCCGACAATGGTGGAACTGCTGAAAACATGTAATGGTCAGGAGGCTGGCTAATAAAACCACTCATCGCTGCAGTTCCTCAGGAAATAAAAAACAACCAAGTGAGAGCATATGATCAGCCAAAGAGATGGTAGCAATGGAATGAAACAACTAAGGCTCATCTAGCAGAAATTAGCGGATAAAGCGGCAATCACAAGATGTGAATTAGGTATGGGTTCATTTTTACACAAGCTTGAACCATGGAGAACTCTGCTTGGATTCGTTTTCATGTTTACACAAGCTTGAAATGAAAAACTATGCTTTTTATAAGTTCGCATGCCCCCAGCATAATGAGAAAAATCGAGGTGCATGCCCCCCAAGCTTCATTGCATTCAACGAGGTGGATGGAATGAAGGTTCACTCTCGAGATCTATGAAAGACTCGACTTGTATTTTATGAAATCTTAATCAAAATACTCGATTTGGAAAGGGAGCTGTTGCATTTTTTAATGAGGTTGACACAGTAAAAGAACTATCCTCATAACCTTTGTTTCATTTGTTAACGAGGTCCACACAAGATCAAGAACTTTCCACATAACTGTTGTTGGGAAAAGTATCCAATACGGAATGACCCTATCCCACTCTAAGGGTGATAGTACCTCAGCAACAATCAAAGCAAAGCTATTCGAGATTACTTCTTTATGAGATGTAAGAGAGGGGAGAAAGAGATCCACTAACCGATGTCTTCCGCTAATGGTTGATCCAATCTTCTCTCCTTGCTGTTTGCTTCCAGCTCCTTGCTCTTTCACTAGCCCGGCTACACCAAGATCCCGCAAAAAAGCAAGAGAGGGAAACTACAAGAGGCATACATTCATAATTGATTCAAGGATTAGAATAAATCAAATACACAAGTATAACAATACACCATTGAGACACATGTATATAGAAGAACCTCAAATGCTTTATTAATGGAAGAAGTAAAGTTCAGGAAGTGATACAACCATAAAAGGCCCAATCCAGCATCACCTCCCAGCAGAAAGAAATCTCCTCTTCAACTCCTTCAAAGCAAATCACCCAATAGTTCTATACTCAAACCAACAGCACTTCCTTACATTCACAAGATTCCAGCCTCCCTAGACCTCATGAGAGAGCTCTATATATAGGAGTTTTGGAGAAAGGATGAGTCAGCTTGAGCTTGGCATGAAGCTGACTAGTGTCCTCTCCCACTTCAGTTATTCTTCAGTTCTTGAGTCCACTTGGAGGTTCTTGCTTCCACTTGGAGATCTAGACCCTCTTACTCATCACCAGTCGAATTCCCTGATCCAAGTGTCATTTTGGAAGCTTCCTGGGCATTGACACCTTGAGGAATGACTGTGCCACTTGTCCAAACTCGCCCAGCGCAGGTAGCCTTCTTTGCAGTTGACATTCAGCGCAGGTACACAGTGGAGCAGTTGACATTCAGTGCAGATGCTCAGTGGAGCAGTTGACATGATCCAGAATTAGCTTGTTTTTGAGTGTTTTCAGGTGGAGAACTAATATTTAGTGCTGTGGTTTGCTGACCTTGTTCCTCTAGGGGCAGGAACAACATGTTTAGGGACTTTGGATCCCTCAGATTATGGACATTTCATGCTTCATGCTGTAAGGCACAAAAATGTCTATAACAGTTGCCCCCTAAAGTATGAGGTCGTTTATTGGGTGAAATGCTTTATCAGGAGGATCCGAAGTTCATTCAATCGTTGAGAGGTGACCTGTAATAAAATACAATACAATACATTATTTTTCATTCTGCTTTCATGATCTAGCTGAGGCGGGCATTCCCATGCTCAGCTTTATAAATTCATTTTGGTACATAGAACAGATGATCGTCTGATGGTAGACTGATAATTCTCTGCTGAAATTATCATCCTTTGAGTAGGATGATCATCTGCTGCAATGATGTACATGTCAAATGTCTTTATATTTCCTGAATATATATCGCAGCCCGGATGGATGAAACTAGATCCGGGGTCTTCAAACTCGTTCGATCTTCACTCTAAGTACAAGTCGATCCATGTGAGAATTGCGCTGAAGTCGAACATGGAAAGACATCGCTTGATTACCGGTCAATGATGTAAACCGTTAACAAGCACGAGAGGAATCACCGATAATGATAATGACCCTCAAGGTACTGCAGTACAATTCACGTGGTGTGAATATAGGACTTGGCATCGAACACCACGCAAAATCTTCTGGTCGAAGGTCATTGATGTATACTTGTCGCCGGAAGTGAGAAACTTGCCATTGAGGCATGCAAGCTTCAAAGTATTGAGGGGGGTGTTCCTAGATCAACTTCTTGGATAATGAGCTGAAGTTGACAAGAAGCGATCCGTCAAAGGAGGGCCTTAATGAATCCCACATCAGTGACACGGAACGGAGCTAATGATTTTAGTGGAGGTGAAAACAATCTGTGACATATGACTCAGGGTGGCGATCATGGGTGGATGAAGGATAATGTATGGCAGTGGATGGGACACGGTTGACTCTTTCTGAACAACATCTCTTGAACATATAACGACACTGATGCGATGGATCGGTAGCATTACCCCAAATGTGGATGGTTTGGCGAGACCATGGCGATGAGACCGGTGAATGAAACAACCCAACCCGATGTGATACGGAGGAAAAGTGTCATGTTCAAGAGCGACTTGCTACCATTAAAGCTTTGAGGTTCTCCCAATTTTTCCCCAGTCATTTCTGACCAGTACCTCTTTATTTTTGTCAAGCTTGAGGAGGATAACATATGCTTGTTCTATAACTTGCCCTTCGGGCAAGCCCATCGCTATGTTTTAACGAGCCTAGCGATAGGGAAACTCGTTCTCGTCTAAAGACAAGTTTGTCGCTATTTAATCATTTTAACGAGTCTAACGACAAGGAAAACTCGGTCCTTTTCATTTTTAGAGAGTCTGAAAAGGTACAGAAAGTTAACTCCAGAATTCCTTTTTCGTCATCTAATCCCTTAAGTCCGAAAAAGTATAAAACAATACAGAAGGGATGAGTTTTCGATAACTTTAATGAGCCGAATAAAACAAGCGCTCGACCTTTTTGTGCAATAATCCCTCAGGTCCAAAAAGATTAAAATCTAGAGGAGGGATAGCTCTTCCGGTCATTTTAACGAGCTGGAAGGCCAAAACTTGGCAAAATTTTCATATTTTACGAGTCAATTGAAAAGAGCTCAAAGAAGAGTCGTCTTTTGAGGAACGAGTGATAAACAGGGATAGCAGTAGATTCCAGGTACAGGTTGGAATTTTCCAATCACGGCAGTGTCACAAGGATGGCTAGGTGAAATCACTCTTCGCAGTTGTTCCTCAAAATGGGTAAACAATCATATGGAGGTGAACGATTGGCCAAATGGAATGGAGGTGGCAGGTGCAAACACGACCAAGGATTTTATGGCTAATAAATTTACGATCACAGTGGTTATTTACCGGGATGCATTTATTTTTTAACGAGCATGAACTTTGTGCTAAAACTGCTCGAATCTCGCTTTTCTATTTTTTAACGAGCATAAATTCCGCGGTAAAACTGCTCGATATCGCTTTTCTATTTTTTAACGAGCATAGATTCCGCGTTAAAACTGCTCGATATACCAGTCATAAGATAAGAATGTCTCCTGTAAGATCCCATTTTTTATAGAGCTCGCGCCTTACCAAAGCTATGCTCCCTCTCATCCTTTCTTTATGCAAGTTTGGAAACGGCTAATCCCAAAAACAGATAAATAACCGCTCTTAGCTTGCACTCCAAAAGGTTTGCATGCCCCCAGGTATAAAATACAATTTCAAGGCTGCCCCTCCTCTCCCTCACCTCTGCTTTTCTTTGGGTGTTCACAGCTACTTGTCGTCTTGCCAGTCTAATGTTAACGATACTTGTATTCTCGTTATTTTTAACGGGTCTTATGCGGTACTTGTCTTCCCGTCAGCCCAACTTTTAACAGATCTTTTGCAAGATCGAAAGAGAACAGCTACTTGCGACAAGAGAGCATCTACTTGCGACAAGAGAAGAACACTACTCAAAGATAAAACATTGGTGTTATTGAGGGAGGCTTGCCTCTTTCTGGTTACCCAAATATTGTTTCGTTAATCTTTCAAACAAAACATTTCCTCGGCACTGTTTACCGAAGTAGACAATGGTGAATGACCTTTTTCAAACACGTAACCTTGACAAAAGAATCTTATTCCAGAACAACACCTCTTCCATCCACGGACGGGGTACGGACTAGTCATATTCTCTCACGGGAATTCTACCTTATACCCAGGGTTCTTTCTGCTCGAAGCAGACCAGGATGCATGCCCCCTGGGTTCCAGTCCCATCTTTCCAAATCACTCGCACTCATCGGGAAGGAGGACTGGGGGTGGAGACATTTCTTGATTGAATAGACCATTCAGGGTTGGTATGTGACTATTTGCGATGCGTGATCCTGGAAATGAAAGTTGGTCTACGAGCTTGACCACCCTTCCTTCGTGTGGAAAACACATTACTCTAAAGAGTGAGGAGACTATAGCTCCCATGCAATATATATAGTCTCGTCCAAGGAGTAGGTTATAATCCAAGGGTCCTTGAACGACCATCACGTTCATTTGAACGGTCTTCCCTTTCAATGTAACAGGTACATTGGGGAGGATCCCTAATGGTCGACTGGTTCCTTTATCAAAACCCGAGAGATTTCTTATCTCAGGCAAAAGCGCCGGGGAACCCAGTGCTTTCCAAGCAATAGAGGAAAGGATACTCATAGATGCCCCTTCATCAATGATAGTGCCGGCCATTACCATTCTATAAATTTGGACTATGATTCTGAATGGTATACTGGCTGGCAACCGGGGTCTGCCTAGTTGGTTCCAATCAAAGGACACAACCAGGTTGCTTGGTGGTGGGACCGAATACACGGCCGGATATGACCCTGACGATGTTCCTTCCTGCGATAAAGGAATGGGCGCATTGCCCTGACGCTCATCAGAGTCTGTGTTGATGAAAAGAATCTGGATGGTGTCATCCTTATTCTCTTCAGTGAGGGTGTCATTTGAAGATGAATCTTCATTGACAGTGTCATTTGAAGATGAAACCTCCGAAGGCAGAACCGGGTCAACTGCCGTTTCGACCTTTGGACTTTCGTCCGGTCTGGATTCAGTAGGTTCATTCTCAATGACTGACGCTTCAGCTGACCACTTGAGCGGGCCAGCTGTATTCTCAACCAACGAAGGACTTGGCATGAGTTTTTTGTATCCAGGAGGAAGTCTCAACGGTGAAACCGGACGATCTTCCAAAACTCTCTTCGCTTCGTCTAAGAAGGGACAACGGTGGATGGCGTGATCACCTTCACACAGTCTGCAGGGGGATCTTGCTCCTCCTCTTTGTCTTGAACCTTCACTTTCGCTGGTTGACGGTAAGCATTCAACATGATTATCAGAGGTTGATGCTCCCGAATTGTGCAACCGAGGGGACCAGTCCCTTAGTATCCGGGGAATACAGGGACAATATCTATGGAAGTGGTCTCCTCTACATATGACACATGGCGATTTAGGCCCGGTCTGTGCTGTGTGTGGATTTTTGTCAGATGTCTTTTGCTTGCCCCCAGTCGCCTTAGGCTCCTTCTTCTTCTTCTCTCTCTTCTTCTTCTCCTTCTTCTCCATGGGAGCTTGGCTTTTGCCGGCTCTACCTTGCGAAGACGAAGGATTAGAGGAAGAGTTATAGGAAGTAGAAGGCTGGTGGGCAGCTCTAGACTGATCTAACTGTTGACTCGACTGTTCAGGAACCATGGTGTTCAGAACTACATTGGTTGAGAATAGCCAAATTGGTAGGCCAATTGTCAGTCCTGGAAGCGACAATGTGGCCATGTGGGGCGCACCAACTTCTCCCCAAGAGGAGAAAGGACTAGGATTTCCATCATGTGGAATTCCTTGGTTGGGGCCTTCCATGTTCTCAACCTACAGATCAACGCAGGAATAGGAGGTGATTATGTTCCGTTTAAAATAAATTTTATAACGACGCTTTATACACAACTTGATTTTTCACTTTTTAAGAGTCGAGAAAAAGCTAAAGATGACTCTAGTCTCCTTCGATGTTTTAACGAGCCCGAAGTGACAAATGCTCGGGTGGACTTTTTCAGTTATAGAGTTTGAAAAAGGCCAAAAGAAACTACTCTGGAGTTCTAGGCAGAGGGTGTGCCAAACTTTTCGCAAAACCACAGAATACGTTTTACGGTACGAGTGGTCGATCTTCATGAATGCTGTGTTCACTGCATTGCGATCAGTAGGGCGGCCGACACGGCTTCCTATGGATAAAGGCTTTGTTCCTATAGGGGTCTCCCAATATATACGCGACGGTACGTGGGAGCACAAGTCCGTATTGATACTTATCGCTTCACCGTGGAGGAATCACCCAACCACTCAACGCTAAGATATCACGTTTAACGACGCCGGAACACGTCTCTAGCTTAGACCTCTATGTGTTTGCGTTATGTTTCAATGCGTTGTTATGTAAATTCAATTTATTTTAAGGTTGATCTTGTTTAGCAGTTTGCCTTTATGGATCACCACGAGATGTATAGTAACACTCCTAAATGCAGTCTAAGATGATAAGCAAGCTTTTCAATCTTTCAACTTTGAAAATCTTAACTACTGAGGGAAAAGAAAGACATCATCTTTTCACACAGATCATAGAGCACACACTAATGCACTTTTTCCTAAATCAACATGCAAGTTTTCAAAATGCACATGCACAATGCAGGTATTTCTTTTCTCTTTCTTAATGTTGATGTAATACAAAAAGAAAGCTGTTGTATAACTTTGAATTCAATTTTAAGTGAAAGCAAACAAGCTTGTCAAAAATCAAAAGACACCTTAAGATTTACTTGTTTCGACACTAGAAATATATAAATTCAAACCATATGACGAAAGCAAAAGCTCAATCAGCTATGAACAGCAAACAAACTAACTCTTAAGATCAAAACGACACTTATCACAGGTCTAGATCTAAGAGGCCACAGCAAGACTAGTTCACTTTCGTTATGGGAAACTGCAAATGATATAAGAAATACACAAAGGACAAGTACAGTTTCTTTATACAACCGAGGCGGAATAGTGGCAAGGAAAGTTGGTTTCAGATAGGTACATTGACTGACAACAGGCTGCAAAAACAAGGATGAAAATAGGGCAATAAACAACAGGGAACCCCAGTAGCACAAGGCAAAACTGGTTCAGCGCAGGTAGCCCCTTCGGGATCTGCGCTGAAATGCAGACTGCCTTCACAGTGCCTGCACTGAAGAGATAAACTTTCGTTTTTCTCAGTTTCCAGGTCACAGATTACTCAAAAATTCATAGTTTTTGGCCAAATCAGAAGCTATCAATCAAGTACACACTAAGGGATGAAAAGGAGGATGAAAATCTATCACTAAGAGCTATTCAGAGTCCTTGTGGATCAGCTCTTCAAATCATAAACATGCCTAGAAACTGAGCTAGAGTAGCCGCCCTCTACTTTGCATTTGAAAGATCCAAATGCAGTTTGATTTGGTACTCCATGTGTTTATGAAATGAATAGCAAAAAACACAAACAACCAACAAGATACGATCCCCAGCGGAGTCGCCAATTTGTTGTTGGGAAAAGTATCCAATACGGAATGACCCTATCCCACTCTAAGGGTGATAGTACCTCAGCAATAATCAAAGCAAAGCTATTCGAGATTACTTCTTTATGAGATGTAAGAGAGGGGAGAAAGAGATCCACTAACCGATGTCTTCCGCTAATGGTTGATCCAATCTTCTCTCCTTGTTGTTTGCTTCCAGCTCCTTGCTCTTTCACTAGCCCGGCTACACCAAGATCCCGCAAAATAGCAAGAGAGGGAAACTACAAGAGGCATACATTCATAATTGATTCAAGGATTAGAATAAATCAAATACACAAGTATAAAAATACACCATTGAGACACATGTATATAGAAGAACCTCAAATGCTTTATTAATGGAAGAAGTAAAGTTCAGGAAGTGATACAACCATAAAAGGCCCAATCCAGCATCACCTCCCAGCAGAAAGAAATCTCCTCTTCACCTCCTTCAAAGCAAATCACCCAATAGTTCTATACTCAAACCAACAACACTTCCTTACATTCACAAGATTCCAGCCTCCCTAGACCTCATGAGAGAGCTCTATATATAGGAGTTTTGGAGAAAGGATGAGTCAGCTTGAGCTTGGCATGAAGCTGACTAGTGTCCTCTCCCACTTCAGTTATTCTTCAGTTCTTGAGTCCACTTGGAGGTTCTTGCTTCCACTTGGAGATCTAGACCCTCTTACTCATCACCAGTCGAATTCCCTGATCCAAGTGTCATTTTGGAAGCTTCCTGGGTATTGACACCTTGAGGAATGACTGTGCCACTTGTCCAAACTCGCCCAGCGCAGGTAGCCTTCTTTGCAGTTGACATTCAGCGCAGGTACACAGTGGAGCAGTTGACATTCAGTGCAGATGCTCAGTGGAGCAGTTGACATGATCCAGAATTAGCTTGTTTTTGAGTGTTTTCAGGTGGAGAACTGATATTTAGTGCTGTGGTTTGCTGACCTTGTTCCTCTAGGGGCAGGAACAACATGTTTAGGGACTTTGGATCCCTCAGATTATGGACATTTCATGCTTCATGCTGTAAGGCACAAAAATGTCTATAACAATAACCCTTGTTTCATTTGTTTAATGAGCTTGACACAAGATCGGGAACTATGCTCGACCAGACCTAGTTTTATTTTTTAAGGAGCTTGACATAGGAAAGTGAACTATGCTCCGGACACTCCTTATTTCATTTTTTAACGAGGTTGACATAGGGACAAACTATCCTCGTAAACCTTGTTTCATTTTTTAACGATGTTGACACAAGAAAAGAACTATCCTCGGACACCATGTTTCATTTTTTAACAAGGTTGAGACATGAACAAACTATCCTCGTAACCCTTATTTCATTTTTGAACGAGGTTGACATAAGAAAAGAACTGTCCTCATGACATCTGGTTTCATTTTTTAAGGAGCTTGACACAGGATCAGGAACTATGCTCCGACCAGACCTAGTTTCATTTTTTAAGGAGCTTGACGCAGGAAAATGAACTATGCTCCGAACGAACTTCATCATAATGAACAGGAAGTCGTTGCTTCCAAGAATGGCACTCCCGGTGGAAGGACAACATCTTGGAAGTCAGGACCCAATGCCCCCAGGACATTATGCACGACGACATCATCATGGGATACAGGCACGTGGTAAGTAGCCACGTAGTTGACCTGCGGTGGGGCAGACACAACTGGTGGATAAAAACCAAGAGGGGGTGGCAGCTACGGAGGAGGCACCGAGGGACTAAGGAATGATAATTGATCTATAGTCACGATTCTCCCGTCGTGTGGAAAGCAAACCACACGAAAAAGTGAAGAGACAGGGGCCCCCATGGCATAAACATAGTCACGACCAAGGAGAAGACTGAAATCTAAAGCACCTTGGGTAACCAGTACGTCTATATAGATGGTTTTTCCTCCCAACGTAATAGGGAACTTCGGGAGGACTCCTAGAGATGGACAGGCCCCTCCGTCGAAGGCCAACAGATTCTGCGTGACCGGCCCAAGCTGCGGGGAACCTAAAGCTTGCCAAGTAGTGGACGACATAAGACTAACAGACGCACCTTCATCCAAAACAATGCCAGGTATTGCCTTAGCACAGGCATGTATGGTAATCTGGAAAGACACATTGGATGGAAGGCGGAAGGCGGTCAGGTAATTCCAATCGAAGGAAGTGACCAGACTACTTGGTGGGGGAATCGTATGATTGCCACCATGCTCTAAAGGAATCGAAGGAGGACTCTCGTGAGCAGCTAGGATAGGAGAGTCATTTCTGGACTCAGGAGAATATGAGGAGATGAGAAGAACATCGGCATGACGCTCTTCTGAAATAGAGTGATCGACGGGTGGTGAGCTCGAGTCAACACTCTTTTCGACCAATGGTTGGTCTGGAACAGGCTTGGCACAACCTGGTTCGGGAAGAGGAGCCTGGACAAGAGAAAAATCTAAGTCAATCTCTTTGTGAATAGGGAGAGGGTCTGAAGAGAGTCTCTGATAACCAACAGGAAGTTGGGGTGAAGAAGCTGTAAGATTTTCCAAAACAGCGGAAGCTTTATCCATGAGTGGACAAAGGTGAAGGGGATGGTTGCCTTCACATAGCCTACAGGGGATTCGAATCTTCCCTTTCTTCTTACCATTGCCCGTTGATAAGGTAGCATCACCATGAGCTTCAGAGGATGATGAGGGGCGGGCCGGATCGCGAGACCATACTTCTAAGATCATGGGAATGCCAAGACAATCACGAAGAAGGTGGTCATCCTTGCACAATCTACAAGGAAATTTGACCTTCTGCGGAGGAGTAGAAGGTGGCTCGACTTGAGCTGTACTTTTAACCTCTCGCTTAGGAGACTTCTTCTTCTTCGTCTTCTTCTTCTTCTTCTTAGCCACCTGGTTACTTGAATCCAAGCTTTCACCAGGCGAAGTAGAAGATGAGGACGCAGAAACACGCGAAGAAGGGGAGAGGTCCACCTTATAATCAACATGATGTTGTTCGGGTGGAGGAACTGATTGACCAGCAGTTGAGACGGTAGGGACCAGAGAGGTTGAGAACAACCACACAGGCAACCCAACAGTTAACCCAGGAAGGGACAACGTTGCCATGTAAGGAGCACCAACATTTCCAAAAGGAGGGAAATGACCAGGATTCCCATCAAAGGGGATGCCTAGGTTGGTAAACTCCGAAAAAGTTGCCATCACAAACGAGAAAGAACCTTACTCAAACTAAAGCAAACAAGATCTAACCGGGTAAATGTGAATCGCGACCGAATAAATTTTAAGACACAAGGACATAACTGGACCTTTTCATCTTTAAAGAGTCGAGAAAAGGACAAAAAGATGACTCTAGTCGCCTTCGAATGTTTAATGAGCCTGAAGTGACAAGTGCTCAGATGAGCCTTTTCTTTTAGGGAGTCCGAAAAGGAACGAAAGTGACTACTCTGGAGAACTAGGCAAAAGGTTTACCAGACAATCTGTAAAACTGGATATACACCTTGGCAGTCATATGAAAACCAAGGACTTTCCGTACGGCAGTCAATCTTCCCGAATGCTGTGTTCAGTGCGTTACAACTTGTAAGGCGGAAAACACGGCTTCCTATGGATAAAGGATGATAACCTAGTGGTGTCTCCCCATATACTCAACGGTACGTGGGAGCTCAAATCCGTACTAGACCACTATTGCGTCACGGAAGGAGGAATCACCCAACCTTAAGTGAAACAAGAGTGACTAGGTTTAACGACGCCGTAGCACGTCTCTAGCCTAGACCTCTAAAAAGTGTGCGTTATGTTCCAATGTGTTGTTAGATTCATTCAGTTCATTTTAAAGTTGATATTGTATTAGGTTTCAGTTTTCAGGCCTTACCGTATGTAATCTCTCAAAATTCCCTAAATGCAAACTATATGCCGAAATATGTCATTTCATTCGATGAATGCTAGCTATGAGAGGGTTTGAAGGCTTTCACGCAAACAAAATGATTATAAAACAACAAAGAACTTCCCTAATGCAGCTAATGGAAATTAACAAACTTTTCTTTAAGATCACTAATCACTAATCAAAATGAAAAGTTATAATTCTCATTAACTAATACAAAGCAAAAGAGATTTTTTCCTTTTATGTCGATGGAAAAGTGCATTAAACAAACTTTGAGAAACGATAAAAAACAAATTCTACTCAATACAAGCACATTCAGTTCCCTAAATCACAAAGCAAACCTCCAAAGAACGAGAAAGTCCCAAAGACACCAGTGAGCCGTGTAATCTAGGCTCAAAGCGAAATGAAGCAGAATTCAAGTGAAGACAAAGCAAGTCACCCAAATAACGCAACAAAATGATTAACAACCACTAAACGAGTGCAAGGGAGCAATCAGAAAGTTTACTGGACTAATAGAAGACCAAAACTCCTAAGGAAGGCTCGAAACACAAAGCCACTAGATGCCCTAGGGCTAGAAATGTGAAATCGATAGAAAATGCAAACATCCAAAGGGTAAAGGTAATCTATGCACAATTCACTTGAAAATTATGCAAATGTAATCTATGCACATTCTGAAAATGAGAATTCTAATTATGCAAGTGTGATCTATGCAAGAGAATTCTCAAACACAAGATGATTCTAATGTAATTCAAGAACCAATCAAGTGCAAATCAAGAAAATTGGGTGAGAGTTCCAAAGATCAAAAAATAAAAACACTCAAAGGCGATTAACACTCATACACAATTTATCCCCCCCCTGGTGAATGAGGGGGAATTTTTTTTGCAAAAACAAAAGCAGAAAGATGCAAAATTGTGAAAAGACTGGGACAAACCTCCAAGTAATGACCAAAGGAAATCAAATTAATAATTTCTCAAAAAATATACTCAAAACCAATCAAACAAGACTCCAACACACTCAAGTAGTCGAAAAAAGGTACCCAGAACAACCAAGCTTAGGAGGCTCAAAACCAAGCGAACTTCAAAAGTTCCCAGGCCTGGCGCGACTGTCAGGCTAAAACTAGCGCCTTTTTGCTATTGGCGCGGATTGTCAATGAGCAACTGGCGCCAACTGGCACGACTGTAACCCTATAAAAGAGCGCTATCCAAGTTTGTTATGGAAAAATAAAAAACAAACGAGCCAAAGCTAAGTCAACAGTACCCAGGTACACCAAGGGGCAAGAAGCAACACAAGGATTCAACCCAGAAGGCTAACCAAGCAGGAGAAACCAAGAGACAACCAAAAAGAAAGGCTAGCTCCCCAGTGGAGTCGCCAAATTGTTGTGGAGGTAAATCCCCTCTTTGGATAGAGGCGATCCCTACTAGCCCAAATGGGGTCTAGCAACAATCAAACAACGCTAACACGTAGGTTCCTAATTGCAAACTAATAGACCAGTGACAAAGGCCTACCTGGATTCCAATGCTAGTGCTTGTAGAAGAGGTGGTGCTCCTGTTCCTTTGCTACGGCAGATCACAATCCTCACGATTTCCGTGAATAGACACCTGCACATGCAAAGAACGACACAAACACAAGCATAAATTCTAATAGATGCAACTATATATCAATTAGAAAGGATATAACTCAATCATCATTACAAAAGACAATAAGAGTGGAACCATAATGATAGTCGTCCATTATTATTGATAAACAAAGAAGAATAAACCATAGTTCTGACGTCAAATCCTCGTTTGGCTGGGTGATCAACAGCACATGTCTTGCAAAGCTTATTGGGAATGGGGAACAAGCCTCTCTCTCCTTGGTTACTTGGACAAGAATCTCCTCACTTTAGATTTAGCCTCATGGGAATGAATAGGGCTCCTTGTTGCATGAACTTGGCAATTCTCAGAATTTGAGACTTAGAATTTGGAACTTGGAGACTAGGGAACTAGCTTGTCAAAGGCAAAAGGAAAAGCTTTTATAGATAGAGGAGAAGGAGTTAGGGTCATCCACAAGATTCATGGGATTGGCCTTATCACTAAGAATCTTCCATGAGAGGTGGAGAACTACTTCCTTTCTATGGAGATTCGAAGCCAAACTGACCCAACTCAATATAGATTCAGTTCATGGATGGGTTAGGAAGAACCTTCGTAAGTATGTTTGTTAAAAACTTTACCCAACTGGGTTGGTGCGAGTGTGACTCTAAGACAGAGCGCCAGCTGGCGCTCCCTCTTTGGAAGATTTCCCCCATTGGTGCGAGTGATACAAAGTGGAACCGCGCCAATGGAAAAAGGGCTATTTTTATGGGTATTTTTCAGAAGGTGTCTTTAGGGCATATGAAGTACATACTCAAGGGGATACAATGCAAGTGTTTTCAGGTGATGTCACTTCTCACAGGTCCCGAAATAAGTCCTCCAAGGTGCGGGAGAAAGGGTAATAGGGATGGTGACAAATTACTGTTTAACAGCTTGTGTACCTGTGGCGATTATGTGATTGCGATGTGGTGGACCCCACGACACTATAAACTAGAACTAATGAACATATCACATCTGGGAACTTATCACAAATCGTAGTTCGGTGGTGCCTCGACGGGTAATCATAATGCAAGACTTTGCACCGTTGTGATTGAAATATCGCATCACAACGCAAACCTATCAGAGGCCGATTATTTAACGCCAACCCTTCGCCGATTTGTGATTGTGATCCATCGCATCACATCCTTCCTTGCTCAGGGGCCAATTTTTAATGTCGACCTACCTGTGATGGCAATTTGCGAGGGCCAATGGAAACTTGCCACTTGGTGCCTCCTCATTCGCTGAAGGACCTTGCCACATCATCCAATCTTGCCACGTAAGCAAGTCAAACCTGAACTTTGACTTGCTCTAACTTCTACATTTGAGATTAGATTTGAGTGACGTTCACACAGTTGGAATCAAAATGACAAGCTATTCAATCTGAAGCTAAGTTTAACAATATTTTAACACTTTTATTTTTGAGCCTGATTTTGAGCACCTGATGAGGCACCTATAGACTTCATTAGGCCTCATGATCTGAAATGTTTGGAAAACTTGTTAATGCTATGCAAGCTCCCTCATCAGTATAAAAAACATGTTTAGGATCATCTCAAATTATCCAAATTGTGAGGAAACATGTGTCAAGTGTTATGTGTCTTTTATGAGAAATTTACGAGGTTAATTAGTTGTTTAAAACACATGTATAACAAGTAAATTGTAGAGAAGTAATACACAACAAACTCATAAACAAAAAGCTAATAAAGGAGTTCACCCCTCCTGGGCTACATCTCCTTGGACCTGCTTCAATGGCTAGGTCCTCTTTGGGTTAATGGTCAATTCTCTTATTACATACACCTACAGTGCTCCAATGGATTTGTAACCTACTTCGTTGGATTCAGAAGACCCAAAAACCCAAAAAATGACTTTCGAAGCTCTGCAATTGGACATCAGCTAATCTAGGCTTGACCTCCTCTGCTGGTGGCCCTGTGCTTCCTTAAATTTCAACGTAGAAAAATCACATACAAAAGTTCCTTTCTGCCTCTGCAACCTATTCCATTGTGTTCAGAGCATCCAAATCATCTAGGAATGACTCTTTCTGAGCCAAAATTGGTCGAAAACTACCAAAGTTATGGCTTCTTCAGTTTTTCCTAGGAAATATCCATTAAATCTAGAGAAACTCCAGTTAACTTTGCCAAATTTGGAGTTAGCTCTTGATTTTCTGGCTCTACCAAAATAATCCTGAAATTAATCGATAACCACGGTTTCATTAGCACTAAACTCACTTAGCGCTTAATCCGCAGTTAGCATAAAATGCTAGCGGTTAAACATGGTTTGCGTTCACATGCGAAGGTTAACCGTTAAGGTTAATGCTATGGTTTATGTTACTTCCCAATCTACCGACGGTTAACAAACTGGTCACATGGAGGTTAACCATTAGCAATTAATGCTAGTGGTTAACTCCAAACTTCAAAGTATTTAACATTTAAATGCAAAGTGTGCCCTTAGTTGGTTAAGAAACACAAGTGTGGTATGGAAATAAAGCATTGCACTTGTTCAGGCGAGGTCACGGGTTTGACTCCCCAGGTTGCCCATAAAAATTTTACCTGACCTTTGAGAGGGCACGTGGCAGCCTCTGGGCTTGCCATGTGTCACCCTCCAATTGGTCCACCAAAACTGCTTTAACGAATTACGTGTCGCCACTCGTCACAATCCAGTTGGTCTGCCTGTGGGAATATTCCAAGGAATATTCTTTTTGATGACTGGGTTGTACGAATGCCTGGTCAGAATCCCAGTCAGCATGTACCAAAATTCACTTATTTGACCAAATGATTAGAACGCTCTAACTTTCTCATACGAACTCCCTTTTGAGTGAAACAAGTTCCATTGGGATCGTATCATCAAGATGGGCGTGGTCGTTTAGTTTTTGATCAATTTTGAGTAATTTGATTTTTGAGAAAATTTTTGCCCCTAATTGAGATTCTGATCACTCCTTCCCACTGATAGGGTTTTGGACCCACAAAAGCTGGCTATCTGATGAGAGTTGAATACTATTCTCCTTCCCAAGTTCTATCAATTGTTTCTACCTGGAAAAATCTCCATGAAAACCACTTGGGTTCATTGACATGCCTTGCCTTGCAAATGGCTTGGCACTTCAATCAATGTTCTCCTTTTGCTGTTGACCGAATCCAACACTTGTTGGTTGCTCGCTGATCAAACACCCTGTTGTACCAAAGCGATCCCTCGGTGCTTGGAAAGCTGACTAATCGCCTTCCTGCTGAGAATGATGTTCCTCCTTTTCAACATATGCATTCGATGCAAGCTTCTCCTTAGAAACCACTTTTCCAAGCTAAGCCCATCTGAGTGAACTACAACAATGAGTTCCAATATCAATAATAACAAGAAAAGAATTACCATTCTTTTACCTCCACGGTTCCAAATTCCACATTTGGAAGAATGCATTTGCCATCTCTTTCACTTCTTGGTGTCAACACATCAAATCACATTGTAGACCATTTGATATTTTATAAGGGCTGCAATTTTTTTTGGCATTTTTGTCCACTTTCGCTTATTGATTCCATCATCCTCCAATATTAACATGCTACTCATGTCATGATTTGAGAATGAATGCTAATCATGAGCCTCTTGCTCAAGCATGGACCTTCCAAAATCCCATGACATCTTGTCACAAGAAACACCATTAACTTTGAAAAATACTCATGCAAGAATATAACTAGACGACCTCTTCCTTTGGCTTCTTCAAAGCAAAAAATGTCACATCATGTGAACATCGCCATGTACTCTTACATCTTGGTGTATAAAACATCAACTAAACACAAGTCGATAAAACATGCTTCTTCAACAACTGACTTTCAAGTCAAGCAAAAACATGTACAACAACTTAACGATTTACAACAAGAATTCCACATTATCATGAAACAATTTTCCACATCTCCCTTTCATATTTGGAGACAAAATCAACTCTTCCAAGTTGATATAACATACATGTAACAATCAATCGACCATACAAGCCGACACTCATGAATGTGCAAATGATCAACATTCTCAAGTTGACAACATACATGTTAAAAAAGCAATCAACCAACACAAGTCAATCACTCATGCATGTTCAAGCACAATAAAACTATCAAAAATTCCACTGTTCACACACATAAACTCTCATGCATGTATATCAATCCTCAAATTTCTCACAAGTACAAGAATCCCATTGGTATGTACGAGTACTTAAAGAGATGAAATGACCAAATTTACTTTAATAAAGTGAGTCAACATACTCCACTTTCGGACACCTCCCAGTGTAAACATGCAAATTAAAGAATGCAACATGTCTGCAAATTTGTAATTGCAAATTGCCATCTTTGTTGCATCTAAATGAGTCAATCATAACTCTACTTTTCCAACATCTTGCTTCATGCACTATGCAACATACTTTCAGGAGAAAAGAAATGCATCCAAATAATAAGGAAATGCATCAATAAGGCAATATTTGCATCAATTATCAAAAGAAATACAAGGCCTTAATTGGTTAAGAAATCTAACTATCTCTTTCCAAACCATTTCAATGGCGCTTATTTCAGTTGCACTTCATCATGTGTATCATCCTGACCCACATCAATTATGGAATCCTCTTTTCCATTTTCTCCAAAATCTCTCTCCACCTTCTTCAAACGTCGTGGTTGATTTGTTGGATGAAAAGTCCAACACTTGTCTACAAGATGAACCTGCTTATGGCAATGAGTGCAAAATAATTGCATCTTATTTTCAACATGGTTTCCATTATCCAATGGACCTTTGGCTTTCTGTCTCTTTTGTTTTGAAAGTTTCCTTGATCCAGATTTCAACAGGAACACAAAAAATTACAGAGATAACCATAAACACAGAGATGCAGCAGAAATAATACTTCACTTCATTAATGTAAAATACTGAAATATGCTTACAAACAGAATTGGAAAGAAACCAACTAGGGCGATGGTAGCTTATCTATGAGAAGAGATGTGGTGGTTGCATGCCTTTGAATTGCCTTACAATGAAGCTCAAGGGAATTTTTATTATTGAACAATAAGAGCAAACCCTAAACAACCAAAACTGTAACCTGAGGAGATGTAACACCAAGAGTTTATGGGCCCCATTGGGGTGAGATGGAAAACCAACTTCCCGGGGTCGTGACTTGGTCATATTATCTCCGTTTGACATGCATGATAACTTGTTGGAAAGATCTCTCCGAGGACTATGACGAAATCCAAAAAAATGTCATTTAGGGCCTCAAAACGGCTCTGGAAGTTTAGGACCCGAAAAACTGCTAAAAATAGTAAACTGTGCTACAATTAAGGAAACTGAAAAAATGAAAGAAGCAATGGTGGGGGTCCAAGTGGAATTGGTGGGTGGCCACCAATATCCACCTAGATCATTCTTGTGTATGGATATCCTCTTCCAACACCTCGAAACAGTATGGTTATTCAAACCACAAAAGGAACATGTAAATTTTCTCCAAATCTTATGTGAGGATTTACCATGTTTATCATAATTAAAAGAAACTTTATTAAATGCATATTTATACCTTGCACATTCACCTTTCTCGCCTCCTTGAGGAGGTGAATATGATGAGGTAGTGGCTCTCTTCAGAACACCAATGATGGTTTCAATGACCTTAGAGATTTCAACATCCTCTTGTTTTCCATTTCCACTAATTGCATGCTTATGAACATCTCCTTGCAAAGTGGGTATAAAAATTTTGCATTCCTCATGAACAAACAATTCACAAGCTTGAGGTAATGAACATGTAATGAAAGTCCCTCTTGGAACATCTTCATGTGCCTCCTTGGCATTGGAGCATTCTCCATTATGTTGTCCATAACCAAGACCCAAATACCTAGGCGTTTCCTCAACAAACATTGGCTAAACTATGCCTTGTGCATGTTTGCCTAACCGTTTACCTTCATATCCCATCTTCATCCATAATTTGGACCCTATTCCTCTAGTGTGTCTTTCAAAAACAACAAAACATTCATTTTGAGAGGAAATTGAAGATAAAATTGAATTTCATACCTCATTTTCATGCACATACTTGGCTAGGGTTTCCTTGGCTTCATGGAATTGAATCTCCATCTCATGCATCTTTTCAAGAAGCTCTTGGTTCTCCTCCTTCATGGCCATCAACTTTTCCTGAAGTATAATGTTCTCCTTCCTTTCTTCATACAATTCTTGCACCATATCTCTCACGATGAAAATATTTTGCAACATATCTTCATCAAAGAGTCTCTCTAAGGAAGATGGATTAGAAACATCACTTGTTGAAGTTGCCATCACATAAACTTGCACACAGCTAAATTCTCCTTGCAAAAATATAAAACCGATAAATAATTTTCTAGCTAACCTTGGCAAACCATCTCAGGGTTAAAATGAGATAACAGTGCTCTAAAACCAACTTGATATGAAATGTTTGGAAAACTTGTTAATGCTATGCAGGCTCCCTCATCAATATAGAAAAACATGTTTAGGATCGTCTCAAATTAACCAAATTGTGAGGAATTATGTGTCAAGTGTTATGTGTCTTTTATGAGCAATTTATGAGGTTAATTAATTGTTTAAAACACATGTACAACAAGTAAATTGCAGAGAAGTAATACACAAAAAACTCATAAACACAAAGCTAATAAAGGATTTCACTCCTCCTGGGCTATATCTCCTTAGACCTGCTTCAATGGCTAGGCCCTCTTTGGATTAATGGTCAATTATCTGATTACATGCACCTGTGGTGCTCCAATGGATTTGAAACCTACTCCATTGGATTCAAAAGACCCAAAAACCCCAAAAATGACTTTCCAAGCTCTGTAATTGGACTTCAGCTGATCTAGGCTTGACCTCCTCTCTTGGTGGCCCTATGCTTCCTTAAACTTAAACATAGAAAAATTACGTACTAAAGCGCCTTTATTCCTCTGCAACATGTTCCATTGTGTCTAGAGCATCCAAATCATCTAGTATTTACTATTTTGAGCCAAAATTGGTCAAAAACTACCAAAGCTATGGCTTCTTCAGTTTTTCCTAGGAAATCTCCACTAAATCTGGAAAAACTCTAGTTAACTCTGCCAAATTTGGAGTTAGCTTCAGATTTTTTGGCTTCGCCAAAAACTCCACCAAACTAATCCCAAAATTAATTAATTATAACCATAGTTTAATTAGCACTAAACTCACTTAGCGCTTAATCTGCAATTAACATAAAATACTAGCAGTTAAGCATGGTTTGCATTCACATGCAAAGGTTAACTATTAAGGTTAATGCTAACGGTTTATGTTACATCCCAATCCATTGACGGTTAACAAACTGGTCACATGGAGGTTAATATTTAGCGGTTAATGCTAATTGTTAACTCCAAACTTCAACGTATTTAACATTTAAATACAAAGTGCACCCTTATTTGGTTAAGAAGCACATGTGTGGTATGGCGGTAGAGCATTGTGCTTGTTTAGGTGAGGTCATGGGTTCAACTCCCCAGCCTACCCATAAAAATTTTACTTGACCTTTGAGAGGGCATGTGGTAGCCTCCAGGCTTGCCATGTGTGCCCATAAAAATTTTACCCAACCTTTGAGAGGGCATGTGGCGGCCTCTAGGCTGGCCACGTGTCCCCTCTCATTGGTCCACAAAAACTACTTTAACCAATTATGTGCTGCCACTTGTCACGATCCGATCAGTCCACCTGTGGGAATATTCTAAGAATATTCCACGGAGTATTCCATGTCATATTATTTTTTTTTATTGGGCTGTACATATTCCTAGTCAGCATCCCAGTAAGCTTGTACCGAAATTTGTTTGTTTGACCAAACGATTAGAACACTCTAACTTTATCATACGAACTCTGTTTTGAGTGAAACAAGTTGCGTTGGGATCATATCATCAAGATGGACATGGTCATTCAAGTTTTAATTGATTCTAAGCACTCAGATGTTTGAGAAAATTTTTGCCCCTAATCCAGATTCTGATCACCTCATCTAAGGCCCAACGACATGTGTTATTAATCATTCGACCTCTTGAGAGACTTATTCTTTTGATTATGAGCTAGTTTGGTGGGCATGTCACCAAAAGTTAGTTATCTTGTACATTATTTTATTTTAGGAGCTAAATTAGGCCTAATTAGGAAAATTGAATTCATTTGGACATGTATAAATACAATTGATGTGATTTCATTTTAGCATCATCACTTGGATTGATTATTAGCTCTCGTGATAATTTCACATTCTTTGGAGGAGGAGATTTTTTTGGATGAATGGATGAATTTTGATGTTTGGTTAAATATTATTTGTCTTGGAGCTTATATTATTGGAAAATTTGATGATTGGATATATTCTTCTTGCAGTAAGTACTTTTAAATTTTATTTTTGTTATATAATTTTGTTGCATCATGCTGCTTGGAATTTCACTATTCTAGGGCTTATTTACTGCAACGATTTATGTGAAGTTGTGGAAATTAAGTTTCTAAATGGTGTTATATCATGATTGGGCCATGCAATGAATGAATTAATGTTTCAAGGGATAATTTTTTCTCCTGATAAGTCATCGAATTATGCTAAATGAAGTATAACGACCTTGAAGCTGCTTCAAGCTAGACCTAAGCCTAACGAAGTGTCTTCTAGGCCTCCTTGATAAGTTGAAATCGAGCCAAACCCTAATTTATCCATAAATCCATATCTCCCAAAGAGAAAGGCACTAGTATTACACTAGCTATCACTTTAAAGAATATTTGTCTTCACCTTCTCTTTTTCTTTCTAGGCCTAACCTACATATGCTACCTAGGGCATTACTGATCTCAAAAGCTAGCCATCCAAATACTTGGATTTTTGGTCCACAACTACATTGGCATTTCTCTAGAGGCCCTTCAAGTTTGAGGCAAATCTAATGGTGGGATCTCGATATATTGCAAGCCCTAACTCAAGGATCGTTTATTGCCCTGGGGTTTCTTTGGCTAGTGACCTCATTGGGATTATTGCATAAAATTCAAAGAAAATTTCTCCTTTAATCCATTTCTCCCCCTCAATTAGGTTAATCACACCCTTGTTTGATAAATTCCATCTCCTTGACCTAATCTTGGGTCCACTTGATCTTGTGTGGTCCCACAACTTTTAGAGCCAATTTCGAAAAGACCAGTTGGAATCCAAGTTTCCACAAGGATTTTAGGAGCTAAGAGTCTTCTTGACAAGTCATATACTCAAACCCTAGCTCTTAGAATTCCCATAATCCCTTACTAGAGAACCTTTCATCATTCTTTCAAAACAAGCAAACCATATATTTGAGCTTCTGTTGTGAATAGGCTTCGAGGATCACCTCTCATCCTATCATTGATCCATTCATTTTCGTGATCCTTATTATAGTGAGTCTCCTCCCATCGATGAAAGTTCATAAAGAGTAGGGAGATTTAGCCAATGTGACAGTGGGCTATTGCTCCATTTTTTCCCTTGACCCAGTAGCAGCTCTTAAGGATACCCTTTTAGGATCCCTGTTAGTTTGAGCGGTAACATGACTGAGTATCAAATGGATTGGAAAGAAAAAGTAAAATCTAGTTTTAAAGGGAAAGGAAAAATGTATGTAGAACATCATCCAGGAAGAGGAAATGTGAAAATTTCCACTTCCACCAAGGGTGGGTTTCAATAGAAAACCACTACTGCTGATAGAGACTGAATCATTAAACTTGTAGGAGCCAAAATTGAGGGGTTCAAGAGGGATCCCATGTAGTGTCGTATTTGTTGAGAAAATCACAAGAAGAGTGAATTTCCTCAACGACCAAAGGAATGGCCAAGGTTGTACAACATGCAAGAGGTAGAAACCGTGAAAGATGTGGCATAGAGCATGCCACAGATTTATGATGTGTTGGAAAACATGCAGGTTGATCACCAAGATTCAGTGATCGAGATGGATGTTATGATCAATAACATGTTGGTTTCAATTTTGATAGACTCGGGTTCTAAATTTAGTTATGTTAGCCCCAAGATTTTAGAGAAATGTGTCACCTGCAAAAGACAACTAGTGAAAAATCATGGTTGTTGTAGCTAGCAACAAGGGCTAAGAGGTGAGTCAAAAATGTGGTGAGGTCATGCCCAATAGTAATAAGCAACATGTACACACAAGTAAACTTGAAGTTATTACTGTTGGGATCATATGACGTTTTGATTGGCATGGATTGGATGGAAGGTCATAGGAACAAAATTGATTACTTCAGTAAGTCAATTGAATGTGCTAGCGACAAGGGGGAAAAGGTGTCGCTACAAGGAAAAATAAAGTTGGTGAAAGTCAGAAGATTTCAGTGATGCAAATGAATCGATGCATCCAAAAAGGGTGTGAGCTATATGTTGTCCAAGCAACAAACGACTCATAAATTAACAACAAAAGTTTGGAAGAACGCCCAATATTAAAGAAATTTGAGGACATGTTTCCTGAAGAAATCCTCAAATTGCCACCATGAAGGGAAATCGACTTCTTAATTGAATTTCTTCCAGGAACAAAACCATGTTAAGAGCCCATATCACATGAGTATACTAGAGCTAGTGGACTTAAAATGCAACTAAAGAAAATGTTGGACATGAGATACATCATGCCGAAAGTATCACCCTAAGGAGCACCTGCATTATTTGTAAAGAAGAAATATGACACCTTGAGACCTTGTATTGATTACATACAATTAAATAAATCCACCATAAAGAATAGGTACCCTTTTCCAATGATTGATGACCTATTTGATCAGTTGAGAGGAGCTTCCAGATTTTCAAAGATCAATTTAATATTTGGATACCATTAGGTACGAATCAAAGATGCAGATATTCATAAGACAACATTTAGAAATAGGTATGGACACTATGAATTTGTGGTTGTGTTGTTTGGACTCACAAACACCCCAACAACATTTATGTGTTTAATGAATAATGTTCTCAGTTAGTATTTGGACAAATTTTGCATTGATTTTTATTGATCACATCTTCGTTTATTCAAAAACCAAGGAGGAGCATGAAAAACATTTAGTAGCAGTATTGCAATTACTGAGAGAGCACAAGCTCTATGCCAAACTCAGCAAGTGTGACTTCTTCTAGTCATAGGGCTAGTAGTCGATACATATTATTTCCAAGGAAGGAGTGGTAGTACACCTAAAGAATATTAAATCCATTATGGAGTGGCCTACTCCTTAGAATGTGACAGTGTAACAACCTTGGGTTAAAAATCCATGTAGTAAAGTTAATATAGAAAAAATAAGACCAAGGTTATGGGACACACATTCCAAGTTTAATGGTGGGAAAAACATCTTAGTGGATGTTCATTTCATTTATTATGGCTAAAGTAAATTGGCAAAGGAAATGGAAAAGGATTCGAAAAGGAAAAGAGGCATTAATTGGCATTTTATTTATGAAAATAAAGGAAATTAGGAGAAAACAAAGGTGAAAGGTCAGAGGTTGCATATGAGCAGGAAATTGAAGGAAAATAACTTTGGGAAAAATACTTGGGGGGGGGGGGGGTGGTAAATTAGTATTTTAAAATAAAACTTCTAGATTTTATATTCTAAAATATGTACGCTACTGTTATTAAAGAAAACTACATATGTATGCTACTTTAGAGAAGGAAACTAGCATATATCTAGTTCACTGATTTTTCATGTATTCTATCAGATGATTATTGTTAATCATTGCATCAATAGATTAATTACTTTCCAGTATGCAGTAAAGAACATCCACACATA
The DNA here is from genome assembly GCA_031772625.1 of Pinus tabuliformis. Taxonomy (NCBI): domain Eukaryota; kingdom Viridiplantae; phylum Streptophyta; class Pinopsida; order Pinales; family Pinaceae; genus Pinus; species Pinus tabuliformis. The sequence goes on along the minus strand of CM062808.1, from coordinate 496,402,848 downwards.
GAACACCGAGATTTTAGGTGGAAACCTAATGTGGGAGAAAACCACCGATGTTGCTATCTCTATCTTCTTTCTTAGATATAAAGAAAACTATTACATTTGTATTGATGCATATTCTTGTTAGTATGCAAACACCCACCCGAAGAAGGCTAAAACCTTCTCTCATTCTCCAACACCCACTGGAAAGGAGCTTCAACCCCTTAAGTCGTTTACCGGCTCCTACCGGAAGGGAGATTCTACCCCCTTTGTGAAGGATGCACCACTTAGCTCCTATTGGACCAATTTTCAAAATATTTAAGACTCAATCCACCTATCAAACAACCATCACACAACTTGTATGCCAACTTTCATCAAATTTTCAAATTTTTCCCATATCAACAATAAACCCAAACAAATATGTCAAACTAAAGCATTGAAACTAAGACATTCTCACACTAAAAGTAAACTGAATTTCTGAAGCATCAAGTCACTAAATGCAGAACCCAACAAAAAACAAAAAACATCAAATCTTGTATGTGACTATACTAAATAAGACTTGTGTATATATATGCCTTATTTGTATAACACCAACATACAAATCTCAGAATACTAAACTGTTATGTCCCTATTATATTAGTGTATCCCCTTATTGTTGTTGTTAGTGTAGCCCCCTTATTGTTATTGTTGTTCCCATGTAGTCCCCATATTTTTATTATTGTGCCCCGTAGAAGCCCACTAATGTTATTGTTGTGCCCTTACATTGTTATTGTTATGTTGTCTTTGATTATATGCTGACCCCTTAGAATCCTATATATAGAAAGGAGGTTTCTCATTTGAATCATCCAAGAATTGTTCATTTATGTAATGTACAGGAGGTTTCCCCCTCGAAGAGGATAATTTTTAAGTCGTTGATCTATTTGTTTGTGGACGACTTTTCAAAATAATTCGAACTAGATCCACCTATCAAAGAACCATCACACAACTTGTATACCAACTTTCATCACATTTTCAAACTAGGCCCATATCAACAATAAACTCAGGCAAATATGTCAAACTAAAGCACTGAAACTGAGACACTCTAACACTAAAAATCAACTGAATTTTTGATGTTGTGTACATGTGATGATGTCTACACGTTGTGTCGGTGGTGCTATGTACACATTGTGTAGGTGGAATCATGTACATGTGCTGTTGTGGACATGTTGTGTAGATGGTGTTGTGTACAGGTGGTACTGTGTATATGTTGTACATGCGGTATTGGTGTACATGTGGTATTGTGTGCATGTCGTACCTGTTGTGTTGTGTACATACGATACTACATATGTTGATTGTGTAGTTGCGGTATTGTGACATGTGTATTTGTTGTGTTATACCTTGAGTACATATATGTATTGTGTTGTACACTAGGTGTAGGTGTATGTATTGTGTTGTGTTGTAAACTAGGTTTAAGTGTACATCGGTTGTAGGCGTATGTGTTGTGTTGTACACTATGTTTACGTGTACACCGGGTTTAGGTGTATATGTTGTGTTGTATGCCAAGTGTAGGTGCATGTGTTGTGTGGTGTTGTATGCCATGTGTGGGTGTATGCATGTGATGTAAATGGTGTGCATGTGTACGTGGTTGAAGATAAGTGAAGACACTGGGTGCTCTCTGGGTGTGAAAAACAATCTGATGTTTGTACGGAAAGAACAAAGGTAAAAGCGAAAGGATCAATTGAAGGATAAGTATCAATATTTTATTTTAGTTTAACTATGCAATAATAATGATTTTGATGGTTTCATGTGATCTATGATTCTGGTTTATGATGATTGCATGCGATTTATGATTTTGATATATGATGGTTGTGTTTTGAGCTAACCAGATGTGATATGTTTATACATGATGTTTTGATCGAAAGCTAGTTTGACATGTTGTGACAGGAAGTAAACATGATTGCAAGTGTACCATATTGATGTGCTACCAATGAGGTATAATTTAAATTTATTTTGAATCTAATGGAAACTATGTGCTTGGTACAAGAAATCATGGGAAATTCCCATTTTGGGTGCTTGAAACTGACTATAAGAATTAGCAGCAACGACAAAAAAGAATTGGAACAGGCAGCAGTAGGTTGGTAAAGCACTTCAGGAGTAGGGCCATTGTGGGAAACTGGTACCTAATAGCATCCATTTATTGCCATGAGCATGCTATGACCAGTATGATAGTTTTGAGGTAGGGATATGCCTTGGTTTTTGGACCTTCTAACGCGAGGAAACCTTACCAATGGAGGGGCCGCCCAAGGCACTATGTAGTAGAGAAGGGGATACCTACAGAAATTGGAAGATGTGTGACTACACAGAAGGGGGTGACCATATTGTCCGAGGGAATCTATAGCATAGAAGGGAAGGTTGAGCATGGATTTGTTTTGGTCATTAGTGTTTCCAGATGGAATCAAATGCACATTGGGAGTGTGCCCTGGAACAATGAGTCGGTAACTGTTCACTCAGGAGATAGGTTTGACTTTGGAAGTGGATTCTGGAATTCCTGGGAAGGAGGTGAATCCCGATACTACTTTTGAGGGTGGAGGTTTGAGCCTCTAAATTCCCTTGTTGTTGATACGGGTATCGTATCCTTTTATTTGTTGGTTAAAGAAGATGTGCATATGTATATGTGTATGTTATTGTAAATACTATATCAAGTTATGTTTAAAAAGATCCATAGACATTATGATTATTTGTTGGTTGAAGCAAATGTGTATAAGTATATATGGTATTTATTATAAATATTGTAATGAGTTGTGTTATAAAGCTCCAGTAATGGTATGATTTTCATGTTTTTAGCAATGGTCATTGTAAACATTGCAACAAGTTGAGTTATAAAGCTCCATGGGAAGTATGTTTTTCTTTTTAGCGTTCTTGTTAGTTGTAGGTGTCATATAACACTAATGACGGTGTTCCCCTAAGGGGGAGGGGTTTGTAACAATACAGGGTTGAAAAATCCATGTAATAAAGTCAATAAAGGAAAAATAAGACAAAGGTCATGGGACATGTATTCCAAGCTGAATGGTGGGGAAAATATTATAGTGGGTGTTCATTTGGTTTATTATGGCGAAAGGAAATTGGCAAAGGAAATGAAAAAGGCTTCAAAAAGGAAAATAGGCATCAATTGGAATTTAATTTATGAAAATAAAACAAATTAGGAGAAAAGGAAGGTGAAAGGTCACAGGTTGCATGTGAGGAGGAAATTGAAGAAAATAAAGGCCTCATTAATAAAAAGACTTTTAAGGATCAATTCACGAACTTTTGCCAGTTCATATTTGGAGCTCTCTCTCTATTCTCTCTTTCATACTCTTGCACACTTAGAGCATCTTGGAGCACTCTTGGATTAGAGGAAGGAAGACAAAGGGGAGCAAAGATCAAGCAAGGAAGAGTTGGATCAAGCGACTACAACGAGACTACTTACATGTATCGAGTTGCATGCATGATTTCATTTCTATTTTTGGCATGCATGGTATATGCATGTGTGTATTTGGTTCTCTTGCTATCATTGGCATGGGTTTTTCTAGGTGTGACAATGGTTTTTGGCCTTGCCTTGCCATTTCTAGATAATCATGGTGTGATGGGGTTTTTTCATTTGGTTGAGCTAGATGGTTTCGAAACTGAGTGAGGTGGTCCTAGGAAAATTCCCAAAGGCCTAAAAATCCTTGGACCAGTAAAGGTGGGATATGCGATAAATACTGAGGGTGGAGACATGAAAATTTCTCACAGTTTAGGTGGAGAGATTTGGAGGCATCTGTTAGAGCCTAGATTGACCTCAGGCTGAAGGGAGGCAATCTTAGGATAACCACAAACCACGCTTAACCTGGTAGCTAGCCCTACCAGGTCAGGAGAGGGCTCTCTCCTTGTCAATATCAGTTGAGATGACTAAATTGAATATGGATTTTAGGCTAGGTATAGTAGCTCTAGGGTTTTTGGTTGATTTTGATGGTTTTGTTGCTGGATCAAATGGAGCAGGTAGCTTTGCGTTCGGGAAATCAAGTCAGAATTGCAGGGTGTTTTGTGGGGCAAGGTAGGTAGGTGTTTATGCACTTTGAATTGAGTGAGATGGTAGGTATAATACTGGTGACGAGCTGAGGAGGGCATGCAAGGATCATGAGTCCTCTTCAGACAGCTGAAAACATAAAAAACTAAATGGATTCCCAAGGCAGAGCATTGTAACTAATGTATTCCAATTATCTATCTTGATTTCATTTAGTTTAGAAGAATGAAATAGATTTTGGCACATAAAACGCATGAGAAAAAACTAATGACAGAAGGAGAAACAATGCAAAAATACATTAGCACAAGAATCCCACAAAAATAGCTGCAAATCCTGGTTTATTTCCTTGCCAAACTACTGTGGAGATGTACAATGTAGCTCAGAGCATCCAAGAGAGTCCAACCTTTACAAATGACTAAGAAAGTACATAATATAAGCATAAAAACCACCTGTGCTAGTCATCAGGGGTCGAATCCATAAGAAAAGGAGTGGTTTCAACCATATCTAAACTAAGAACAAGAATATAGGCAGTGGAACAACTTGCCTCTAAAACCAAGGAAATTGATACATTCAGTTTTAAACCACTTTTCATTGATGTATCTACCCCTTCAAGTCATTTTTCATTCATATTTACATTTCATTACATCATTTAAAATCATAAATTCACCAAGGATGAGAGAAAATGTCAACTGGTAGTCAAACTAGGAAAAATTCGGAGTTTTGAGTAAAACTGGAAAAATCAGCTATATGCACAGCGCCATTTCAAGCCTACTTTTGGAGGGCTTCCACTCCACCAAATTAGGCCCAAAATAGCTTGTTGGAAAGGTCTATCTGTTTGGTTTCTAGGACATCTTGAATTTTCTGGTTTGGAGGTGATTTTCCCCCTCAAAAGTGGATTCTCCCAAGATTGCTTCCTGTGTGTGCAAAAAGGGGTAGAGAGGGCATTTTTTGATGGTTTTTTGACTTCTAAGTGACCAGGATTTGCTCCAAATTTGATAAAATTTTCAGGGATTAATGTCTTCTTGATGCTGAATCCAAATCTATAAACCATTTCTCCCAAGGATGTACCAATAAAATGCGTAGCGCCAGTGGCACTGCGCATCCACCAAAATTTCCTGTTTTGCAAAAATTAAAAAATTGAAATTGACAAAATTTCTTCAAAACTTGCCCAGTTTTGGCTCAAAGGTGCTTCACTGGTTACTTTTTTGGGCTAGTGTAACATCAGCCAAGATGTTAACCTTATTCTCCCTCCTTTTTCTTTTTAAGGCCCTCCTTAATCTTGCCTTAAGTTGCTTAATCCTCATGTTGCCTCTTGTTCCATTTCTCCCCTACATCTGGAATTCCTGTGGCCTCTGCAATGATGGTGGATGATAGAGTAAATGTAACCCCGGCAATATGTACCAATTTTTGTCCAATTTTGTCACAAACAATCTTGCTAACTCATGGTGAAATATAAGTCTCTCTACCATCTCACAAACGTCAAAACATGACTGATGTCTAAAGCATGAGGTGGCTAATGAGCAAGAAAGTAGTTCACTCATACTGACGGGCTCCTCCCTGATAATCTTTCCACCTTTGTGAGGTTTTATCTACTGCAAAATCCTTTCCCTAGAGCTGTCACTTAGGGTGTCCTCCTCAAAATCAGGCTCACTGTCCCTCTCCAAGCTTGTCTCTCTAGGATGATGTGATGAATGGTGGATTAATAGATGGGGGAAAAGATGAGTATGAAGAGATTTAAAGAGGAAAGCAGGTGAGGGTGAACAAGAATGGGAAAGGGATGTGGGGAATAAGTAAGGTTAATGAATGGTGTAGGGTTTTTGGTATATGAGTGTAGGGTTTGACATGTAAAGGGTAGGGTTTGGGAGATAGGAGAAGGGAAAAGGAGTTAGGGAGGATGGGGTTTAGGAGATAGGTTTTGGGCAAATGAAATTAGGGAATAGGGAATAAAGAAATGCAATTTGTAGTGTATGAGGTAGTTTTAGAGACAAATTAAGGTTTGATATTTAAGAGGTATAAACCATTAAACATGCATGAAAACCCTAGCTTAAACTGGAGGAGAGGGTATACTTACTTGACAAGAGGTGAATGATGCAATGGAAATGAGTGAAGATGAGTTTTAGAGGTTTGGAAGCTTCACATCCCAATGCGCAGTGCTAGTTCAACTTTCCACAGACAAAACTGCTCTGATGTGCAGCGCCTGCCTAATGTGCAGTGCCAACTGCCTGATGCCCAACGCCTTTTGCAGACCACTTTTGCAGGCCTTCCTGGTGTCCAAATTAGGCATGTGATAGCTCGATGGAAATATTATCAAGTATAATTTCCAGAAAATCTTGAATTTTTCAGTTTGGAGTTCATTTGCCCTGTCAAAAGTCAAATCGCCCAAGATTGGTCAAAATTTGAAGAAAGAGGCTGCCTAACTGCAGAGTGCTGTTGCAGTCAACTTTTGAAGGTCTTCCTCAACACCAAATTAAGCTCTGATAGCTCTTTGGAAAGATCTCTTTTTCTAGTTATTAGTTGACTCATCAAGCAAGTCATTTGGTCATCCCAACTAGGTTAAATCTTGATTTTCCCAAGGTCACTCTAGAGGTGCAACAACTCTCCTAAGGCAACTGTATTTTTGACATTTCTCTAAAACCATGACACCTGTGTAAAAAGTGAAGGAGGCTTTTCTTCCTTGGCCTATTTTGGACAAAAAAATCTCTCACGTTTTCCAAATTCATATTTTCTTGCTCATAGACACAGTTTGAAGAAAAACCGTCCCTTATGTGTGGTGAATGGCTTGTTCCTTGAAATGACTTATTGAAAAATGATAGAGATTTGATGTTTGATGATATGAAATGGCCTCATATCTTCTGATATCCCTTATGACTCCTTTGCTTAGATATATCTGATCCCAGGGAGAGAAAATTAGGGTTTGTTCTCTTTTGCTTTTGCAGGCGGATTGGTGCTCAAGATGACTTGATTTTTGTAGTGGCAGGTGCTTGGCAATGTCACCAGGTGACCAGGAGTAGCATGTGAACATTTATTACATATATAAATCATAAAATTACATAAACTTACATGAAAAAAATACCAATGCTCTGTTTTACCTCAAAACAAGTTTTGAGGTTAAAAACTTTATTTAGCTTACAAATTAGGGAATTATGATCTTTTGAACATTATTAACATCTTCCTGTGTCCGTTGACCATTATTATTCATTTAAAATTTGACATGGTGAAACCCTAATACCTAATGAGACTGAAACCCTAAGACCTAAGACCTATTTAATGAAATAAAGTGAAAATGAACTTGGACTTGAACCATTGACTGAATTACACTTGAGAAGAAGTTAGAAAATATATGTCATGAGGGAAAAACTAAAATGAACCCTACCATTAGTTGATCCATGACCTAATGGAATGTAAGTCATCAACATGGGACACCTAGTATGAAATGAAAAAGAGTAATTTTGATCACTGATGGCAGTGTGAAGACACTGACACTAACATTGGCTCCAATGGGGATGGTAGCTCCTTGGAGGTGCTAAGAACACTGTAGACCTAGTAGCCTTATCCATTGGGAAATGGGTTCAAAACACTCAATCTAAAATACATGACTGAATACTGATGACTCAAATACACAAACTGATTTGAGACTGACACAAGACTAAAACACAACTGACAAACATGAAAATATGCTCAAAATGGAGCTTATTCAATAAAACGTAGTCTAACTGTTCCATTCATCACCCGATCAAGTGAAATGAAACAACCAATGCAACCAAGTAAGTATTCCAGATGCTGTTTGAATTCTCCGCAAGTGCTTTCTTATGAACAACAAGAGATAACTACTCAAAGGCAACTCCCATGAAAACTTGTAAACAGATCCAAATTTTCCCAAATTTAATAATATGGATTCTCTATCCGCCTCCAAAAGTACTGCATAAGGATCTTGAAATTCATGTGCACTGGGGCTTATCTCATCCAATAGATTACTTTCCTTCTCCTCATACCATGAATGCAAACTTTCATATGAGCTTTGTGACGAGACTCCTGCTGAAAATGACAAAGAAACTCGCTGCCGGATCAAACTTGTATCAATACTTGTTTCAAGCTCACAGGTAGCTAATGGAGAAGGAGTTTGACTGCAAACATCATCCAACACCTCAGCTATTGTATCATGAAAAACTTGAAAAGACTGCTGCAAACCATTTTCTATTGGTTCCGATGAGATTGCATGATTTTCTATAGGCTCATCTTTTATTGAAGATGTACTATGCAAATTTCCTTTCAAAAACTGAAATGATTCAAAACAGAATGGTATGGAATTATCTTGCATCATTTGATCATATGTTCTAGCTTCCAAGTCTTCATCTGCAACTTGACAATCAATGACATTCGAGGGTTGTAAATCTAGATATGAAAAGTCTTGAATGAGGATTTCATTGTCCTCTAGATGGTTAAGATCCAAACTTATCGATGGTTGATTTCTGATTGCATGAAAGTTGTTGTTGAGCTGTAAAAAGGGTCTTTTTCACCTCTAATTACCTCACATTAACTTGTCAATCCAGGAATGATTTTTTATCTGAAAGAGTGTACTCAATTTGAGGCGGTCATTTGTCAGAGTAATGCTAGTAGTATAGTGCTCAAGAGAATAAAAGAGTAAACGGATGCTTGAAAGAAAATCTACTTACAACAAAGTACTTTAAAAACTAAATCATGCACTTGGAAAACTAAACAACTTATCAGTCAAGGGTCCAGTAACAATAACTCATCCCTTCGGAAACTGATGTAACTAAAGGTAATCAAGGAACAGATCATCAATCTGGGGACTAGACAACAAATGCCAACGCCCACTACAGTTTCAGATCGTTCTGCACACCAAAGCAATAGTAACGCAAATAACAGGAAATGGAAGCAATTAGAAAATGTAATAGCAACTAAGTCTGATGAACAGCAACACCTTAATCTACAGGAACAAGTACAGTAATCATATCCTACAGAAATTAGATGGCAATCTTTACTGAAAGGATAAATCAGACAGCAAATAGAAATGGAACGGCAACCAATTACCAATGAAATATAGAACAACGCTTAGCGCCAATGGTGAATATACAGTATCGAAATAAATAACACACATAGTATACAGAGATATTAAGAGAAACAATAATCTGAGTCTGATACCACAAGTATTGATCTCAGTTAGAAAGGATAACGATCACAATTCATAATGGAACAACAATATGTTATCAGGTCAGAATGAACAATACAACTCTCCTGTTACAGAGACGATAATGTAAATATAACAGAGCTGTGATATAAAATAACAAAACACGCCAGATTACCGATCAAAGTTGATAATGCAAACCACACATGAACTAAAGGTAATGGTACAGGAGCAAGTGTTCCACCACGGCCGGGCCCTTAGCCTCTAGGGAAACATCGCTTGAGATTATTCCAGGATCAAAGATGGAACAACAACTAGATTTATATTAAAGCATCAAAATAGAGTTACAGTGGATCACTTCTCAACAAGAGTCGATGATCAAAGTTTCAAATACATAGCAAAGTTACATAAAAATTAATAGTCTCCTCCTGGGCTAGCAGTGCTGGCCCTACTTATAACAACTGAAGTGGAGATATCAAGGATGCGAAAATAGTTAAAGCAGTGATCCCTTAGGATCAAAGGATCCTGAGGGATTCGCCAAGCTGTTAATCCTCAGTTATCTGGTCATTTTCTTGCACCGAGTCGATATCTCCTTTTACTTTCCTTGGCTGAGGTGTTTTAATTTAGATCGTCTTGTTTGCATATGGTTCCCCGCCAAAGGGACAGCGGTTAGCTTGGCCCTGTCTTTTTCTTTAGAGCGGAAATCTTTAGTTTTTCCCTTTTCCTGCATAAGAAATGGCAATTATTAGCGTTTTCATGTTGCATATAAATCTTATGGATTTGTCATGATTTCCCATTATCTACCTAGTTCATGATGCGAATATGTTACAATTTCTGAGGACAAGATGACAAAATAGTCAATAAAAACATACCTTCTTCAGTACTCCACACACCCCCCTGCTTACCCTTTTTCATGCCCTCATGAAAACATTGTAGTTGACATGTAAGGCAGTGAGAGAGTAGGCTGGAGATGGGATCTCATGTGGTGGTCTATAGCCATGATGCTTAACTAGGTGTTCAAAACGATGGTCTGTCTGACCCTCAGGCATTTCATACAGGGCTTTGTATCCAGGTGCAGGGTGCCAAATAATCAGACTCCGAAACCTATATCCTAACCAAGATGGCCCTACCCTCAAGATAATTTCGCCATAGAGGTGCAAACGATCGACGAATAACTTAAAGTTCTCATAATTAAATGGTTCCCTGAGTTGGATGTTCAGATTAGAGGTTTGATATTGAAATTTAGCAGCTGCAATGGCAAGGTCCTTAATGGTAAAGAAGTATTCTATCCCTTATCAATTGATTGCTGTATGAATGGGTCCTAATGCATCAATCATGCCCGGAGTCCTCATGAGATCCTGTGTTTATTCCATAACTGTAATGGATCTCTAGGCTCAGCTCTTACCCATAAGTCTAATCCATTTTCTTGTCTCTCGAAGGCATTATAGGCTTTAAGCCATTTGATTTGATTAACTCCAAACGAAATAAATGCCTGTAGTTGGATATCCCCAATGAAAGGGCCAGGGTTCTACTCTGTCTCTTGATCTAACACAAGGTTATGAAGATATAATTCACACAGTAGTCTTTGAACCTTTACTCCATATTGCTTGCAACAATTTATAAAATCATCAATAATATTAATTTGTATAGGGGATCCTGCTTTGACGACCTTAATTTTCAATTGCAAATATCGTTCCATTAAAAACAAGGCATAATTCTTAGCAGGGGCTCTACATGCTAGGATGTTAGTGTACAAAGAGCATAAGGTATCCATCTGTCTGATAACTACATCTAATCTATGAGTTACCTTTGTGACTTTTTCTTGTTCTTTTCACCATCCTTCGAAGGCCTCGCTTTTGGATAGATTGACATTCCTTAGCTGCTGTTGTAATTATTCATACTTTTCTCGAGAAACCGTTTGTTCTGTGAGTTTTTCTACTACTTGCTGAGCTTGCATAAAACCCTCTTGTAGGGTTACTATCCTCGGATCGCTCTCCCACGTAGTAGTGGCCATTGGAAGATTTACTTGAATCTTCCTATTGCGTCGCCTTGTGTTTATAGTCTATATTCCTTTAAAGGATTGTGCCTCTGTCTGAACTTCCTTGTCATAGGCTGATATATCATCCGTTTTCACTTCAACATGAGCAATAGTGGAATGTTGTTCCTTTTTCTTTTGAACAACAGTCTGCATTTCAACATGGGTTTGAACGACAGACTATTCTTCAATAGCGGTTTGAATAGCAGACTGTTCTTCAATAGCGGTATGAGCAATAGACTGTTCTTCGACAAGGTTTTGAACATCGAGCTGAATAGGGGTCCTTCGAACCTTTTTCTTGGGGGGTCTCATCGGAGTGGCTGCATGTCTTCCCCCCTGAAGTTATTTTTGCTCTCTTTCTCATTCTCAAAACCCTGATTCGCTGTCGAAGTCGAGCTATCACATTTAGTAATATTTGTTGTTCTTTTCGTAATTATTTAATTTCTTCTCTTTCCTTAGAAGGAACAACTGTCTGTTTACTTGGGCCTGGACTGTCATCTTGGCCAATTCCATGGTTTTCCTCTTGGGGTGCTCCTTCGTTGTTTTGTTCAGGTTGCTCAGGAGTAGAAACCCTAGCTGGCTCTGTTACTTCCTGGGTAACTTCCTTGTCCACCCCTTCTTCTTCATGAAATTCTTTCTGTGTAGTCTGGCTGGTAGCAGATTGTTCCCCTTCTATATCTTCATCATTCTCTTCTCTTGTCATACTTACATCATGAACAGAATGATTCTCTTCGTTTTCTTCCTCGTCGCACAATTCCTCGGGTGCATTTTTATCCTGAGCAGAATGCTCTTTTGGTTCTTCCTCAATCTGGAGGCCTAGCGGGCTGAGAGGTTGCCCATATTCGCCCATATTGGCCAGAATTTGGGCCAATTCGTCCTCTTGAAATGTATTTGTCAATGGACTCTCCTCGCGTTGTTCTATCTTTGCCTCCACTTGCTTAGGTTGTTCAGTCTCTTCCTCTGTTTCTCCTTTCTCATTTCCTCCCACTTCTTTCTCATTCTCTTCTCCTTCCAATTGCGGGGGTTGCTCGTCCCCTAAGTCATCTATCTCCATAGGTTCGTTGGTACTCCCTTGGGGATTTTCCAACCTCCCTCTAATCCATGCCAATCTAACTGTTTTTCTCTGTTTTGATGGTCTATTAGGTGTACTCGTAGTATGCTTGCGTTTTGGGGCTGGCGGAGTCGGTGCCCCATCTGTCATAGCAATTAGTTCTTCCCAACTGCTCTGTTGCTGAGCAAGACTGTGGCTAACTATCAGCCGTATCAGTCCATGGTGACTTACTACTGATTCTACATGTTGTGACTTTTTCATGCTTCAGGCAACATCATGAAGTAATGAATTTAGAAATGCAGGTAGGTTCACAGAGCATTTCTCTTTTAATACAGCTAAGAGTTTAAGGTGTCGTGGTCTTACCACATCTTTCCTGCCTTCACAGGTGATGTAGCTCTGGATGATCCTCGCCAATTCTTCCCATGGCTCTCCTAATGCTGCTGGTAGGACTCCCTTTCCTGGAAGATCTTCATGATCTTTTGCAGTCTCTCCTTCTTTAGAGTCCACACAAGTCCAGTGGCTGGCAGTCCCAAGACCTCTGCAATTACGTCAACGGTAACTGCTATGTGTTTTCCCTTTACTGTGGAGTGATATTCTTGCAAGTTCTGCAAGAATTCTATTGCCACGGTCTTATTGGATTCATGTAAATGATTAAGATAGAATAACCATCCTACCCTTGCTAGGATTTCCCGTGCAGCGTCACAAACTGTCAATACCTGTGGTTCTCTTCGAATTGACCTTCCTCCCATGCTTTAGCTCACTATAAAAATGTAGAGACGGCAATGGAATAGCAGGCTGTTCAAACTGTTAGAAACACAGCGAAAATAGCAAAATCGTAAGGCTCGTTCAAATCTTACTAATTGTTGCAGACTATGACACGAAAATATCTTAGGAACAACAAGGCATGCAAATTTAAAAACGAGATACCATTAAGCCTTGCTATTCCTGAATAAGAGTTTGCCGAATAATAGCTTGACATGTATGGCAGCAATTATGAAGTCAGCCCCCCTCGCAATATGATAGGCCATCCCCAACCATCAAATGAAGGAGCGGCGGGCTGATGTGTTCTGGTACAGGGTCATAAAGGAACAACGTATGCCACAATGCCATGTTTACAAAAGGAGCAGGTTACCAAAATCGAGGTGTATAATAAGATCACTTAATAAATAAGAAAATGTGGTTACATGATGCGAGGTTGGGAGGATAGGACAACTGACGTGCATAACGAGTGTAATGCGGTCATTTTCTACTTTTCCCGTCACGATTGGTTATGATGGATTTTCATGTGTTTAATGGTTCGGGCAAGTGATATGCATAATCTTATTTGGCAGATTACAAAGGTATAAGACAGAGAAGGGTATTAATGATTACTATTGGTGTATAAGAAATGTGACTTCAATACCATTAACAGAGCTTTGCTGTCGACAGGTGTCCATAACCTTGGCAGAGTTGTTTGTTTCACCCATGGAACCATGATCCTTTGTGTATGCCTAGGAGGTATTGTTCAGTGTTAAAATGGAGGTCATTATGCTAGCTTGGTAACCAGTTAAATCATAATGCCATTCACCAGGAAGGAGTGAAAGGTGGGCAGGTCGGCTCGTGATGAGACCTCCTGTTCCAAGGACTCTTTATTTTTTCTTATGTGCCTTTTGGACCATATTGTTGGTGTGGTGGCCATAGTGGGAATGCCACTTCACTTTCTTCCATATGATCATGGTAGGTTGGCTCTTGATGAGACCCCCTATCCTACATTTGACATTTCAAAACATTCTTCTTTTTTTCTTTCTTTTAATAAAATGCTTTCCTATTTATACACAAAGGGTGGTTCGGCCCTCCTTAAGAGTAGGAATGGTGGAAGAAGTCTTAAAATCTCAATAGAAAAATATAAACCCTTTGTTATTATTCCTTAATAATGATCAAAGAAGATTATGGGAATTTAAAAAGAACCAGCATGATAAAGATGATCAATCATGTCAGTATTAGTAGGGTAATGACATCAAAAATGATGAATAATTGTGTCCTTTCTTTGTTCCTCTTTATCAATTCACAACAATTTATTGTAAAAGTAGCGATTTTATATAATTTTCTGATTTCAGTATGCTCTAGCTTTGTATCCATTGCATGAGTGTATAGATGTGCTGCAAAAGACCTGAAACAAGAGGAACAACAGGTATCTTTAGGCAAAAGGAATACGAGAATGTTGTCGTTTGAAAAAGGAAGGGCAAAGGAATACAAATGCTGTTCCTTTGAAAAAGGAACAACAAAACCCAAAAGCGTCGTTCCTTTGAAAAAAGGAACGACAAAAACCAAACATGTCGTTCCTTTAAAAAAGGAATAGCAGAAAACCAAAAGTGCCGTTCCTTTGGAAAAGGAACAACAGTAACGTAAGTGCTAAAAAGTGTCGTTCCTTTGGAAAAGGAACAACAAAAACGCAAATGTCATTCCTTTGGAAAAGGAACAACAAAAACGCAAATGTCATTCCTTTGGAAAATGAACAACAAAAATCAAAAGTGTTGTTCCTTTGGAAAAGGAACAACAGAAAACTCAAATTTCGTTCCTTTGGAAAAGGAACAGAAAAAATCAAAAGTGTTGTTCCTTTGGAGAAGGAACAACATAAAAATCAAATGTCGTTCCTTTGGAAAAGGAATAGCAAAAAACTCAAATGTCGTTCCTTTCGAAAAGGAACAACAAAAAACTCAAATGTCGTTCCTTTAGAAAAGGAACAACAAAAATCAAAAGTGTTGTTCCTTTAGAAAAGGAACAACAGAAAACTCAAATGCCGTTCCTTTGGAAAAGGAATAACAAAAATCAAAAGTGTTGTTCCTTTAGAAAAGGAACAACAGAAAACTCAAATGCCGTACCTTTGGAAAATGAATAGCAAAATAAAAATGAAAAAGAATGACTAAAACAAAAGGTGCCGTTCTTTTGAAAAGGAACAACAACAATGACAAAATTGTACACAAATTTTGTCCCTTCAGAAAAGGAACAACAAAAAACGACAACGCTATTTCTTCTGAAAAGGAGTAGCAGAAAAAAATGCAAATACAAAAATATATATAGAAACTGATTTAAAAAAACAAAGAAATTATGTACAAATTGTAAAAACAGGTGAATCACTTAATGAATCACAGGTGAGGAAGATTGCTCTTCCTCTTGTAGAATTTTCATATCGGAGTCCTCGCGTAGTTGCTGGCAGAAGGATTCCCGAGTAAGTGGTTTGCAGTATAATCGAACTTAGTGGCCATTTACTTTAAAGTTATGTCCAGATCTGTCAATAGTGACTAGAGTAAGGATGCCATTGTCATGTACCTTCTGGATTTCATATGGCCCTAGCCAGCGAGTCTGAAGTTTCCCGGGAAAATCCTGAAACATGGAATCGTATAAGAGCGCCCAGTCTCCTTCGCAGAAGAATTTGTTCTTAATGAGAGCGTCATGCCATTTAGCTCACTGCTGTTGGATTAATGCAGTATGTTGAAGGGTAGAGAGCTTGATTTCATTTAGCTCATTGATCTGCTGTAATCTATTAATCTGTGCCTCGTTTAGATCTAAGCCTACTTCTTGTGCTGTTCGCAGTGTTTGGATTTCAAATTCTATGGGGAAAATAGGTTGCTTTCCAAACACCAATTGGTATGGTGAATAGTCGGTAGTGATTCTCCATGTTGTTTTGTAGGCCCATAAGGCTTCTGGTAGTCTTGCACCCCAATTGCGTCTATGTGACGCAATGGTTTTTGTCAAGATTGCTTCTATTATTTTGTTGCTGCTTTCTACTTGACCATTTGCTTGTGGGTGGTATGGAGTAGTAATTTTATGCTGGATATGATAGTTGTTAAGTGTTGCAGCAATCTTGTTACCAGCAAACTGTGGTCCACCGTCTGTAATTATGTCTCTTGGAATCCCATATCGCACAAATATATGAAACAAGAACTGTATGATAGAATCCTCTATAGCTCTCGGTAACGCTTCTGCTTCAACCCATTTGGTGACATATTCTGTTGCCATCAGAATATATGTTTTCTGGTTCGAGGATGGGTTAATCGGACCAACAAAATCAAGTGCCCATCGCTCAAATGGTTCAATAACCAGTTGTGGGTTTAGGGGCATTTTGTCAGACTGGCCAGAGCGTCTTGCCCTTTGACAACTGTCACAAGTTTGAACGAACTTCTTTGCATCTTTGAAGATCGTAGGCCAATAATACCTCGTTTGAAGCACCTTATTTCTAGTTCTCTTATCGAAAAAGTTTTCGCCACATGGTCCATCGTGACAAGCTTTCAAAATATAAAAAATTTCATCCTCCCAGACACATCTCCTGATGTGCATATCTGCTCCTGTATGGAACAGGTAGCCCCTAGTCCACGAAAATCGAGCACTTTGCTGGACAATCTGTTTTTGTTCATTGGGGGTCAGATGTTTTGGTAATTTACCTACTACTAATTAATTCGCAACATCAGCATACCAAGGTGTTTTAATAGTGACAGCAAACAAATGCTCATCTGGAAATCGATCTTCAACTGCTACTGCGTCCACTGGTTTTGGCATTCGTGATAGAAAGTCAGCTAGAGGATTTTCTTTTCCAGGTCTATCCTTGATTGTAATATCAAATTCCTACAATAAAATCAGCCATCTAGTTATTCTACCATTTGTGATTGGTTTATTTGCTAAATATTTTATGGCAGAGTGATCTGTATACAAGATAACATGATATCCAGTAATGCAATGCCTGAACTTATTGACAACATGTATTACAGCTAGAAATTCCTTTTCAGTAACATTATGATTCAATTCAGCAGGGGATAGGTTCTTGCTAATATAATAAATTGCATATGGTTTTTTATCTTCTTCCTGCCCAAGGACCGCTCCAATAACTGTATCTGAGGCATCTGATGAAATTTGGAATGGCAGGTCCCAATTTGGTCCTTGAAGGACTGGAGCTGTGGACACAAGCTTCTTCAGATCTTGAAAAGCACAGTCACATTTTTTTGTCCAAAGAAAGTCAACATTACCTATAAGTACATATAGAGGTGCAGAAATATGTGAAAAATGTTCTATAAATCTTCTATAATAACCAGATAATCCAAGAAAACTGCGTACCTCTGTTTGAGTGGTAGGAGTGGGGATTAGAAAAATTATTTGAATTTTGGTTGGGTCTACTTGTATGCCAGCTGCTGAGATATAATGGTCTAAAATAAGTCCTTCAGTCATCATCATATAAAATTTGTCATGGCTTAAGAAAACCCTGGTGGCAATGCAGCGCTGCAGGACTTTTTCCAGTGTGTCCAATGCTGGGTCAAAATCATCTCCGTATGGTGTAAAATCATCCATGTAGACTTTGAGCCCCTCATTTATTAGGTCTGAAAAAATGCTGAGGATAGCTCTTTGAAATGTGGTAGGAGCATTGCATAAGCCAAAGGGTAGAACTCTGCAGGCAAATTTTCCCCAGGGACAAGTAAAAGTGGTTTTGTCTTGGTCTTCAGGGGCAATCTGAATTTGATTGTATCCACTGAAGCCATCTAAGAAAGAAAAGAATTTCTTTCCTGCTAGAGTGTTTAATACTTGATCAATGAATGGAAGAGGAAAGTGGTCTTTTTGTGTTTCTTTGTTTAATTCTCTATAGTCTACACAAATCCTCCACTTTCCATTCTTCTTTGGTACCACAACGAGTGGAGAGACCCATTTACTATCAGAGATAGGGTAGATGAAGTTAACATCTAAAAGTTTTTGAAGTTCAGCTTTTACAACGTCTTTTAAATGAGGATTAAGTCTCCTTTGTGGTTGGCGAACAGGTCTCACATCCTTTTCTATGTAAGTGTGGTGTGTACATAATTGGGGATCAATTCCTTTCATATCAGGGTAGTCCCATGCAAATGCTTCTTTATGTTTCCTCAATAATTGGATGAGCTTCTTTTCTTGTTCTGAAGTCAGGTTGGCATTAATGTTTAAAGTCTTTTGTGGCTCAATTTCCACAATTTTGCTATTCAAAATAGAGGTAGTAGGTATTGTTTGATTATGCGTATCTTTAAGAAGATCCTCTTCTAATTCATTATCAAATGCTGCTTCTATCATTTGACGTTGTATGTGGGATCTAGGTTTAGCTTGGCTAATGAAATTATTAATGGCATCGTCTTCTATTTGGTCTTTGAAATCGAGGGCCTCTTGTATGGTTAATGGAGATCTAATATTTTCGGTGAGGTATGATATAGGATGCTTGTTAGTTTTTATTATTGTGACACTTGGCCGCGTTGGGGGGTATACAGCTAGATTATTAATAGTTGTCCCCATAGTAATGGTCATATTACCTTGTCAGCAGCCAATATAAGCATCGACAGTTGGAGCCAAGGTCTGCCTAAGATTAATGGATGTCCATCAAGTCAGTTTTTGGCATTTATTGTCCGAAAGTCGATCGGATACTCCCAGGAGTCAACAGATACCATAATATCATGCAATGTGCCCTCTGGCCTAAATATAGATCGATCATCCAGTTCTAATAAAGTGGAGGTTGGTTCTACTGATGTAATGCCCAGTTTTTGGCAAGTAGTGGTTGTTAAGATGTTAATTGCAGCTCCTAGATCAACTAAGGCATTTGAGAAGGTTTGACCATAGATTTGTATAGTTACTATTGGATTTCCTGGGTCTTCATATTTAACAGGTGTTTCTTTTCCTGATAATAAGTCAGATAAAGTGCCAACTACTTGGACTTTTGGGTTATTTGTTATCTTCCTCCTTGGTTTCTTTATACATAGTTCTTTGATAGTCTTTGCATATATTAGGATGTCTTGAATGGCTTGGAGGAGCGGGATTTTTATGTACAGGTTTCGTAATTCTCCCAGAATGTCAAAATCAGAATATTGTATAGGTCGAGGTATGATTAAGTGTTCTGGGAATGGAGGAGAGGATGTGGTTGTTGGATCACGAATTTTTTGTCTGGTCACATCCTCTTCTTGTAATGGTTGTTCTACAGGCAATTGATTTTCAACTTGAACTGTTTTATCTCCCTCTGTTTCAATGATATGCCCAGATCTTAATTGAAGGTCATCACACTCCTTTAGATTGGTTCCTATCTCTAGTGTTTAAATTATTTGAATGGACTGGACTGGTCTGTTATTTGCATTGGGGTTGGGTTGGGCTGGGAGTTGCGACCTTAAGTTAGACTGGGGGTTTTGTTGTAGGGCTGGCAGTGTAGGTTGAGGGAGTAAAATGGTTCCTACTGGCTGATTCATCGGTCTTTGCCAGTTTGTCTACCAAGTTTGACTTTGTGAAGTAGGAGGAGTCCATTGTGGTGGAAAAACATTGTTTTGCCAATATGGTGGGGTATAGGGAAAATTTGGCCAATTGGGTTGGCTTGCTTGATTTGGCCATGGAGATGATGAAGGGAATGATTGCTGTGACCAATTTGGGAAGGGAGGTTGATTTTGCCACATTGAATTATATTGTTGAGCATGATATTGCTGTCGCTGGAAAGAAGAAGCTGGGTCTGAAAACATACCTGTTTGTCGTGGCTACCATTGACGGTGCTGGTTAAGTAGATACATCGACTCTGGCTCTTCTTCTACTTCCTTGTATACTTCTTTCAATCCAGGAAGTGAGGGGCAGCTTTTTGTGGAGTGGTCTTTTGTACAAATGGCGCAAATTTGGACTGCATCTAATGGACACTCCTTATGGCTGTGTTTCTTTCTGCATCCGGGACAGAAGATTGCCAAATTCTGTTTTGCTTTTGCTTGCTTTTGTTTGGCCTGCATAATATCAAGTTGTGTTGTCAGCGTCCCCAATATGTTAGTTTTAAAATTTTCTAATAAATTTCCAATTTCTGCACGAGTTACTCCTTCTGCCAAGATTCTATTATCTCTTACAAATCGATCATGTTTGGCTGGTTTTAGCCTTGTGCTGCCTCTCGAGCTCCTGATACATAAATCAATAATGTCAACAAAATTTTCTTGATAAATATCTCCTTTTCCCATAATGTTTAATGTATCAATCCATTGTTCCTTCATTCCCCTAATTAATGTTGTTTTTAATACATTATCAGGTAAAGGTAATGATGCATAAGGAGATCTTTGAAGATTATATTGGAATCGTTCAACATACTCTTCTAATGTTTCATTTGGTTTAGCTACCATCTGAAATATTTCATCTTTTAACTCTCGAGACCTGCAATAGTCCTGATATTTTTTTAGAAAAGACTCTTTCATTTGATCCTAATCATTTATAACACCACCATCTAATCCCATAAACCATATTAAAGCAGCTCCCTTTGATGTAGAGGGAAATAATTTCAGTTTCTGGGGATTGGTGGTATAGTCATATCCTCTACACAACACATCGAATTCAAATAGAAATGCATCTGGATCTTCTGATGTAGGGCCATGGAATGTAGGGATATGCTGAAGAGGAATTGATTTCATAGGTGCATTAGCTGCAGTATCCACAATGGGGTATTGTAGTGTAGAGGTTTGGGTGTTAGGTTGATTCTGGGCCATTTGGTCAAATATATGCCAATAGCCTTCCGGGATATGAATTTTGCAGCACTTCCCTTATCTGGGTTGCTTAATGGTTGAATTACCCTAAGAGGAGATTTTGGTTCTTCATCTTCTCCTGTTTCTCCTCTTCCTTCACAGAGATTGCTAAGGTTCCCTTTCTGCAATGATTTTAGGCTAGAATTTTCAATCTCTTGAAAATATTGTTCTTCAGTTTGGCTATGCACCTCAGCAAAGGCTACAGATGGTGATCCTGTGGCCTAAAGGGAACTAGTAGGTTGTCTAGAAGTAACTTTTCTAGGTCCTACTGAAGGCTGAGATTCTACTTTCTTAAGGATTTCGTCTATAAAGGTCGATTGGCCAAGGGTCACCAACCCCTTAGCTTTATCAGACTTGGGTAGAGGTTTGGGATTCTTTTCTGGCTTTTTCTACTCTTAGTCATGCACACAAATCAACTGCTAGGTTCTACCCAAACAAAACAACAACAAATCTACAGGAAGGTGGGCAAGGGAGCAGGGCTATTACATACTCCACATGCAGGTTCTTACCTTCCATTTTTAAAACCCAGCTCTTTCCTAACAGGTTCTTACACTACTCTGAAAAAGAAACAAATGGCTACACTCTTCCCCGACAATGGCACCAAAATGTCGAGCCGTAAAAAGGGTCTTTTTCACCTCTAATTAGCTCACATTAACTTGTCAATCCAGGAACGATTTGTTATCTCAAAAAGTGTACTCAGTTTGAGGCGGTCATTTGTCAGAGTAATGTTAGTAGTATAGTGCTCAAGAGAATACAAGAGTAAACAGATGCTTGAAAGAAAATCTACTTACAGCAAAGTAATTTAAAAACTAAATCATGCATTCGGAAAACTAAGCAATTTATCAGTCAAGGGTCCAGTAACAATAACTCATCCCTTTGGAAACTGATGTAACTACTAGACAACAAATGCCAATTCCCACTACAGTTTCAGATCGTTCTGCACACCAAAGCAACAGTAACGCAAATAATAGGAAATGGAAAAGCAATTAGAAAATGTAACAACAACTAAGTCTGATGAACAACAACACCTTAATCTACAGGAACAAGTGCAGTAATCGTATCCTACAGAAATAAGATGGAAATCTTTACTAAAAGGATAAATCGGACAGCAAATAGAAATGGAACGACAACCAGTTACCAATGAAATATAGAACAGTGCTTAGCGCCAATGGTGAATATATAGCACCGAAATAAATAACACACACAACATACAGAGATATTAAGAGAAACAGTAATCTGAGTCTAATACCACAAGTATTGATCTCATTTAGAAAGGATAACGATCACAATTTGTAATGGAATAGCAATATGTTATCAGGTCAGAATGAACAATACGACTCTCCTGTTACAGAGACGATATTGTAGATATAACACAGTCTGTGATATAAAATAAAAAAACACGCCAGATTACTGATTAAAGCTGATAATGCAAACCACACACGAACTAAAGGTAATGGTACAGGAGAAAGTGTTCCACCAGGGCCGGGCCCTTAACCTCCAGCGATACACTGCTTGAGATTATTCCAGGATCAAAGATGGAACAACAACCAGATTTATATTAAAGCATCAAAACAGAGTTATAGTGGATCACTTCTTAGTGAGAGTTGATGATCAAAGTTTCAAATACAGAGCAAAGTTACATAAAAATTAACAGTCTCCTCCCGGGTTAGCAGTGCTGTCCCTACTTATAACAGTTGAAGCGGAGATATCAAGGATGCGAAAATAGTTAAAGCAGCGATCCCTCAAGATCAAAGGATCTTGAGGGATTCGCCAAGCTGTTAATCCTCAGTTATCTGGTCGTTTTCTTGCGCCGAGTCGATATCTCCTTTTCCTTTCCTTGGCTGAGGTGTTTTAATTTAGATCGTCTTGTTTGCATATGGTTCCCTGCCAAAGGGACAACGGTTAGCTTGGCCCTGTCTTTTTCTTTGGAGCGACAATCTTTAGTTTTTCCCTTTTCCTGCATAGGAAATGGAAATTAGTAGCGTTTTCATGTTGCATATAAATCTTATGGATTTGTCATGATTTCCCATTATCTACCTAGTTCATGATGCAAAGATGTTACGAGTTATAAAGAAAAGATGACAAAATAGTCAATAAAAACATACCTTCTTTAGTACTCCACAGTTGAACCTGATGATCTGAAACGAAGTAAAACAAAAAGGAAAATATCCTTCACTTACTTCAAAATTTGTTTCACTTTCCTCCTCACTTCCATAGCTAATATGCATTGATTGATCACCGTACTTGAGCTACTGAAAGTGAACTTCCTCCTTCCACAAACCAGCTGTTGATTTGTCTGCAAGACTAGCTTCCATTTGGAGGACATAATCACCATCATACTGATAAAACAGACGCAAATCATCAGTAAATAACACATCATCAAGCATACATGTCATATCAACAGATCTATCTTCTCCAAGATGATCTATAAAACAATCATTATCAGGTCTATGACAACTGGGATAAGAAAGAAAATGTTTTGGATCAGCCACTTGTTTTTCTTCAATCAGCGAGCCATGGTCTTGAACATCATACTCATTCTTTGTGGTGATCTTTTGCATCATCTCTTCCACTGCACTTACCAAAATGTTGAGCTTTACCTCTAAATATGTTAATTCCTCTGGATCTATGTTCTTCATCTCTTCTTCCTTCAACTTTGCCCTTCTAATTAGCAGATTAGCCTCTACATCTATTGCACTGTTCTGCATCTCTTCAAGTGTTGCAAGGTTCCTTTCTCTCAGCTGAAACTCCATTTCTGGATCAAAGGCATCCGGGTAGTGCAAGAGAGCGGATCTAGGAGGAGGTCTTATATTAATCGGCATCAAACAATAAACTTGGTTAAATCTGGCAGAAAACTATTGTACTGTCTCCCTTGGAATTCTTTTCAGCTGGTTATACTCTTCTAGAATCAAGAAAGGGTTCTATTTGATCACCCACTTGTCGAGGAAAACTTTGACGAACTGCTAGAAATCTGAGATGCTCGCATGAGGCAGGGTTTTGAACCAACTCTTGACTTTGCCTTGTAAAGAAAGAGAAAAAAGCCTAATACTGACATCTTCTTCATTAACTTCAAAAAGGTCAAGAAAAGACTCAAAATTCAATACATGTCTCTCAGCAGTGATGTTGTCACATTGACCATCAAATCTTGGTAGATATAGGTAATTATTTTTAGGGAAAGCATGGGATATAGAAGGTAAAATAAGAGGTTTGTATCGATCTGGAAATTTACAAGGTATAGGAGTATGTATAGAAGAAGTAGAATCAGTCTTGGTCTCTTGAGGCTCATCAGTTTGAATATGGTCACCATAAAATTCGGAAGAAGGCTCTTGATCAAGATCAAAGGCATGTGAATGTTTTGTATTCACAATCTTCAAAGGGAAAGAATCAAATGCAGGTCTAGAATCTTTTCTCAAATACAATATACTTTGCAAAGCCTTCTTGACATTCTCGGGAAAAGAGAAGAAATAATTTATAACGAAGAACATAATGTCTTGGATGAAATTCCAACTTGAATACCTGATCTTTCCATATCGTTCATGTTTTTGCTAGTCAGGTTCATCCTCCAGTGGAGTCCTTGGATCTAATCTCGAAACTGACTTAGAGTCGTCATGTAAATGATTTCAGCCTTCCGGTGTCTGATCATTGTCCACCATCAACAATCAGATCTAAACTTGATACATTTTTCTAAGGAACATAAAACAATGTTTGTTAGGATATTCCGACACATAGGAAATAGTTAAGTTCAACTTGGTCTAGTATAGAGTTAGGTAAAGTGTGTTTCTTTACCGTTGTACATTTTGTAACTTACAATCCGATGGTCACGATATGTAGTGATCCGACGGTTCACTCTCTCCTTGGTATTACCGACACTTTATCCGTGGCTTGACATCCGATTGGTCCATGAGTTCTATTTAAAGCGCATGGAGGGTCATTGTTCGAGTAATCCGTGCATGAGAGAAGCTTATGTAAATTTTCATTCTTTGATTAATAAATTGCCTGAAGTGGCCGCGTTGGCTCAGGCCATGGACTGTTTCCCTCTTTGAGGGTTTTAACCACGTCAAAAATACTGGTGTATTGATCTGTGATCTGGTTGTGAGCGGTGTCCTTCTGGTGTTCTTTCTGAGGAACTTACCCTGTAAATTCCTACATCGTATCAGAGCTATTTGAGGGCCATGTCCGTTGGTGATCCAAATCTGAAGCCGGTAGAACTGCATGCGGCTGGCATTTCCTAGATCTACTATTTCTAACTGCTTTCGGGCCGATAGGACTGCTCTGTTGTGTTCGGAGCATCTGTTCCAGTGAGGAACCCCTTTCGTTTCACGCGAAAAGGTTTCCGGTAGCCCTATCTGCGTCATTTTTAAGATCTGGAGGTATACAATGTTTATTTGCAGTTTACAGTTATTTTCTCTCTGGTTATTTTAGTTTCTGTTTATTTAGCTTTTTTTTATTACCGGATCTATACCTTTCATTTCTGCGTATGCTCTTTGCCCTGCGACTCTGTGCGATCTGGGCAAATCAGAAACAGAAAGGAAGTTTTTTTTCTCATGCGTATGCTCTTTTCCCTGCACCTTAGTGTGATCTTGGAAAATTAGAAACATTGAGAAAACTATTTAGTTTCCGGCTAAAGCTAACTTCGAGCCGTAAGGTTCATTTTTCTATGCATATTCGTGTTAGGTTTTGTGTTTTTGTTTTGTCGAAAAAAAAGAGCTTTCTCAAGGCAAGCACGCAACCCAAGCCCCCCCCCCCCCTCTCTCTCTCTCTCAAATTTTTTGTATAGCTCAATTGGTTCAAAGCTATTTTAAGAGAGTAGAGGTCTTGGGTTTAAATCTTCATTTTGTGGGAGCGTTTTTTTTCATTCCCGCACATTCGCGCACTTTGCCGGCAACTTCAACAATTTTTTTTCAAAAAGCCATAACTTCTTCATCCGGAAGCCTTTTTCAGAGCCGTTTTTTTTAAAACAGCCTAATTTTTTGAGATCTATCCATTGGAACACTTACTTTCAGCATCTTCAGCTTCAGTTTTTTTTAAAAATGGAAAGTCCATGCCAAGTCATTCTTGACAGCACTAACTACTTCCAATGGATATCCTACATGGAAGATTTACTTAGAAGTAAAGGTCTCTACAGAATAGCCACAGGCCAAGAGAAGAAACCAAAAGATGAAGACAAGGCTGCAAAATGGGAAAATAGACAAGATCAAGCACATGGTTTGATAGGGATGTCTATTTCTCCTGATCTTAGATTCCATATTGCAGAACTTGATACTCCTCATGAAGCATTGGAACAAATCACTAAAGTTTTTGGGATTAAAAATGAAATTAGAGCTCATCAACTTGAAAATGAGTTGCTTACATTGGATCCTAATAATTTCTCTTGCATTGAAGATTTCTTGTCCAAATTCAAGACCCTTAGATATCTCTTGGAAGGTGTTAAGGTTAAGAAAGAAGATAGTAACCTTATTTATTCCATCCTTACTAAGTTGGGACTAGCCTACTCTATATTTGTTTCCACCTTCCATTCTACAAGGGAAGCTTTCATTTGTCAAGGAAAAGACTACAAGGCCCCTTCCTTTGACTCTTTTTGTGATTCTTTAATAAGAGAACAAGAAAAACTTTTACACCTTGGTCTTCTTAATCTTGGAAACTCTTCCAAGAAAGCGTTAGCCGCCCAGCAGCAACCAAATTCAAAGAATCCTAAGAATTCATATCCTAAAAAGAATGGTCCTAAACCAAACAAGGGTCCTAAGCAAACTCAGCCTCAAAATGAAAGATCATTTCAGCAAAATGATAAGACCAATAAAAACAAATGGAAGAAGACTGATAGACATTGTAACTTTTGTAATCGAGATGGCCACTTAGAATCTAAATGCTTTAAGAAGATGGAAACCTTGGAAGCCACAATGAAGAAACATAACATCCATGTGGAGCATTCTTCAACTTCAACTTCAACTTCATCTTCAGGAATGGCACTTTCTGCATGTCGTTGTCAATCATCTCAGTCTGGTTATGCATTAAATGTATCTTCTTCTTCTCATTCTCATGAGTGGCTCATTGATTCCGGAGCCTCTTATCACATGGCCAAAAACAAAGCCATGTTTTCTTCTTTAAATGATTGTAACACCAAAAATATATATGTTGGTGATGATAGATCTCTTAATGTTGTAGGGACTGGAACTGTTCATCTAGACAATGGTCAGTTTAATGATGTACTATGTGTTCCAACCTTATCCTGCAACCTTCTATCTGTATATCAGATAACTCATTCAGGTGAAGGTAAAATTGTTGAATTTTCACCTCATGATGTTGTAATCAAGGATCTAAGAGATCCTAAACAGATTCTAGCTACTGGTATTGCTGATGATTCCACAAGGTTGTATAAGTTTCACAACTTTGGGTCATCAAATATTCCCTCAGTATTTGTTGCTCATAATGATGAAGTGAGCAAACTTTGGCATGAGCGATTTGGTCACTTAAACTATCGCTCCCTTCAGCATCTATGTAAAGAAAATATGGTGACAGGTCTTCCTATGATATCTTGCAGAGATGGTGTTTATTCTGGATGTGTACTCGGAAAACATCATTGGGACAATTTTGAAAAACGTGCCTCTTGGCACACCTCAGACCCTTTACAGCTTGTGCATATTGATTTATGTGGTCCACTTCCAGTTGTGTCATTCTCTGGTTGCAAGTACTTCTTAACTTTCATTGATGATTTCTCCAGACGCACTTGGGTATACTTCTTAAAACTCAAGAGTGAAGTATTTAACACTTTTTTGGCCTTCAAGGCCTTTGTTGAAAAACAATCTGGACATCAAATTCTTAAGTTAAGATCTGATAATGGTGGAGAATATGTTAAAAACACATTCATCAACTATTGCACTAAGAATGGAATTCAAATGCAACATACTGTTCCATATACTCCACAACAAAATGGTGTAGCTGAAAGGAAGAATCGCACCTTAAAGGAAATGGCTAATTGTATGCTACAATCTAAAGGACTTGGTCTTAGTTCTTGGGAAGAAGCAATTAACTGTGCAAATTACATAATAAATCGCACTCCTACTAAGGCTTTAAAGAATATCACTCCAGAAGAAGCATGGAGCTCAATCAAACCAGATGTAAGTCACTTTCGTGTTTTTGGAAGTGAAGCATGGGCCCATATTCCAGATGAAAAGCATAAAGCTTTAGAACCTAAGAGTGAAAAATGTACTTTTGTTGGATATTCTGAAGATGTCAAAGGCTATAGACTTATTCCATTTAAGTCCAAAAATGTTATCATTAGAAGAGATGTAAAATTTTATGAAAATATATCGGCCTGCGAGCCTAGTCCGGCGGATGTGCCACCTCTCCCTATCTCTTCTACCTTTGAAAACATTTCTTCTTCAGATGATGAAAGTGAGGATGAAAATCCTCCCCCACCATCTCAGGATCCTCCTTCAGCTCCTGAGCTTCCAAAATGGGTTCATGCTACTCAAGATGCAGCAGGTGATCTTGCCGGTGATCCTACAGATCAGTGACGCACAGGTTCTCAGTTCGAGAGAGCCTCTTCTTTACTGGCTCAAGCTCCAGTAAATTATGATCCTGACACCTTTGCAGAAGCTTCACGCCATCCAGATTGGGAAGTAGCTATGAATGAAGAATATCATTAATTATTGGCAAATGATACATGCATTCTATTCTGGGCAGTGAATTGGGGTCTAGGCCTGAAAAACGTGTCTCAAATCATGGGGATGTTAGCACAACACTAAGGAAAATATTCCATGGAAGTTGGCATGCCCTTTCATGAGAGCATGTAGAGCCTCTTGGACACTGGAAGGCCTATAAAATGGGAGCATCTCAGGGTCAAGTTGTCCAAAATGTCAGTGGGACCCAGGGGCTGGTTGGTCGAAAGGTTGGGTTAGTTTTTGAGGGTCCTAATGTTGATTTTGAAGGTCTATATGGTGTATTTCAATCGGTTCCACTTCCTTAATGTGATTTAGGAGGTTGAATCATATCATAGTGGGATCTTATCGTATGTTTACCCTTGTTCGTCAGCTGATTGGGTAGATGTAGGAGGAGGGTGTTACAAATGCTCTAATGCACATGTTTACAAGCTCCAACCTGAAGGATTCTTAAACACCTTATTTACCAGGTTCTACTAGACGAATGCTCTAATGCCCTACACAAGCTCCAATCTGCACTAATACCACCCTACCACCCTACTCAACAAGATGTCACTTGCTCTTAAGGCTCAAAAATTCAGCTCACCACAATAGAGAATGTTTCACAATTTTCAGGATGGATTCACCTATGCTTAATACCTAACGAATTGTAACATTGCTTCTATTCAAGAGTCAAATTGTCAAATCTTGCAATACACGCTTCAAAAAATCTAGTTGCATCAAATATTTTATGAGAAATTCTTTAGCGTAAATCACAGGATAAATCATTTGTCGACGCGTTCCGAACCAACAAGTGTGGTTCATCGTCAGGACAAGTTGAAGAAACCGATCCAACTTAGCATGTTAAATAGTCTCAATATTTTCTCAATGAGATCTACTTCATTGTTCAACATATTTCTTTTGTAGAACAAACCCTTTGAATATTGATAATGCACACCTTCAACAAATCATAAGTCTTGAGCACCAATAACACCAATTTGTCTGCAATATTCAATGAGGCTCATTCTGTTAAAAATTTCACTGTACTATTTCTAGTTTCTTATCAAAATATTCTCAATATATTTAGTTTCACAATATTTTAGTAGCATGGCCTCTCACATAGTTGTTCAAGCACTAGCTATACATCACTATCCCAGACAATACATAGACATTATGGTCCACTAAAAATTCATGTATTTATAGAGGTTGCTAATGTGGATAACCTTCAATTAGATTTAGACATAGTCTACCTATACATCAGAAATAACAATGTAGTTGTGTATCAAATAAAGGTGTACTTAAGTCTTCAAAACAGCATGTGCCATTGTCAAGTCTATCAATCTATCTCTCTTTTGTCAAAAATCGATTCCAAATTATTGATGTTGCTTCTTAAATGTAGGTGAAGAAGGGACGAAAACTTGTTAGATGCAAATGGGTTTACAGAACCAAGTATGGACCAGATGGGAAAGTTGATAAACATAAAGCTCGTCTTGTCGCTAAGGGCTTTTCACAGGTTGAAGGCATTGAATACACTGAAACCTTCTCCCCTGTTGCCAAAATGAAATCTATCCGCCTTGTTCTTTCTCTTGCTGCCTCTTTCAAATGGGAAGTCCATCAGATGGATGTTAAATCTGCCTTCTTGCATGGGGACTTGCATGAAGAAATCTATATGGAACAACCCATTGGCTTCATACAAACAGACTCCAGCCTTGTTTGTCGACTTAAGAAATCCCTTTATGGTCTCAAGCAAGCTCCTCGGGCTTGGTATTCTAAAATGGATAACTTTCTTTTAGAATCTGGCTTTTCTAGGTGTCATTCTGACAATACTGTCTACACCAAGAAAGTGGGCAACTCTCTTATCATCCTTGTTCTTTATGTTGATGATCTTATCCTTACTGGTAGTGATTCCAACCTTATAAACCATGTGAAGTCTAGCCTCAAAAGGAAATTTGAAATGACAGACTTAAGACACTTACACTATTTTCTCGGTCTTCAAGTCTTGCAATCCAAGGAGGGTATTTCCCTTTCCTAGTCCAAGTATGCTTGTGATATTCTACGTCATTTTCACATGGAAGATTGTAAGCCAGCCCCTTCTCCCTTTCAGTCTGGAGTCAAACTTTCAGTCTCTTGTACTTCTCCTGAAGTTGATGCTACCTTATACCGTCAACTTGTAGAAAAACTCTTGTATTTAACCCATACTCGTCCCGACCTTTCCTTTGCTGTTGGCCTTGTTGCTCGTTTTATGAAAAACCCCCGTGAAAGTCATTGGAAAGCAGCTAAAATAATACTTCATTATGTTCGAGGTACAGTACAGTTTGGGATTCATTACAGTGCCAAAGCAGCTCCTCTATTAGTCGGTTTCACTGATTCTGATTGGGCTGGTGACCCTGATGATCGGAAGTCTACTGCCGGTTTTGTATTCACTCTTGGTTCAGGACCTATTACATGGGCTTGTAAGAAACAGGCTGCCATTTCTCTTTCGTCAGCAGAAGCAGAGTATCGTGGTGCCGTGGAAGCTAGTAAAGAAGCCTTGTGGCTTCGTCAGATCCTATCACAGTTTGGCTTTGAGCAGCAGCATCCAACCACACTTTGGTGTGATAATCAAAGTGCCATTCAGCTATGCAAAGATCCAGTCTAGCATCAGCGCAGCAAACACATTGAACTACACATGCACTTCATCAGAAAGCTCATTCATGACCATGTTCTTGAAGTGAAATATTGTTCAACAGATGATCAGGTTGCAGACATCTTCACAAAGGCTCTCACAGAGGCGAAGTTCACTAAACTTCGATATATGCTTGGAGTTCAGGAAGTTGTCACTAAGGGGGGATAGGCTCTAGTGCCTCCTTCCTTCTCCTATTGTGTCATATTTGTAAATCCTTCAATCCTATCCCAAGTTTTTCTTAAGGGGGGATGTTAGGATATTCCGACACATAGGAAATAGTTAAGTTCAACTTGGTCTAGTATAGAGTTAGGTAAAGTGTGTTTCTTTACCGTTGTACATTTTGTAACTTACAATCCGACGATTCACTCTCTCCTCAGTATTACTGACACTTGATCCGTGGCTTGACACTCGATTGATCCATGAGTTCTATTTAAAGCGCATGGAGGGTCATTGTTCGGGTAATCCGTGCATGAGAGAAGCTTATGTAAATTTTCATTCTTTGATTAATAAATTGCCTGAAGTGGCTGCGTTGGCTCAGGCCGTGGACTGTTTCCCTCTTTGAGGGTTTTAACCACGTCAAAAATACTAGTGTATTGATCTGTGATCTGGTTGTGAGCGGTGTTCTTCTGGTGTTCTTTCTGAGGAACTTACCCTGTAAATTCCTACAATGTTCCCTAGTATGGTCACCACTATGTTAGAGCCTAGATTGACCTCAGAAGGGAGGCAATGTTAGGATAACCACAAACCACACTTAACTTGGTAGCTATGTGGGCATTATGGCTAAAGGGTTGTCCTTGATGGCAACCCATACAGGTGATAGATCACAGTACTTCAGGACAATAGCATAGATTGATGATCAGCTCTCAAATAATGAAGAAAATAATGGGTACGCAGGTACACCTTACAAAAGGTGCGTACACGCAGGCATGTCTTAGATAAAGTGCGTAGAGAAGCGCGCTCACGTGGGGTTTCTTATGTTTGGCCCGTAGTATTTAGCCCGCCGTTCTTGATTCTATGGTTTTGGCCCGTGGTATTGTTTTATATTATTATTATTGAGCCCCTATTGATCCATGATTTTAGGAAAATCTTGCCTATATAAAGCAAAGGAGATCATTTGGCTAGACACTTGTGAAATTAGAAGATCTTAAGAGAAGCTAGATCTGAAATTCTTGTAATCGGTTTGTGAGAGAGAATTGAATCAATATCAAGGAGAAACATGAGAATTACAAGTCGGATCTACTAATGGGTTGATATCTCCTCGGTGCATGTTCAGATCTGTAGATCTGACAGTCTGGGTTATTCTTGAAGTCTTGAAATCATCTATACCCGCAGGTATGCAAGTACAGTGAAAGAAAAGTGCGGAGACACGCAGGCATAGAAGTGTTGCAGGTGCACAGGTACGCAGGCCCAGAAGCGCTGCAGATGTGGAGGGGCACAGGTAGTTCATAAGACACAGAGTGCAGGTACGCAGGGAGTCAGTAAGGCACAGTGCGTGGGTACACATGGAATCAGTTGGAAACAGTGCGTACTTCTACGCAGGTCTTCTATGGGTGAAGCTACGTACTTCTCATGAAATCTACTTAGCTCTCCATGTATATCATTGTTGTGTTCTGGGTTTTGAAGTGATGTCTGGTTTCTGGTATTAAGTTCTGATAACAGCAGTGATTGATTAAATGTTTATACATTGATGGATGAATGGATCAGGTTCTTATTGACTCATTTTATGTGATCTGATGGACTAGATCTGATTGATGACTCACTTGTATATGTATCGATCTAGTGCTTGGGTAATTCAGAAGGTTGTTTGATTATGAGCTTCAATATTGTTTGAAATGTGGACTTTCAGATTATGTGTTGTGCTTCAGTGTATCCAGTCTGAAAATTGATGAAGCGTGGTACCTGGAGGAGAGAAGATTGTAGGTCAGCACCTACGTACTAGTATCTAAGCTAGTACAAGAGCTAAAGGAAATGTTTGGAGCATTGTAGCAGGTAGTAGCCTACGTACTAGTAAATGGATCGGCTAGTACAAGAGCAAAGGGGGTTGTAGCTCCTGTACTGGTATAAGACTACACCAGTACAAAATATTGTAAAAGGATTTTCTTATTAAGAAGAAGATTGAGATGACTTGCAGCAGGTGGTTTTCTCCCGCATTGGGTTTTCGCCTTATATCATGGTGTTCATGTGTGTGCCTTATGTGTGATGATCTATTCTATGTTACTGCATCTGTTAACTGATAATATGGTTGATAATGTTCTAATGCACTCATTGAAGATCAATTAACTTAATCATAAGAAGTTGTGGAAGTAGCATATATGAATCTGATTATGGAAATGAAAAGTTTTATTAATGTGATAATACTGATTCACCCCACCCCTCTCAGTATTATTTCCAACAATTGGTATCAGAGCAGGTCCTTTGGTAGAAGCTTGATCGCTTGAAGGAGATCCGTGGAACAATGCTCAAAAGAAGAAGAAGACATCTCAGAAGAACTATGACAGTGGGAGAATCGATTGGGGATTAGGTATAAGAAGCTCTTCAGATTCAGAATCAGATTCAGAATCATTTCAAAATGAAGATGAACTATCAGGTATGAATTTGCTATCCTCTGATGTTCCAGCTATCCTTCCTTTTGGAAAAGATGAAAGTGATAGTGAGACTATTGAATTTGCTCTTATGGGTGAACAAGAAAGATATCAAATAGAGGCAGAATTTAAAAGGCTGACAGACAAAATTAGAGATCAACAAGATGTATTGAACAAAAGGGAATGTGACTTCAAAGAAGAAGCTACCAAACTAAAGGCCCAACTAGAAGAAGGAAACAAGGTAAGAAAACTACTCAAGGACAAGGAAGACCAATGTCAAAAGTTGCAGCATGAAGTGACATCATTAAGAAAAGAAGTCAACGAAAGAAGCACAACCATCAAGAAACTCAAAGATAGATCCAACTAGTATGAAAATCTTGAAGCTACAATCCTCTCACTAAAGGGAGATCTTGAAGAATCAAAGAAGCAGAATGAAGATCTACATCAAGCAATTGAAAAACAAGTCAACGAAGTCATCAGCTTAAAATCTCAGCTGGAATGTGCATTCAGAATTCGTCAAATGCAGCAGGATCTGAATGAAGAACAAGAAAAGGAGATTCTCAAACTAAGGGAACAAATGGAGGAAGGAAGAAAAGCTGAAGAAGATTTGAAAAAGCAATCACTTAAAAAGGAAGAACAACTTCAGGTTGAGGTAAATATCTTGAAAGGTAAATTAGAAGAAAAGGATAAGCTTTTGCGATTTCAAGATAGTTCTAAAGTCTTGGATGATATTCTTAGTAGTCAAAGGTATACTGCTATAAAGACTGGTCTTGGTTTCCATGAATCTGTTGAAGGCGAATCTAGTTCACAAGGTGAGGCAAGGAATTCTAAAGAGAAATCTAAAGTGATCAACGAAGAAATGAAAGATCAATCTCATCATCAACCAAGGAAAGAGATTCCTCAAAGAAAATCCTTTACTCCTCCTATGAATAATGTTGAATGTTATGTATGTCATAATCTTGGACATGTTGCAGCTAGATGTAGAAGAAGAAGGGTTCAAGACCATTATGCAGAAAGATCATCACATTCAAGGTACTTTAATGGATATTGCTTTGCTTGCAATATGTATGGTCACAAAGCTACTGACTGTTACAGGAGGAATATGAAACATATAAGATGTTATGCATGTAACAAGTATGGACATATAGCTAAGGAATGCAGGAACAAAGTAAGGGCACCATATCAAAAGGAGCAAATGTCATCATCACGCTTGAAGATATGGAGGAAAAAGGAAGTACAGTCAGAAAAGGGTGGCACAGCACAACATACAGACATACCAGAATCAGAGGGAGCTGAAAGTACAAAACTTCAGTGTCCTGAATCTCATATGCAAACTCTATAAAGGGAAGTCGCATATATACGTGAGTTGGATACTGCACAATTGCGTATATGATTGTTTGAAGAAAGGCAGTAGGGAAAGTGAAGCTGGAAGTGAATCTATGAAGTATGATCTCTCGAGCACAAGATCAGATCTGAAAATCTGACTGTCAGTGGCACAGAGGAGGACTGTTAATTGGGTTCTAATCAGAGGTACGCAGGTGATACACAGTGAAAGTGCGAGGGTACACAGTACAACAATGGTCCTGGTGCGTAGGTACGTGGTGACATAGGAGGTTGAGCTGCGAAGGTACAGTATAAGTACGGGGCGTAACAAAAGAGCACATGCGGACGGACGCGGCAAGACAGAAGAAGAGGTGCGTAGAAAGATCGGAGGTACGCCGCGCGATAGAAGAATAACCTGCGGAGGTACATAGAAGTATGCGGCGTGATAGAAGCAAAGGATGCTTGAGGTATGCAGTGCAACTGATGGCACAGGTGAGTGGGTACGCACTGTAGCAGAAGGCTGTCTGCGTGAATACGCAGAATCATAGAAGGTCAGGTGCGTGGATACGCAGAGGAGCGAAAGACAAAGTGCGGAGCCACGCAGGTCGTATAATGAGAAACTGCGTACCTGTCTTAAGGCATTTATTGGCTGAATTTTCTTGTTGATAAGATCTGACAGATGGCACCAGTTTAGGGGGAGCATATGTTCTTAATGCATTGTTGGCATTATAATCCTTGGTGAAGATGCTTATGATTCATCTTGCTATGGTTATGAGTTGTTCACATGGTTCTTGGATAAGATTTGTGGTTGATTCTCTAATGGTGCTTGCATGGAATATATGGATGAGTATTGTTGGCTAGATACAGGGATGATTATTCAAAGTTGCATTGTTGGAGACATGATGATAATGAGCTCTTACCTATATGATGATATGTTGTTTCATACATATGTTGATTGATGCATATATTCCCAAATGATGATCATGATGGCTATGGTGTTTCTCACATAGAATGTGAAAATTCTATTGATGTGGACATACCTTGATGATTCATGCTCTAGTTGCCGTTCATAGATACTATGGAGCAGATCATACAGTGTTGTTGCTGATGTTTATCTTAGGTGATTGGTCTCTGTTATAAAAGTCATATCACGACTCATGATGTAATAGTATGTCTCTATCTACTATAGTCATCTCTTCAGGTCATGTAACGGCCTATGTTGGTTTCCCCACTATGCCTGGGATGAATGATGTTATTATTTTATGTTATCATATGTAAACTTTTGGTATATCATCATTATGATGGGAGATAGATGTATGTATGAGTCTTTGGTGATAGGAAAGTCTTTTATGATATATAGAATCATGTTCTTCTTGTAGAACATCTTTTTGCAGACCTTGCTTACAGTCAGGGGGAGCTTGAGCATGAACAACACTATATAGCAGAGCAAATATTTCAGCTTGTTCTCAGAAAGAGCATTATCAGATTGGTGCACCATGGCATATACAAAGGGGGAGCTCATTCAGAGACTTCAGCAGATCCGGTTTATAGTCAAGGGGAGCATGTTCTTAGGGGGAGCATAACCCTTTGCCCTTGATGTCAAAGGGGGAGAGTGATTTGGTGTTGTTGCCATCAAGTCCAAAGGGGGAGATTGTTGGCATTATGATGCATGTGTTGTACTTGATGGAAACCCTCTCATAGAAGATCATCTCACTTGTATACATTCAGATGAATCCACAAAAGGGATGGATGTAGGACAGTTCAAAGGGATCAGATGACAGTTCACAAGTAAGCTTTGCCATCAAGTCCAAAGGGGGAGATTGTTGGCATTATGGCTAAAGTGTTGTCCTTGATGGCAACCCATACAGGTGATAGATCACAGTACTTCAGGACAGTAGCAGAGATTGATGATCAGCTCTCAAATATTGAAGAAAATAAGGGGTACGCAGGTACACCTTACAAAAGGTGCGTACACGCAGGCATGTCTTAGATAAAGTGCGTACATACACGCAGGTATCCCGTTCATGAGGTGCGTACCCCCAGTTCACTCACTTCAAGGCAGAGAAGCGCGCTCACGTGGGGTTTCTTATGTTTGGCCCGTAGTATTTAGCCCGCCGTTCTTGATTCTATGGTTTTGGCCCGTGGTATTGTTTTATATTATTATTATTGAGCCCCTATTGATCCATGATTTTAGGAAAAGCTTGCCTATATAAAGCAAAGGAGATCATTTGGCTAGACACTTGTGAAATTAGAAGATCTTAAGAGAAGCTAGATCTGAAATTATTGTAATCGGTTTGTGAGAGAGAATTGAATCAATATCAAGGAGAAACATGAGAATTACAAGTCGGATCTACTAATGGGTTGATATCTCCTCGACGCATGTTCAGATCTGTAGATTTGACAGTCTGGGTTATTCTTGAAGTCTTGAAATCATCTATACCCGCAGGTATGCAAGTACAGTGAAATAAAAGTGCGGAGACACGCAGGCGCAGAACTGCTGCAGGTGCGTAGGCCCAGAAGCGCTGCAGATGCGGAGGGGCGCAGGCAGTTCATAAGACACAGAGCGCAGGTACGCAGGGATTCAGTAAGGCACAGTGCGTGGGTACGCAGGGAATCAGTTGGAAACAGTGTGTACTTCTACGCAGGTCTTCTATGGGTGAAGCTGTGTACTTCTCATGAAATCTACTTAGCTGTCCATGTATATCATTGTTGTGTTCTGGGTTTTGAAATGATGTCTGGTTTCTGGTATTAAGTTCTGATAACAACAGTGATTGATTAAATGTTTATACATTGATGGATGAATGGATCAGGTTCTTATTGACTCATTTTATGTGATCTGATGGACTAGATCTGATTGATGACTCACTTGTATATGTATCGAACTAGTGCTTGGGTAATTCAGAAGGTTGTTTGATTATGAGCTTCAATGTTGGATGAAATGTGGACTTTCAGATTATGTGTTGTGCTTCAGTGTATCCAGTCTAAAAATTGATGAAACGTGGTACCTGGAGGAGAGAAGATTGTAGGTCAGCACCTACGTACTAGTATCTAAGCTAGTACAAGAGCTAAAGGAAATCTTTGGAGCATTGTAGCAGGTAGTAGCCTACGTACTAGTAAATGGATTAGCTAGTACAAGAGCGAAGGGGGTTGTAGCTCCCGTACTAGTATAAGACTGCACCAGTACAAAATATTGTAAAAGGATTTTCTTATTAAGAAGAAGATTGAGATGACTTGCAGCAGGTGGTTTTCTCCCGCATTGGGTTTCCACCTTATATCATGGTGTTCATGTGTGTGCCTTATGTATGATGATCTATTCTATGTTACTGCATCTGTTAACTGATAATATGGTTGATAATGTTCTAATGCACTCATTGAAGATCAATTAACTTAATCATAAGAAGTTGTGGAAGTAGAATATATGAATCTGATTATGGAAATGAAAAGTTTTATTAATGTGATAATACTGATTCACCCCCCCCTTCTCAGTATTATTTCCAACAAGCTAGCCCTACCAGGTCGGGGAAGGGCTTTCTCCTTGTCAATCTTAGTTGAGATGACTGAATTGAATATGGATTTTAGGCTAGGTATAGTAGCTCTAGGGTTTTTGGTTGATTTTGATGGTTTTGTTGCTGGATCAAATGGAGCAGGCAGCTTTGGGTCTGGGAAATCAAGTCAGAATTGTAGGGTGTTTTGTGGGGCAAAGTAGGTAGGTGTTTATTCACTTACAATTGAGTGAGATGGTAGGTATAAGACTGGTGAGGAGCTGAGGAGGGCATGCAAGGATCATGAGTCCTCTTCAGACAGCTGAAAACATGAAAACTAAATGGATTCCCAAGGCAGAGCACTGTAACCAATGTATTCCACCTATCTATCTTGATTTCATTTAGTTTAGAAGAATGAAATAGATTTTATGGTTTAATGGTTTATACCTCTTAAATATCATACCCTAATTTGTCTCTAAAACTACCTCATACACTACAAATTACAATTTTTTATTCCTTATTCCCTAATTTCATTTGCCCAAAACCTATCTCCTAAACCCCATCCTCCCTAACTCCTTTTCCCTTCTCCTATCTCCCAAACCCTACCCTTTACATGTCAAACCCTATACTCATATATCCCAAACCCTACACCATTCATTAACCTTACTTATTCCCCACATCCCTTTCCCATTCTTGTTCACCCTCACTTGCTTTCCTTTTTAAATCTCTTCATACTCATCTTTTCCCCCATCTATTCATCCACCATTCATCACATCAACCCAAAGAGAAAAGCTTGGAGAGGGACAATGAGCCTGATTTTGAGGAGGACACCGTAAGTGACAGCTCTAGGGAAAGGATTTTGTAGGAGAGAAAACCTCACAAAGGTGCCAAGATTATCAGGGAGGATCCCATCAGTATGAGTGAACTACTTTCTTGCTCATTAGCCACCTCATGCTTTAGACATCAGTCATGTTTTGACTTTTGTGAGATGGTAGAGAGAATTAAATTTGACCATGAGTTAGCAGGACTGTTTGTGACAAACATGGACAACAATGTGGTACATCTTTTCGGGGTTACATTTACTCTATCATCCACCATCATTGCAGAGGGCACAGGAATTCCAGATGTAGGGGAGAAATGGAACAAGAGGCAACATGAGGATTAAGAAACTTAAGGAAAGATTAAGGAGGGCCTTAAAAATAAAAAAGAGGGATGACAAGCTTAATATGTTGGCTGATGTTACACTAGCCCAACAAAGTAACCAATGAAGCAACTTTGAGCCAAAACTGGGCAAGTTTTGAAGAAATTTTGTCAATTTCAATTTTTTAATTTTGCAAAACAGGAAATTCTGGTGGATGCGCAGCGCCACTGGAGCTGCACATTTGATTGGTGCATCCTTGGGAGAAATGGTTTATATATTTGACGTCAACATCAATAGGACATTAATCCTTGAAATTTTCATCAAATTTGGAGCAAATCTTAGTCACCTAGAGGTCAAAAAACCATCAAAAAATGTTCTCTCTGCCACTTTTTGCACACACAGGTAGCAGTGTTGGAAGAATCCACTTTTGAGGGGGAAAATCACCTCCAAATCAGAAAATACAAGATGTTCCAGACACTAGATAGGTAAAACTTTCTAACAAGCTATCTTAGGCCTGATTTGGTGGAGTGGAAGCCCTCCAAAAGTAGGCTTGAAGCGGCGCTGCGCATATAGCTGATTTTGCCAGTTTTGCTCAGAACACTTAATTTTTCCGAGTTTGACTTCTAGTTGACTTTTTCTCTCATCCTTGGTGAATTTATAATTGTAAATGATGTAATGCAATGTAAATATGAATGAAAATGACTTGAAGGGGTAGATACATCAATGAAAAGTGGTTTAAAACTGAATGTATCAGTTTCCTTGGTTTTAGAGGCAAGTTGTTCCACTGCCTATATTCC
Source organism: Pinus tabuliformis (assembly GCA_031772625.1). Taxonomy (NCBI): domain Eukaryota; kingdom Viridiplantae; phylum Streptophyta; class Pinopsida; order Pinales; family Pinaceae; genus Pinus; species Pinus tabuliformis. Next base: position 496,362,488 of record CM062808.1, on the reverse strand, counting down.
TGTTCTTAGTTTAGATATGGTTGAAACCACTCCTTTTCCTATGGATTCGACCCCTGATGACTAGCACATGTGGTTTTGATGCCTATATTATGTACTTTCTTAGTCATTTGTAAAGGTTGGACTCTCTTGGATGCTCTGAGTTACATTGTACATCTCCACAACAGTTTGGCAAGGAAATAAACTAGGATTTGCAACTATTTTTGTGGGATTCTTGTGGTAATGTGTTTTCGCATTGTTTCTCCTTCTGTCATTAGTTTTTCTCATGTGCTATATGTGCCAAAATCTATTTCATTCTTCTATACTAAATGAAATCAAGATAGATAGGTGGAATACATTGGTTACAGTGATCTGCCTTGGGAATCCATTTAGTTTTTGATGTTTTCAGCTGTTTAAAGAGGACTCATGATCCTTGCATGCCTTCCTCAGCTAGTCACCAGTCTTACACCTACCATCTCACTCAATTCCAAGTGCATAAAAACCTACCTACCTTGCCCCACAGCACACCCTGCAATTCTAACTTGATTTCTTGGACCCAAAGCTGCATGCTCCATTTGGTCCAACAAAAAAACCATCAAAATCAACCAAAAACCCTAGAGCTACTATACCTAGCCAAAAATCCATATTCAATTCAGTCATCTCAACTAAGATTGACAAGGAGAGAGCCCTCTCCCGAGCTGGTAGGGCTAGCTACCAGGTTAAGCGTGATTTGTGGTTATCCTAAGATTGCCTCCCTTTAGCCTGAGGTCAATCTAGGCTCTAATAGCATCCATGCTTGTTTAGGGCCCAGTGATCCATGGAATGGTAATGGTAGGATTGCGGTAAATCCTGGTAGTGTATGTTTCTTATTTGGGCCTAGGAATCCTTGACCAACATATGACGAGATATATAGTAAACTTGATTGTATTGGTGCTTGCTTCGGGCCTAGAAATCCTTGACCAGTTTCGGCAGGATATGCGGTAAATGTTGAGAAGCATGGTCGGTTTGTTGTAAGTCCCACATTCATGCTTGGAATATGGCATGAGGGTGATTAGTTGAAAGGAAGATTTGGTTCAACCCAAAATATGGCCGGGTGGTACGTGGAAGTCCCTGACTTGGTTGAATTTTGTGTATGAAGAATAAGAATATTTCCTCTTGAGTTTTATGATAAAATGTGCTTGTCATTATGTGGTTTTAATGGATGTTATATCATTGTTAATATATTAGTTATATGTTGGTTACAAGCATGGTTTAATTATAGAACTTGGTTATGGCTCTCATCATGTTTTGATTAGTAAATGAAATTTTAATGAATGTATGACCTAATAGATGATAATGAAACTATTGTGAGAGGGCATCAGACCTTCTTGACAAATCTCAGATAAGTATGAGGCCCCTATGTTCATATGTGTATTTATGACCTGTACATTACATGTTCATGATATGTTTGATGAAATTCCTATCATGGGTAGGATGAGTCAGCTCAGTTCCTTGTTCATTTTTTTCATTAGAGGCCCTGTATTTTTGTTATTTATCACTTTTGAGTGTTTCATCAAGTTCTGGGCATAGGTCCAGATCCTAGCCCATAAAAAGTGGCTTATATCTTGTGGTCGCTGGCACATAATTGGTTCGAAAATATTGTAGTCGCTGGGAAGGAGGCTTGTGGGAGCGACTGAGGGTTTCTGTCGCATGGAGGCCTTGTCATGGGAGCAACTAGGGGTTTAGTTCAGTGAAAGGATAAGTTAACTAAGGGGTTGGGCACCTAGAGTGGTTGGTTAGCTCCTAGGGGTCCTTGTAGCACTTGAGGTAGGTCTGTAAAGTATTGGTTCACCGGTTCCACTTCCTTAAGGTGATCTAGGAGGTCGAATCATATCATAGTAACTCTTCGTCACATATTTACCCCGATGGACCGATAAGCTTGGGTAAGTGTGGGAGGAGGGTGTTACAGATAGAAGTCAGATCCTTCATGGGATTGGCCAGTTATTATCGGAGGTTTATCTAAAATCTCTCAAATATTCAACATCCAATCACAACACTACAAATAAAAGGAATTAAATACCAATGGACAATAGAATGTGTGACTAACTTTGAGTAGTTAAAACATCTTCTCAAGCATGCACAAATATTGAGGATAACATATCCGGAAAAGGATTTCATAGTTTCTACATATGCTTGTAAGGAATGGCTTAGTGGAGTCCTCATGCAAGAAGGACAAGTGGTCTGTTATGAATCAATGAAGTTGAATGAGCATGAGTGAAATTATATTACTCATGACTTGGGCTTGGCAGCGACAGTGTGTACATTAAAAATGTGGAGGCATTTCCTCCATGGAAGGAAATTTGTTTCGATGTTAGACCATGGAGTGCTGAGGTATTTATTTCATTAGCTCAATATGAATGCTAGATAGATAACGTGGTGAACCTTGATTAATGAGTTTTATTTTGAAATCAAGTACGTCAAAGGAAAGGAAAACAAAGTAGTTGATGCACTTAGTAGAAGGATACATGTGGCATATGTGGCGGCTATAAGTTCTTGTGAAGTTGAAATCCAAGAAAATATTAATGAGGAAATACAATAGGATGAACACTATTAACAAGTCAAAAAATTCTTGTAGTAGGAGCCAAAAGGAACATTGAGAAATAATTACTCACTTACAAATGATGGTTTTCTAAAATTTAGATGCAAGAAATATATACATCACATGGATGACTTAAGAAGCTCGTCTAGGATGAATTTCATAAAATATCATATCTTGGTCATCCTGGTTATTAAAAGATGATAACAACCATGAAAAATATATATTAATGGTCATGCATGAAAAATTATTTTGCCGAATATATTACTAGGTGCTTGGAGTGCTAACAAGTAAAAGTGGAATGTAGGCACCCAATGAGATTGCTACATTCCTGAGTGGAAGTGGGAATTCATTTCAATGAACTTCATCGTTGGATATTCCAAGGACATCTAGGCAACATGATACCATAACGGTGGTGGTAGATAAGTTGTGCATGGTAACTCATTTTGTAGCTATTAAATCCGCCTACAAGGAAATTGATATTTCTCAGATCTTTATGGAGATATTTAGATTGAAAGGTATACCTAAGAAGATCATCTCGAAACAAGATGCCGAATTTACTTCAAAATTTTAGGAAGATCTATTTGCTATTTTTGGGATAGAATTAACTTTCAGTATAGCATACCATCCTCAAACAGATGGATAGACTGAAAGAGTTAACATAGTGCATATCAGGCCTGATATGTTGAAGGAAATGGAACAAGTAATAGTTCTTATTAGGTAGAATTTAAAAATATCTCAAGGAAAGAAAAATAGCTATGAAAATCAATAGAGAATGCACAAGGAGTTCCAAGTGGGGGAAAATCTTTACCTCTACATCAGGCTAAGGAAAAGTTGGTTGAAAATTGAGTCTTGTGCAAAAATGGCTCCTAGATTTTGTGGACCATTTTAGATTAGCGAAAGAGTGGGGCCAGTGGCCTATAGAATGAAATTTCCACCCATAGTGAAGGCATGCGATGTTTTTCATAATTATTTACTTAAAAATTATGTGCATGATGCTAATCATGTTGTTGATTGGTCTATGATATAGGTGGAATCCGAGGGAGAATTCTAGCCAGAGCTAATGTGCATTTTGGATCAGAGGTATATCATGTGAGTAGGTTAAGGTCTAGTGGAGGTGCTTTAGACTAGATGAAGCCACTTGGGAAATGGCTGATCAAATGAGGGTATCATACCCATTTTTGTTTGTTGCATAATAAAATGTAAATGTAAATATAATTGTAAAAAGATGTGTGTATAAAAATCTCATTGAAAATTCTATGTTTGGGTATAGAAAACCAAGGATGGTGTTCCTCTAAGGGGGTGGGGTTTGTAACAACCATTTTTTTCACCCTTCATTTAAATATTATTGTATGAATCGTTTATATAAACTGAAATAAATTATATATGATGACTGGACTGAGAGGAGGACATAAATTCAGAGCTTGAGAGGAGAAGTTGCTTGGGAAATAGCCAAACTTTTAATTATACATTTAAGTTCCACCCATATCACTGTTGAAATTAAAACAAAGCTAGTACAAGCATAAAAAAGGCATATGGGCAAGAGGATGAGAAATCTTGCTATTGTGGGGTGTGTTGGCTCTGGTCAACATGCATTATAAGAGGGGAAAAGGAAAAGGGAATGACAATGAATGGAAATAGATGCACATAATGGAGAGTCTATGTGAAGCATTAGAGATGAATTCATAGACAAGAACATGAAGAAATAACAGATGCAATGAAGGAGAAATATTACGAGCAAAGGAAAACTTAAGGCAGTGGAATGAAGAGCACACAAGTGTGCATGGTTGAGGAAAGAAGATAATGTTGTTGAGTAGGTGGAGGCATAGGGGGTTTTGGATCCCTACTAGGTTTAGCAAATAGAACTACCATGCTTAGTGGATTCTCATGGTGATATTTTGCAGGTGGAGACACTAAGTTTTGTATTCCTACTGGGTTTAGCGGGTGGAACCATAGTGTCTTATGGATTCTTGTGTTGCTTTTAACAAGTAGAGAACAAGTTCTTTGGATTTTTGTGATGTTATAAGGTGGTGACATGGTGTGCTATGGATTCGTATGGGTTTAACAAGTGGAGGAACCGTGGGCCTTGGACTCCCTAAAGGGTGAAGAAGGTTGAGATACTTTGGTTTCTGGACTCGTGTGGTGATTGTTTTGGTGTAGCACTACATTCTCTAGACTCTTTGAAGTGTCATGTGGATGTATACACCACGTGCTCTAGACTTCTTGGTGTCAGGTGGAGGCACTATGTACTCTAGATTCCCATGTGATTATTGTTGATTGAATTAATTGTTCCTAAAGGACCAACTAGCTACTTCACATTAGATTGTCAACCTGAGGTCTCATATTTGTGTTTCAAGGTTATCCACACAGTTTATGCAAGATAAATGTTGGTATGACTAATCACTATTATCCTAATAGAAAACGAAACTTCAATGATAAATGAACCAACCCATAACACAATTAAGAACTTCTGCTTCTAACCAAACCAAACCATTCAAAGCATCAAATCCTAATACTTTTTGCAGTAAACAACAAAGAAAGACTATCAAACACTGAGTTGTTACCGAAGGAAAAAAACTATAAAGTGGGAGAATAATACTATAGAAAGGTATTTAAACAAAATGAATAATGATCCTATGATGATCTCCAAGCAGCAACAATAAAGTAACAACAATCCAAACTGAATTTGCTAAAGTAAATCCACCATGCAATAACCGACTGTAATTTCTGTTTAAAACAGAAAATGCAATTTGAAAATTACTTAACCAACTGGAAATTATAAATTGAAAACAACTAAACAAATAAATAACCGAAGCTAAAGAAAAAAACACAATTTTAATGATACAAATCAAGACAACGTTGTTTCCAGGACTGGGCCCAAATCGTTGGAATCAAATTATCTTGTAAAATAAATAAACACAACAAATTAAATCTGGATAATAAAAGCTTTCATTGAATTACATAGGATCGATTACAATCAGTGTATTCCCAAGTTCATGGCTTATGTAAAAAATATTACAACTGAACAACCTCTCTCGAGGCTCAATTCCTAGTCTTTATACTATGACTGTAGAACAGTAAATGTATTTTTGATAAAGAGAAACCTTGAGAATCTAAAGATTCTCAAGATGCATTTTAAGTTACAAAAAACCTTAATATTTTCCGACGATCGACTCAGAAGCTTGTCCTTAACCAATTTTCTCCAAACAAGGGATCAACAACATCAAGCTATCTGATCATCTATGGTCAATCCAAGGAAAAACATCAATTGCCAACTCATCAATAGATTCTTGTTCAAAATAAGGATTCAACCATGAGTAAGTAACACTTTTGTGATTGAGTCAGTTTATAAAGGCAATAGAATAATAGAAATACATTAAATTATTTTAGAATCCATATTACATAAATGATCATGTCCTAAATGCAAGAAAGACTCAGGAAAATAATATAAGAACTAGGAAATAAGGTAAGGAAATTATAACAATTATGAGGCCCAACATCAACCCCCAACTGACCTTTTTGAATGAATTCATGAAAACAAATGATTAACATTCAAGGCAAATAAGGATTAAGCTTCATACGACTCTTCTCCTCTATGTATGAATCTATTCCTACTTCTGAGTTCCTGAAAGGCCACATACTTACTTGCCTCTGATAAGTCATAGTCAGAGTTATAATAAGATTGAGGCCACCAGATCATGGGGCATCTATACTTGCACCCTATCTAATTGATACCTTTTTCCAATACTAGGTGTACATAGCCCTTTAATCTAGTCATGAAATACTGAAAATTATGGAAGCCGAAGGGTTCTCTATTTTTTATTTCATTAGATGATGCCTTCCATCTCACTTTGTCTCCATGAAGAGCCTCGTCTCTGATATCTCCTGGGTATTATAAACATGAATGTAAGACATCATTATGAATATGTGCAAGTGTAGAAGCAACACTGGGTTTTTCTATGAAGATACCCTGACAAATAAGTGTGTGAAAAAGGTTTTGAGTTTCTCCTATGACCGAAATATCAAGACCATTCTCTCTCCTCTAGAAGGTGTGGTAGGATTTTTCCCATTTCACCTAGTTTTAGGAAAATGATATGAAGGCCTGGAACTGAATGTCTCCAATAAATGGAATAGGATTCTCATTCACATGTTCCTCCAAAAAGAAATTGTGCATATATAGTTCACACAAAAGGTACTTTTTGTGCTCATCCTATTTATGGAAAGTAGTGATAAAATCCAATACATATTTGAACTCATATGGTTGCCTAAACTATATAACTTTGATTTTGAAAAACAAATATCGCTCAAGTAGGAACAAGGCATAATTCTAGGTTGGGGACCTGAATGCCAAGGATATTGAATAAATGGAGCAAATTTCCTTTGTTTTCTCTATAACCTTATTAAGGTGATCCTTTAAATCTTGTATTTTCTTACCAGAAGCTCTCAATTGTGCATAAGTTTCATATTCTATTGCTGCCAGTGCCCTAAATTGTTGAAGAAATTCATAATGTTCCTTCTGAGGCACCACTTCTCTCTAGTATCTCACTATAGTCTCTTGCTGTCTCTCCATGGTTTTATTCAAGACCTTAATGGTAACCTCTATAATTAAGGGAGTATAAAGCGGTACAAGCTTTGTTTGTACTCCTCTTTGAATAAGGAAAAAATGGTGAATCTGTTTGACTTTATGCTTCGACGAGAATAGAAGGAAAATCAATCATTTGTATCTCAGAATCGGTTTGAGTTCCTACATTAGTAGAAATAAGCGCAGGATCTGCCTGGACACTTATTTCAATGAAGGCAGGTGTGAGGTCAGTCTGGGTTTCAGTCTCTTGGGTTTCAGTCTTCCTTTCAGCCTTCTTCACATGACCGATATGAGGATGCTTACTTCCCTGGAGCCATTTTTCAGTTTCCATACCTTGCTTTGCAAAATCTTGTTTTCATTTCTTAATATATCAACTTCCATATGGAGCTTACCTTTTTCTATGTCTCTCACAACTCTGGTGCTTATAGTATTTTGAACAAAGGTTTTAGCCAAAGCTGCTGAGGAAAAAGGAGAGGAAATAACAATTATCACCTTGGGCTTTCCAGTGGTAACCTCCTGAGTAGATTATGTTAGAAAAAATACTGAGAGGGGGGGTGAATCAATATTTTACACACTTCAATTTCAATTTATTATTCAGATTTATATACACGACTGTTGTAAAGGAAACTAGCGCATGTATGCGATTATTACTATGGAAACCCGCATATATCTAGATAACTTATATGATCATCCATGCAACATTAATCAATGCATTATTATTCCATTATTCATCAATAAAATAATAAGTATGATCAGGTAAGAGGCAGATAGATCATTAATGCACATAACCATATCAACACTAGGATTTTTAGGTGGAAACCCAATGTGGGAGAAAACCACCGTTGTGGTCATCCCTGTCTTCTTCTTTTATTATAAATAATATTATTAAATCTTATACTAGCGCATAAATTAATAAGTACACAGGCTCCTACCCTCAGAAGGCTACAATCTTCTCTTGTTTTCCAACTCCTATTGGAAGGGAGCTACAACCCCTTTTCTAAATACTGTTATCCTTAGCTCTTTGTGGATCACTTTATAGAATGTTTCAAACTGGACCCACTCCCAACTATTCTGAAATAAACTACTCAAATATTGAATCATCAAATCTAACAATATAACCAATGCAATTAGATCAAACTAGATCAGAAAAAACATACCAATGCATAACCACCCATCAATATACCAAGTCAAACATTGTTACCCATCATAGAAACTAATTGTTGCCACTGCAAACCGTGATTAAGCATGCATCAAATTGTATACGCTATTTTTCTTAATCATACTTGTGTATGTGCGTGCTTCTCTTGAAGAATACCCACGCACATATCTCAAAATATTGATAACTGAATCTAAATCTTTGTTCTACTGAATCAATCACCCAATCATATATTGAAGCCAACGTAAATCATGAAACTAAATAAAGATCATCACATAGTAGCATCATCACTTAGTCAACTTCTAATTCATAATCAATTCATCCCAATTAGTACTGTCAAACACATATTATTATAAGAGATACTTCATCGACAGACAACAACAAACATAATAGAATAGATTAACCATTATCATCAGCTCATACTGCAAAACCTTAGAAGATGTATGTGACTCTTATAAAGAACTTCCATGTATGTACGTGATTCTCATACTTGAAACTTGCATACAGATCCATCCATATTGCAGAATATATATGCGAATAGTCAGAAGAGGATCTGTGTATGTACGTGATCTCTCAGAGGCAAATCGACATACATATATGAAATCACTGAGTCATGCTTTCACTAGAACCATAAAATATGCTTTACAACCCTTACTGTCTCATATTCATGTTAGAGTATCATTAACACCACATATATATCATAGTTAGATATTTTCAATAAGCAAATCAAACAAATACATATGATACCGTACTTCATATTTTTCAGATATGTGTCTTTTCCTTGCTCCTTGGTGCACACCTATTTTAGATCAAATCCTTCATAGAAAACAAAAAACTTGCACACCTAACACTTTGATCTCCATCTCCTTATATAACTTAGGCCTTAGCCAATACCTTAGGACAATCCCTTAGTAATGCCGATGGTATTATTTCACGGGATGAAATATTCATTGTCGATCTCATTACTATGGGCCAATACCATGGTAAAGGCCCCTGGTATTGACAATACGATGGTACGGAAAATGTAGATGACTTTTCTTCACCATACTTGTGTATGTACGCGACCTTTATTCACAGGATCCGTGTATAATTTCCAAACTTCACCTTTATCATTCCTCTGTCTCTGAACTGATATTCCTTTGTCTATCTTACTTGTATCATCTGCATAACCATCATGTTTACATCTTTCTCAAGTAGGTTTCCATTAAGGACAACACATTAGTCATAATGCCAACAAACTCCCACTTTGGAATTGATGGCAACCACTTTGGTGTTTGGTCACCACTACTTGTAGGTACCTGTAAACACATATGTAGACATACCAAGCTTCTCTCCAAGCATTATTCTCCAAACACCAAGATACTCTCCCCCTTTAACATCAAGGGAAAAGGGTTGACCAATGTTGAATAAAGACTTCTTTGTCCCTTTGTAGAGAGGATCACTATAGGCCTAATCTGCTGAATATGAACATTGAAAATGCTCCCCCTGAGCATATGCTGAATCTTTGGGAAGATGTTTGATGGATTACATGACTTTATGACTCAACCAAATAAGACCTTTCCTATCACCAAGGACTCATGCTTACATCAATCACCCAACATAGTGGGGTTACATATTTGATTCAACATTACATCAAATGCCAAAAATAATGGGATTACATGCATAATTGACTTGACCTCAATAGTCCAAACATGATTAAGTATTACAATGATTACATCTTAGGTCATTACATGATCGTTACATCAAGAGACATAGATGAAACTTATGACCAAAATCAAAGACCTCAATAGTGAGGTAGCAAGACCATGAGAGTCTTCAACAACCATCATATACCATATATGATCCTGCATCATCATCATGTATCACCAACATATAGGAGAACCAAGGACATCATCATAACACATTTTTCATATGTAGCTCAAGCAAAATAGGCATCATGCAACTTAAAGAAGAACAACATAATCAACTTCTTAAGAAACATATAGTCATCATCCAAAGCATCACAAATCATAAGAATCATCAGATAAAAAGGAATTCTCAATAAGTCATAATGCCAACAACACACTTCTAGAAATATAACAAATTCTCCCCTTGCACCTGTGCCAATTATTCACTATCAAGTTTGATCACATCCAACTCATCAATTGGTAATAGTAGCAACAACTCATAATCATCATAAGATAATATCACTTATAAGTATCATCTGAATATCAACAAAGTATAACCAATCAACACCAAAACCAAAGGGTCAAAGAAAAATTGACTGGAATATACTAGAACCTTTCCCTAAGACTACCCCACTATTTCTTCATCATAGAGAAACATACGCTACTATCTAGAACCAAACTCACGTATATATGTGACTGTCCTTCATGAGATCCGCATACAGAAAGTAAATTGTAATAATTTACAGTCTCATCTCCCCCTGAACATGAAAGATCTGTCAGAATAATTAACAAAGTGATGAGGTAGAGACCACTCCTAGTTTCTATCTGAGATATTCAAAGGAATCACGTGGAAGTGGCTTTGTAAATATATCTGCAACTTGTTCCTTTGAGGGAACATATTCCAGTTTGACCTTTTGTTCAAGCACCTGTTCTCTCAGAAAGTGATATTTGATTGGAATATGCTTGGTTTTTGAGTGCATAACAATATTTTTAGAAATACTTATGGCACTATTATTATCACATAGAATAAGTATAGGTTGAGGAAAAGTGATTTGAATGTCTTGCAATGTTTTCATCATCCATAGAAGTTGAGTACAACAAGATGCAACAACAACATATTCTACCTTAGTAGTAGATAAAGCAATGGAGATTTGTTTTTTGCTGAACCATGATACCAAGCGAGGTCCCAAATAAAATGCTCCTCCACTAGTACTCTTTTGATCATCAATATTACCTGCCCAATCTGCGTCTGTGTAAGCATGAAGTGAAAAATCTGCATCTTTGGGATACCATAGACCAAAATATTGAGTTCCTTGTAAATACTTGAATATTCTCTTGACTGCATGGAGATGAGTTTCTTTAGGATTTTCTTGAAATCGTCCAACAATCCCAACTACATGCATAATATCTAGTCTTGTACCTATAAGGTAGAGAAATCTCCCGATAATCATCATGTGAACTAAGATTACATCCTGTTACTATTGGCGTGCATACATGCTTGCAGTATTCCATTCCATATTTCTTCAAAATCTGTTTGAGGTACTTGGTTTGTGAGAGAAAGATGCCATTCTTTGCTTGATGTACTTGAAGACCAAGAAAATATGTTAGTTCACCAAGTAAGGACATTTCAAATTCTTGTTGCATAAGTGAAGAAAATCCTTGACTCATAGATTCTTCATTGCTTCCAAATATGATGTCATCTACATAAACAACAACTATTGAAAGTTTATCATTATCCATCTTTATATATAGATTGCCATCTGCAAACCCCTTAGTGAAGCCTTGTTGTTGAAGATACCTGTCAAGATGATAATACCATGCACGTTGAGATTGTTTTAGCCCATCTAGTGCCTTCTTAAGTTCACAAACAAGATTTTTGTCATTTTCTAGAATGAACCCTTCAGGTTGTTCAATATAAACTTCTTCTTTTAGGTCCCATTTAGAAATGCAGATTTAACATCCATTTGATATACTTTAAAGTTATGAAAGATTGAAAATGCAAGGAAAATTATTATGGCTTCAAGTTTGGCTACGGGTGAAAATGTTTCTTCAAAGTCTATTCCTTCTTGTTGAGCATAGCCTTTGCATATGATTCTTGCTTTGTTTCTAATTACCTCTCCATTTTCATTCAGTTTGTTTTTGAATACCCATTTTGTCCCAATAACATTTTTATCACGATGTCTTGGTACTAATTCCCATGTATGGTTCTTTTATATTTGATCAAGTTCTTCATCCATTTCCTTAACCCCACATTCATCTTTGCTTGTGTGATTTATATTTTGAGGTTCATTTGTGTATAGTAAGGCTAGATAACTGGAATTTCCAACAAGATTTCTTCTAGTTTGTACTCTAGCTTCCTTTTCACCTAGAATTTGAGATTTCAAAGGATTTTTTGAACATACCTTGAAGGAGTATTTTTTGATTCTGTTGTGCTTTCAATTCCTTCTTCTGGTGCTTCATTAGTTCCCTCTCCTACAACCTTTTGGCTTGTTGTAGGAACAATTTCGTCATCTACTGGTGCTTCCTTTTGGTACATGTGGATGCTTCATCAATTACAGTGTCAATGCATTCAACATTCTTTTAGAGCCTTTTATTATAGCATTTATATCATTTTCTTCTGGAGGAGTATCTAAAGAGAATTCCTTCCTCATCTTTGTATTCAAACTTTTCAAGCTTATCATCATTATTCTTTATGTAACATTTGCTTCCAAAAACTATGAAATGTTTGACAGTTGGAGGCTTACCGAACCATAGTTCATAAGGAGTGTTATCATTGTTTACCCGAATATGAGCTTTGTTGAGGATATTCACGGCTGTATGTGATTCTCCCCCCCATAAGGTATGAGGAGTTCCAAACTCATCAAGCATGGCACATACCATTTGTTGGATTGTTCTGTTCATTCTTTCTTCCACTTCGTTTTGTTGAGGAGTTTTAGCTATAGAAAACTGCCTCTTGATGCCATGCTGTTCACAAAAGTTGAAAAAATCATTTGATATAAACTCTCCTCCTCTATCAAATCTAAGACATTTTATTTTCAAATCTAACTCATTTTCTACTAGAAATTTGAAAACTTTAAATTTATCAAATGCTTCATCTTTATGTTTTAATAATCCAATCCAACACATTCTAGTAGAATCATCAATGAATAATATGAAGTATTGTTCACCTCGACGAGACTTCTTTATCATAGGACCACACAAATCAGTATGAATAAATTCAAGTGGCTTACTTGAAGTACCTTCTTTATAATTAAACTAAACTTTGGTTTTCTTATTGAATTGAAATGATTTGCATATGTTTTTTCTTTTCGGCAGAGAGATGTTAGGAAAGTCACACACTTCTTCATTCTACTTGACTTGTGTAATTGGGTGAAGCTTAGATGTCCCAATATTTTGTGCGAAAGCCAACTTTCTTCTGATTTGCTCAAGTAACAATTCGCTTGGCTGCCTTCCAAGACAGAGACATTACCTGGAGTTCTTGATCCATTTATTGTGATCTTACCCGTATTGATATTTCATACCACACAATTCTTTGATCTGAAAACAACCTCATGCCCTGGGTCACACATTTGGCTAAAACTCAACAAGTTATGTTTTAATCCATCAACAAACAAAAGATTTCCAACTTTAACCTTATTCTTTAGCAAAACAGTTCCTTTCCCTTTGATAGCAACAAGTGAATTATTTCCAAAGGTTACATTATTATTTTTATTTATTTCATTAAAGGACACAAACTTATCTTTATCACATGTAATATGCTTTGAGAATCCACTATCAATGTACCACAAATTTTCTTGATCTCCTGGATACAAAGCTAAACCATAGTTTTTAAATTTTATGTTTTTATTTTTCCATTCCTCGGATGTTGTTGCCTTTTGTTCATTCTGAAGGGTTGGTCTCATTCTAGTTCTAAATTTAGTCTCTCTATGCCCAAAGTATTGTAAGAGTATTTCTTTAACCCAATCTCATTCTTTTGTTTTCTTGATTCTCTAGTCACGATAGTTTTATAAGCGACACACTAAGCAGCCTTATGACCAAAATTATGACATGTGAAGCATTGACCATTGAAGTAGAAGTTCCTGGGAGTATAGTACCTTTTTGTTTAGTTTCCATTTTGATTGTGGTAAGGATGATTTACCTGAGAGACATTTGACCACTGGTTCCTTTGTTGAAAGCTGGAATTTTGTTGACTTCTTCCCTTTATTGCATTGAGACAACTTCCTGTACCTGTTTTAGAAGATTTTGCAGTCTTTGATGATTCTCCATTGTATCCAAGACTGATTTTATTAGAGTAGAGCATTGTAATTTGATGATTTCTTCTAGGGTCTTAGATCCTTTAGAAAATCTAAGGCTTAGACCTTTTGTTTTCTCAAGTTCCTTTCTTAGACTTACTATTTCTAGTCCTAACTTTTCATTATGCCTTTCCTTTTCCAGAATTTGTTTCTTCAGTGCTTCTTCTGCTAATTTAGCTTCTTCTAGATGAATTTTAAGTTCATTTATTTCTTCAATGAGATTATCTTTTTCATATAGGGAATCCATAAAAAACATCATTAGACTCATCAATATATTTATCTTCAAATTACATAAGTAATTGATATTCTTGATCAGGCTCACCTTCTTTACCATTTGAAAGACCATCACTATCTTCGTGTGTGTAATTTTTTTTTCTTGTTTTCAAACCTTCCTTTAAAATTTACTTTTGCAAAATTCTTCCCTTTCTCATGGTTTTCTTTATAAGGGAATTAGCAGCATAATGACCAACTCTTCCACAAACAAAACATTTGAAAGGAAGCGTACCTCTAAATAGGCCAATTCCTACTTGGAGTTTCTTTACAAAGTTGGCCTCTTCTTCATCTGATAGATAACTTGATCCCTTAAGATCATCCTTTTCCTTTCCTTTAGAAGTAGCTTTGAATGTTACTCCTATGATATTTGAGGGACTCTTGTTCGTTTAAGGGGGCTTGACCCAGGTTAAGAGTGTAATGCGCACCACCGAAACCCTCAACCACTGGCCCTTTCGACAATGAGCAAATTGTAGTCTCACCTGAAGCGATTATGGGAGGTTGCAGAACCATGTTTCTACAACCAAAGGAATATGCGCATTGTTGCGTCTGTGTATTTACTTGTTTCTTCTACCTTCCTACAACTTCACATACATTAATAACTCCACGCTGAGAATTAATCTTACAGATTGGTACTTAATGTATAAACATAGCAGAAATAGTATAACATGTATTCTTTTGCATAGTTTAGAAAAAAGAACACATAACGATATTAATAATAATAGAGAATCAACACAGGAAGATACACAATACTTTTCTAAAACCCCTTATTTCTTAATAAGGATCTTCAATACATGTTCTTTCCTAAATTGCGCACCCAATTGCAAGTGGTCTGTGCACTCAGTTGTAGACTCTTCAAGGCCTCTACACAGTAGTTGCGAAGCCTTCCCCAAAGCTTCAAACTCAAGATAGAGAATATGGACAATCTATGCTTAGTTCTTGTTGGGGAAAAGTGATCGCCTGTCATTTAATTTGTCAACCTGAGGGTTTCGTAAACTTGTGAAGCATGTGTGCACTGTATATGCTAGAAATTGTCTTTCAGTTTAGATCAATTTAACTACAAAATAATGAAAACCAATTCATCTAATCTATGAAATCAAATAATAAAAATGAAATTCAACTAACCTATGAAATAAAAAACAACTAATGTATACTTAGTTACTCTAGCATTCAATTATGAAGTGTTACCTTCTTGAGATGATGTGTAAGAAACTATTTATACTTTAACTTCTAATGTCTTAGAAAAGTAAGTAAAGTGTGCAGAAAATAACTTAGTAATTGCATGTATTAAATATTCAACCATTCAATCTTGAAATATGATTAAATCAATTTATTAGAATGATCTTTAGGGATATCAGTTAATGCAGCTAAATGAGGATCTTAAAAGAAAATATAAAAGCATGAAAAAGTAAAGCTCAATGATTGCATAGGTTGAACATTCAATCACCCAATTTGAAGTCACCTTCTTGGCCTGATCTTTTATTCAATTATACAATGAATTGATAGTTTGATCTAAGAAAGTAAATAACAGAACATGAAAGGAAACTAAATAACTATGAGCTCTTGCCTCAAACTTAATCCAATTGGAAAATACATAAATCTTTCCTGTTGAAATGTTTTTAGAAAAGCAAAGATTACACAGTGATTCTAAAACTAATATTAGAAAGCAAATGAAATTTAATCTATAAAAGCTATTAAATCTCACACATTTTAGGTAGCTGATCTAAAAGTGTGAGGGATGGTAAATCAAGATGCTCCATATGTAAGCAAAACCATGTCAAAATGAAGGAACATTCATGAGTAAGGTGCCACAATCTAATTATGTGTTCAAAGCTTGAACATAACTCCAATTTCACACATGAAAATGACAGGAGAAAACTTCCCCTATTTATACAAAAAGATGAGAAGTTATCTCATTAATGAGATTCCATGAATCTCTCCCCATATCTCTAGAGTTACAATCAAAATAGGAAATGATAAGACACATGTCTTCTTAGAGTTTCAATACAAATAGGAAATGAGACACATGTACCCATGAGTCCATGATCTTCTCCACTCAAATTTGAATTTGGTTTTGGGAGGCCACACAAGGGTCTTTTAGAAGCTTCCTTTTGACCTACACATGTCAACAATCTCATCCCACTTGTTAGGGATAAGCATATGCACATTATTTTCTAATTTTTAACCATAAATTCACTTAAAAATGCTAAGAATTAATAAAGTTTGGAAAAACATAAATGTGACCCCATAATGATAATGGTAAAGTAAATGTAATGAAATGGAGGTAAATGTAATGAAATAGAGGTGGAGTGAAGGTGACAATATGGAAATATAAGTGAAAATGTAATGGAAGTGAATGGAAATTTCAAGGCCCAACATACCCCCCAACTGAAGCTATTGCATGTCCTCACGCAATCTATTACATTAATTATTTTTGATCCTTGAGCTTTGGCTTAACTTTGCATGATATCATTTGATAACTTCATACTACTACAAAATCTTTTAGTTGAATTGCAACATAGTTGGTTCTTGTGTTACAACCATATTTTGTTGTTGCATTCATTTTTTTATCTTTGAACTTTGCACAATGATAATTTGATTATTGTTGTAAAGTATATCTTTATTGGATTGCATCATAGTTGGTTCTTGTGTGAAAAACATGATTGTGTTTGTATCCAATTATCATTTTTAGTACTTTTGACATGTCTTTGTATGCTCACAACAATAATGTAATAGTTAATATATTTTGAAAGTATGTGGGATTTTGAATGTGATATGAATATGGAAAAATATGAATATGAATGCATCCCTCCTCAAATGATGATATTAGCAATTTTATGAGATGAGGAAGAGAAATATTTTTTTTTCCAAAAATTATCATTCTATATTTTCAAGAAATTTTATGGTAAAAAGTTAGAAAATGACATATCTTAACTTACCCTTTAGAAATGGATGAGCTGCATTGTGGTGGCTACAAAATTCCGATCATAATCTTCTTCAAGTGGTTGGACAAGTCATGGAGAAAAGAGTCAAGATGACTTTTTATTTGCTTTTATTAAAACTTGCTGAATCTGCTATGGAATAGTGCTAATTTTGCTGCTTTCATTTGATTCCGCAGCTGCTATTTGATTCTGCAGCTATCATCTGATTCTGCAGCTACTGTCTGATTCCGCAACTTGTATTTGGATCTGCAGCTACTGTCTGATTCCGCAGCTTCCATCTGGTTATGTGGTTGCATACATTCTACATTTGCTCCAAAATGCTGAAAATGATAGTCTTCATGTCTTCAAAACTCATTGGCACAATTCCTGCTATGTGAATAAATGTTCTAATGTTGAACATAGGAGGAAATTGTTGACTTACTGGTCATTAATAGATGCCACTAGTCAACACAAGAACTCTCACCACTGATGACAATGAGAGTCAAGATGCCCAAACACATCTTGCTAAGTATGAATAATTTTGTTGTTGTCAAGTACCTAGAAGATCCGATGAACAAGGGACATTGATGTATTCCCATTGTTCGTCGGCATGAGGACTTGCCATTAAGGCATGCAAGCCTCAAGGTGTTTTTGCAAGGATTTTAGAGTCAAAAGAGTATGGACTCAATAATTTGCATTGAAGTAGGGTTTATTTGCGAAATGAAAAAGGATAGGAAAGGAAAAATGAAAATGGAAGATGACAATGGAAAATAATAATGACAATGGGCAATAAGCATGTAAGTGAGCTTCTTGCTTTTATTTGTGGGTCAAGTGGAAAGTGTATGTGAATAAAGGAAAATGAACAACTAACTCTTGCTGGGAAAAATGACTGTGGCTTGCTTTGAATTACTTGGTTGGATTTATAATTCAAAAGGGAGGAAAGGTAATGGTGTTGGTGGATATGGACATGGACTTGCTCTTATGTTTTTCATGGAATTGGTCATTTGAAGACCAAATGTGTGCACAATTAGTTTTCTTCAATGATCATTCGATCATCCCAAACCTGCAAAAAAAACTTGACATAATGACCATAAGTGTGTTTAAAAAGAAATGGCCAAATTACTGTTTGATTCTTATGCAAAATGTAAATGTCAAATAAAACAAATTAAGGAAAATCAAGAGTGTTATATTCAGTCCAATTCATGATATTGATAACAATTCATTTTTAATAAATAACCATGAAAATTAAATTAACTCCCTATTGTCAGATGACTTCATGCACCGTGCTCAGTAAAACATTTGGCATCACAAAGATTTGTTGTGCTCTGCAAGTTAAAACTTCATAGAAAAATACACAGCAACAATATTAATGCCAGATGTTCATATATCATCTAAATAATTTTCCAATTGTTTTGCAAGCCATTATTGAATCGTCATTTTTGCTGCAAAAATAACATGCTGTCAAAAATATTTGAAGTGGTAAAAATATAAAAAAGTACTTGTACAAAAAAAAATTATTTCAATCAAATTTTGCAAGTATTTTTCGTTTTATAATTTGATTCCATAAATTGATTGCATATGTATTAATCATCACAATTCTTTTTTATATATTATAATTTTTTTTTTTGCAAATAAAATGATTTCTTTAATTCAATTTATGAAAATTATTGATGTTCGTTTCATTACTTCAGAAGTAGGGACCTTTCTCATTCTAGCAGTTGGCATTCCCGGCCTTGGATAAAATTGTGAAATGTGAACATGCAGAAACTTGTATTCTTTGATCAGATTAATAGTGGCCTCGAAATTATCTTCCTTTGTTTCGCCTGGAAATCCACATCTCACATTAGTCGCTATCTACATGTCTGGCACAAGTCACATTAATGTATCAACCACAAATCCGAATTGACTAATTGTGTACTCATGCTTCATAGCATTCAAAATAGAATCATTCCTTGACTGCACTGACACGTGACAAAACGAGTATACACATGGGTGCGACATTAAGTTAGCAATTTCTTCCAAGTGTTCAAAGATGTAAGGTGGGTAAATCTGTTCAAATTTTTGCAGAGGAGCAATAGTCATTGTTTTATTAGAAGTCTTAGTGAATTAAATCTGTTATTTCCGGCAAAACCTCGTGCATAAAAAAAAAATCCATTTTCCTCATGCAGTCACCAAATAGGGTCTCGAAGAACCGTGATTTTCTCCCGAATGGTTAGGAATCCGAGGAAACAATTTTTGGGTTATTAAATTCATCCCGTTCCAGAGAAAAACCATGTCCCAATTTTTTTAGATTCACCCTGTTTTGCTCCAAAAAATTGTTTTAAAATAGGGTGTCAAGACAGTTTATGCTTTCTGGAAATTACATTTTTTGCAAAAATCAATTTCAGGTTTCTCTTAAATGGTTGCAAAATCCAGAAAATATTTCACGAGTTACCTAATTGCCACCATTCCAGAGAAAACCCATGTCTATTTTTTTTTTTGTCAGATTCTCCCTGGTTTGCTCAGAATTTGCATTTTAAAATCGTATGTTTATGCTGTTGCATTTTCTAGAAATGTTCCGGTGATTTTTGATTTGCAGGTTTTGAAGGTTGGGCTTGTGGTTGTGTGGATGTCTTCTAGCAAAGGAAAAGGGAAGATATAACTATATCAATCATCCTATAGACAATTCTGGGGGACTCAAAATCTGGAATGAGATAAAAGATGGGACAACGCTTTGAAGAAATCTAACCGCATCATTTTTGTAATCCTGCAGAAAACTCTTGCATTACAGAGGTAAGGATTTTTGCACATGGATTTGCAAGTCTTGCAATAGCTAAATAATTTTTATGATATACTAACAAAACAATTTCTTTTTCTGATCCTCCAGGTCACACACAGTGCAGAAGGAGAACATACTTGAGAGATTTATTTTGTTAGCATAGTCAAGATTTTATCAATCGATTCCTCTATAAATTTTGCAAAAATAAAATGAAAAGGCTTGATCTCATACCTTAAATTATTGTTTGTGATCTTTGCTTGCACTCCTTGTTCTCAACCATTTCTTTTATTGCAAATTTTTCCTAACAAGGGTTAGTAGATGGGTGGTTCTTACTGCACCATAAAACATCAAATTCATCCTAAAAACTATAAAAAATTATTTTTATTCTTCCTATCTATCTAAAAACTATTTTTTTTTTATTTTTTTTTTTTTAAGTATATTCAAGTTTCCAATGAAGCCATTTACAGATTAAATTTTTTGAAATGCTCATATCCAAACTTGAAAAATGTACCTGATTGTTTGTAAGGATATGCAAAATAGACTTGACCTTTCGATTTTCCACAAGGATCTCTTGAAGAATTGATGAATATTGTGGTGTAACCACTTTTTGGTACCATTCCTCAATGTAGTCTTTGGGCTGCATTCTAGACCCTTTGTCCATAAATGGTTAGTAAAAACAAAAACAAATAAAATACACTCTAAACTGAAAGCTAGTTCATATGCACACTTCCCCGGTAGTGGCGCCAAAATGTTGGGGCAAAGTGATTGCCTGTCACTTAATTTGTCAACCGGGGGGTTTCGTAGACTTGTGAAGCATGTGTGCGTTGTATGTGTTAGAAATTGTCTTTCAATTTAGATCAATCTAACTACAAAATAATGAAAACCAATTCATCTAATCTATGAAATGAAATAATGAAAATGAAATTCAACTAACCTATGAAATAAAAAACAACTAATGTATACTTAGTTACTCCAACATTTAATTACGAAGTGTTACCTTCTTAAGATGATGTGTAAGCAACTATTTATACTTTAACTTCTAATGCCCTAGAAAAGCAAGTAAAGTGTGCAGAAAATAAGTCAGTAATTACATGTATTAAATATTTAACTATTCAATATTGAAATATGATTAAATCAATTTCTTAGAATGATATTTAGGAATATCAGTGAATGCAATTAAATGAGGATTTTAAAAGCAAATATAAAAGCATGAAAAAGTAAAGCTCAATGATTGCATAGGTTGAACATTCAATCACCCAATTTGAAGTCACCTTCTTGGCTTGATCTTTTATTCAATTATAAAATGAATTGATAATTTGATCTAAGAAATTAAATAATATAACATGAAAGGAAACTAAATAGCTATGAGCTCTTGCCTCAAACTTAATTCAATTGGAAATTACATAAATCTTTCATGTTGAAATGATTTTAGAGAAGCAAAGATTACACAGTCATTCTGAAACTAATACTAAGAAAGCAAATGAACTTTAATATATAAAAGCTATTAAATCTCACACATTTTAGGTAGCTGATATAAAAGTGTGAGAGATGGTAATGTTAGGTTCCTATACCAATAGGTTTAAATTTTTCATGATTGACAGTGGAAGGGCCAAATATGTTCATCTTTTGTGCTGCAAAGGTTCCATATTTTCTATGCATATAGGCAGAATTAAAAAATGTGAAGAGGGTATGCCCTAAAAGAATTATCAAAGGGAAAAAAGAGTAAATTGGTCATAAAGAAAAATAAAAATGAACCCCAAAGAATGACCAGGAAAGTGGCTAGCCAAAATGCCATTTCTAGCTTCATGGATGGCCCAACAGTTCAATCTGGACCATGCCATGTTTTAAATTGCTTGTTGTAGACTAGAGAATGAATATTTGTCCAAACAGTTCAAGCTTGGTAGATCAATAGCTAGGTAGAGAAATTTAGGAGCCCAACTGCTTAATCTAGGCCCTTGGAAGAGATAAGGGTCGATTTAGATAGGAGGGCAGTCAAAAGAAAAGAGGATAATCAGGGTTTGCAAGTCTAAGTGCACCCATTCAAAAGGAAGAAAAAATGTTAGGTGCATTAGGCTGCGTAGGTAGTTTGGATTTGCAGAAGCAAGGCTTTGATCACCTCATGTATTATCAGTCAGAGCTCATCTCATGAATGAAATAAAGGTCATAGTGGTCTAATGGCAGGACTTTGGAAGCATGACTAACTCCCTTTCATCCCCCTCAAAGGTTCTTACTAACACCCCCTTCAAGACTGTGGGATCTTCCCAACAAGTCCTGTTTTCAGTTCGTTTTTGTAAAATATCAAGTCAAGTTTTGACTTCCTTCATGAAAAGAAGCCACATTTCTTCTGTAAAATCACTCCTCCACATTCCATGCAATTCTTATGTCTAAGTTTCATTTTATAAACTTAGCCCTTTTTACTATACTTTCACCTCATAAACTCATATTAACTCCTACTTCTATTATATAGCTCCCTGTCTACTTTCCAATCCCCATTGCTACAAAAAACTATGTAAAAAACCCCAAAATATATTAAATATCCCACCCTATAGCATTGTAGCTATGTATATATAGTTTTGAGAAATAATAGTCCATTTGGGACTGTTATGAACCCTTCCACGTCCTAACTCCGGAGTTAACTTAACATTTGGTTGAGTTAATAACCTCTTTCCCCACCCCTTTACCCATAAAACTTTGCCATCCTACTCTTTTGTGCTCACTGTTTAAAAATCTTGGTTTAAATGTTTATTTAAAACATTAAACGCTGTCGGCGCATAACCTATTAACCCACTTTCATAAGTCTAAACCATGGTGCATGTGATTAAACACCGAATATTCGTGCGGGTCCCATTCTAAAGTTGCACGACACCCCGATCGCCCCGCCAGCCGTCCGATCCCCAGTGCTCCAGATCCAACGGTGGGTGAGTGTTTTCACGCCCCGATCCACTGGAGGTTAACGTCCGAGGGATGGGCGGTTTCCCTGCCATACCCCCGCCACGTGTCAGCCTCCCGGCGTGTTCGGAGGCCCCTCCCCCAATACTGCCTATGCTCAAAGGTGGTGCAAGGAAAATCGGATACCACCCTCCGTCCCCTGACGTCAGCAACCACATCATCTGTGATGTCACCACCACGTCCCCGCCACTGCTCCACGTCATTGCCACTTCATCCGCTCGCGTCCACACCCTGCCACCGTGTCACTGCCACGTCGGTGCCCGAATCAGATGCCACATCATCCTCCCGTACCTGGACCCACCGATGATGTCATCACGGAAAAGCGCCAAAAATGCAAATGCGCCAAATTTTCATAAAAAACGCGCATATTCGACCGTTTCATGTCATTCTTATGGCCGTGTTGGAGACTTGCGCACACTCTTTCATGTCATTTTACCTCCAGAATTCGAATTCAAACAATTGAGCTGGAGCCGCCTGCAGATTCACATCCCTTGTTCACCACCATACCAGCTCAATTGCCCTCGACGACTTTAACCAGGTACTTGCCAAATTTCACCCATTTGCCCTGCTTTCACCATTTTCTCCATTTTAGTTGCTTGAATACTTGCAAGTACCCAAATTAAAGACACCTCTTGCACCTGAATGCTGCTTAAAACCCATTTGATAAACCCCCAGCTAAAAAGAACAATTGAACCCGCGCCCACCTGCAGTTTCACCATCAAAAAACGGTTTTTAAGTTTGTATTGCCGGGAAATTTTCGTATTTACCGTGCATTCACCCCTTTTTGCCAAATCCTCTACAAAAAACTTCACTCATTCGGCTAAAATAATCCCTTTTCCCCTCTGCATTTTTCCCACAATCCCTTAATCCACAAAATTCATTCAAGAGAAGAGAAACCTATCTATACTCTGCAGAAATTTACCTCTTTTATCATAAATCCAGACAGTCAAGACTACTATTCCACTTAACTCAGTCTCCAGCTCATTTACAAATCCTCATAAGCAGTCATCCTCAGTTTGTTATTGCTCTAAAACTTCAGTCCAAAGATAACATCAAAAAAGTTTTATAATGGCCACTCCAACAGCTCTTAGTGTCACTCCTATCAATCCACCAAACAGAGAGCTTGAAGCCATGCCCCTAGCTGATAAAGATTACCTCATTCAAGATTTAGTTGGGGACAGGAATCACCTGCAAACCTTCTGCCAGTTGAGAAACAGTTTTTTGAGTAACAGTGACATGTATGGCATATGGGAGTCCAATTTGCCTTTTTACTTCCTCCCCTCTGTAAATGTTTTTCCTGAGATTATCCGTTTGTGTGCTGAGAACTATGATCCAACTCAGAGAGCTGTCAAGTCTCCATCTGGGAGCATACTCTTTTATATTACTCTTGACTCCATCAACCAGATGTTAAACTTCAAACAGACTCAGCTATTGTTTCCTTTCTCTATGAATTACCCGCTGGATGAAGGGTCCAAGCTCTCCAGCTCTGAGATTGCAAGAATTACCAAGACATTCATGAGGGCAGACTGCCAACCTACTGAGCCACCTGCATTCCTATATGTTAACTTCAATGAGGTGGGAAAACTGCTTGTAGATATGATCTCTTATGTGCTGGGTTTTAAGACAAGTGAGCACGTTGATGAAACAATGCTGGTTCTGCTGTCTGCATACAGCCTAGGACAGCCCCCTGCTGTCAAGTATAACTATGCCAAGTTCATAGCCAATAAAATGCATGACCAATTAGTAAAGCTGGATAGGGAGGGAATCTTTAAATATTCTTCATATATCTATCATTTGTTCATGTTTTATCAGTCTGAAAGCTTCCAATGCCCCATCAAGAAGTTGGATGCTAAGGGTGAAAGAAGGTCTGTCATCTTTTGGTCATCAGTTTTTCATGAAGTCCAAAACTCTCCATTTTCCTACTGTGAGTTCATTGACCAATTTGTATATCCAGTCTCTTGTCTCCTAATGAGAAGTCCTCCTCCTAGATTATCATATGACATGCAGAAGATCTTGCAGCTGTCCAAGACTTACAAAATAGGTGATTGGTATTTCTACCAAAATCACACTGTCATCAGAATCTATGGCTGTGAGCTCTGTCCTTACAGGCTCCCGAGATATGTACCAATGAGACTTTTTGCCTTAGAATATTACAGGAAACTCATCAATTCAGACCTCACTCATTTCCATAGTGCCAAGAAGAAAGCTCGCTTGAAATTTAGAGATCATATAGGCCCCTTCATTATGAACAAGAAAGAGGGTTGGCAAGAGGCTAACCAAATATTGGGGCAGAAACTCAAGCTGAAGAGAAGTTTCCGGTGGGTTCCTTATGATCTGGATGGCTTTATCAGTGCCAGAAGAGTTAAATATAGGATGTTGGCCTATGACCATTGTAAATTTCCACAAATTGAACAATATGCAAACCAAGATGAGTGGCTGGCAGGGACACTAGTTGAGGAGTTTACTCAAGAAGAAATTATGGAGCAAAATGTCAAAGATCTAGAAAAAACTCTTGACTTCGATTCTTTTGACCAGGTAACCCTCAAAATACCTCAGAAAGTCGGAGAAGGTCCATCCATAGTTGCAACTTCACAAGCTGCCCAGCAAAGGTCTACACCAGCAACAGGTACATCAAAAGGAAAAGAGCCAATGGATGCAGAGCAAGAAAAGGTTGCAGAACAACCTACCACCTCAAAGGAGCAAATTCAAGAACAAGCCCCTCCACAACAAACAGAGGCACTACAAGTGCCAATATTACAAACTCTGGCTAATGAAGAAAGAGGTAAGAAGCGAGATCAAGAGGACTCCACACCTACTAGTGGGCTTACGCAGCAACCTGAAGCCAAGAGGAAAAGAGTTGTTTCTCCATTTGAGGAGGAAATTACTGAGGAAATCCCAGAAAGTCCAGGAAGAGAAAGGGAAGCAAGCCAACACACACCTACTAGCTCCTTCTAGCAAGAGCAAGAGAAGCAGCAGGGCAAGGAGGTATCCTCCTCGATACAATAGAGCAAGCGGCCACCCAGTATCAAAACTGCTTTCATGGAAATCAAGGCTCAAAATGAGCAGTTAAGAGTGTATTTGTATGATCAGTTTCTTAAGGCAACACCTGCCAAACAGCAGAGGTTGATGGCAGCATATGACTTTAAAGAAGAAAAATGATTCTCAGCCACTTCAAGCCCAAGATACCGCAGCCACAGTCAACTGTAGATTATGTGAAGACTAGTCTAGAGGTCCTTGCCAAGGACATTCACCCGATGGATCAAATAGAGCTGCATAAATAGATGGGTGAGATGGTCTATGCTACTTTAGTAGATAAGGCCATGCTGGCCCATGAATTGAAGGAGTCTTTAAGAAACACAAATGCTCAGCTAGATTTGGAAAGACTGTCCTCCTTGGCCAAAG
Organism: Pinus tabuliformis; assembly: GCA_031772625.1. NCBI lineage: Eukaryota > Viridiplantae > Streptophyta > Pinopsida > Pinales > Pinaceae > Pinus > Pinus tabuliformis. The sequence goes on along the minus strand of CM062808.1, from coordinate 496,335,940 downwards.
ACAATAGAATTAAAACATTGGAGGACATTATTGTGGACCTAGGACATGATCCCAAGGACCCTAAGGCTGTCAAAGCCCTTATGAAGAAAAAGGAAGATGACATTGCTGCCCTTAGAAAACAATTGGGATTGGCTCCTACTATGCACGCACAAACTGCAGAGCTGGCGCAAGAAAAAGAGGCTGAGGATACAATGGATCTACTGATGAAAATGAATGAAAGAATAATTCAGATGGAGAAAGAATTGGAAAGAGCAGTGCAAGGAAAGAAGGGAGAGTCGACCTCCCAGCCACCTCAAACAGTTCCTACTGATGTCCCTGTTTCTCCTACACAAGCAGCAGTGATCCCCCCTATCATCCCAGCATCCACAACAACCTCATCCACCACAGATGCTACAACAGCAACAACAACAGTCCCTGAATCTAGCATGAGCATGGATGAAATGACGAAAGCTGTCAAGGAGCTAGAACTTCAGGCAACATAGATAAAAGAGGCCAAGGAAAAACTCGCCAAACTAGAAGTGAGCTACGATAAGTCCAAGGTGACAGTAGCTGAAAAAACAAGGGAGATTAAGGCCCTCAGTGACAAAATAAAGGCCTTGGAGAAGGAGCTGAATTTGGAGAAGACCCTGGATGAAATAAAAAAGATTTTGTGGTCCAAAATTGGCCAATCAATCACTAGGCAATGGAAATCAATCCAAACCATGCACGAGCAAATAGAATTGATAGGCCGGGCTCAAATTGAGAATTAGAGGGCTAGAACAGCATTGGGGAATATGCCTGAGAAGGCCAGCAGAATGATTCATTTCCTGAACACTCACACCAAGGAAGAGTTGGTAGCATTAAACATCAGCAACAGGACATAGACTGTCCTAACAGTGAAAAGGGTGCTGACTTTAAAGAATTTTTTCCAAAGTCTAGAACGAAAATGTCAGGAGATGCAGGCAGAAGTAGATGAATTCAGGCTAAACCTCGGAGCATTGCAGAGCAGAGGATTGCCCAGCCTATTGACTAGTGCTGGAAGAATACTGACCTAGGAACAATATGCCACTAGAATGAATACTTTTATTACAAACCATATCACAACATCTTCAAGTTCCTCAGCAGAAGCATGACCCCCATCATGACAGAACCTTTATGACAAGCTGGAAAACCTGTTTTATATTGAGCATGAAATCAATCATCTTTTTGAGGTCACACCTACTTTTTACAAATATACTGAGGTAGATGAGACATTGATAAAGATACAGAGACATCAGTTGCCTAGAGAAGATTGGTGGCAAGCAATGCTGGAAGTCTTGCCCAAATAATCTCGGTCTTTTCCCTCTTCGTTCAGCTTCAAATTTTGGTCATCTACAGGTCAGCAGAATTCAGTACGCTGGCATCAGACTGAGCAGCTAGACAACAGGTGGACAAGGTCAGACCAACAACTCATCAAAGTGCTGGGGCAGCAAGCCCAAAAAATGAAAAATTAAAAGCGCAGGCCCAACCGACTCAGTTGGTCCCAAAAGTAAAAAATTTTCTAACAATATGGACAGCTATTACATTACTAGTTATTGCAACAATTACTCTTTTCATTTACTTTCTTGGAAGAGTTGGTGATGTAATTTATTACATGAGGACTCATCATCTAGATATTTCCTATCATATTTTTGTATATATACCCCCCCATAGAATGTATTTGGGGTTGGTGAATGATTATCGCTCTAAGAGCTGCGCTGTAAGTTTCAGATTATCTAATACAAAGAGCTGATGAAGTTTATGATTTCTGCACTATCTGGATGTGAATGTGATGGACTGCGTTCTGCTACAGAATTCCTGTGTTGTCTAACGAAACAATAAGTTTTTCTAAACCATGTTTTGTCCTTTCAACATTTGCTAAATTCACATTTATGTTCATGATCTCAGAACAGAGAAGAAGAATAGCTCAGGACTTGAGTAACTGCACCCTTTGCTCAATCTCTGTCTCTAACCATGTTTTCTGCAGAATTGGTCATAAATATGAATTCTTAATTGCTCATATTTGCACTAATTCTTTCATTATGAATGCTATCTAGGAATTCTTAATCGCTCCTAGATAATATTCTCATCTTTCCCTCTATCAGCATAGTGAAAGATACTTAACTGCCTTTCATTCCCTGATTCCATGCCATCTATTCCTAAATTTGAAGATTTGTTTCATGGATACCTGTCTGGCTCTGTAGTAGTTCCTCTTCTCCAACAAGCACTTTCAGCTGCACACAAGCATTGACTCCATTGCCCAATGGTCTAAGTTATTCTGAAAATGGCATATGAGTTCTATTTGAAATCATCATCCAACCAAATTCAAAACAAAATCCTGTGTGTTATAACTAGTCTAAAATTACACCAAAACAAAGTTAAATCATAAAGAGAGAGCCCTCTCTGGTTACAGGTAGGCTAGGACATGTAGCTGAAAGATTGGTTAGTGGTTACCTCAGCCGTATTCCCTTAGTAGTCAAAGGGAACAACCTGAGTGATAACATCATTGGCGACCCACTGGGGACCAGACGAACTTTTCCAATTGCTGTCTATTCCTTAAAACTACAGATGAAGCCTGAATGTCAGCCAGGAAGCCTTTGAAACTGTTCTTGCTTTGCATTTACAGGATTAAATAAAAGTTGCTTCAGTCAATCTTCATTCTAGTTTTGAGCTCTAAACATCTGTTCCAAAAAGTTTAATCAATTCCTTCCTGAACTAGAAACATTCCCAGAAAAATACCAAAAAAAAATTTGGAAGCTGGCTCCAAAGAAGAAAACTCATTATACCAGGTCAAATCCCGACCCTGATCCTCCAGCTGTTTTTGACAATCCCAACTTAATCCCAAAGATCCTTATAAAACAATAAAAGATCTTACTGATTCTAGCCCTGAGGCAGTTCAGCAAAGTTATATTCCAACCCCTGCTAAAACCTCAGTCCATCCTCACACTGCTCCTTCTTCTCCTTCTTCCTCATCCACCTCTCAAAGCACCTTCTCTACACCACCATCTACCACCCATATTTCTACCACAGTTACTATTGTTCCAGCTGTTCCAGTTCTTCCTGTTGTTCCATTGATCCCTGTCAATATGGCAAATAGATATGCCCCTTTACAGTTACCTGGAAATCCAGGGGCTATGCCTCAGGATTATCAAAGTAAGATCACTTATTTTGATGGTACAGGTACCTATACTGCCCTACAACATACAAAGAAAATGCAAGACTACTTTGAAAACTATGAGATAGACGCTGATGATGTAAGAATGAAAATTTTTGTCCAAAGTTTAATAGGCGAAGTAAGAACTTGGTTTAGAGCGCTTACTGCAAATTCCATAGCTGACCCAGAGTCCCTCTACCAGACATTTCTCCACAGATGGGAAAAGAAAAAAGATCCACTACACATATTATCTGAGTATGACACCATAAAAAGAGGCCCCCAAGAAATTGTCCTAGACTATTGTGCAAGATTCAACAATGTTTACAATGCTATTCCTCAAAAGCTTAGACCTCCACCTGACTTAGCTTTGATCAAATTCCCTGATGGATTTGATTCTGACATGGCATATCAACTAAGGGAAAGAGCCCCTCCGACCTTAGCAGACATGCAAAATATAGCTGTTAGTGTGGAGGCAAACCTAATTGCTAAAAGAAATAGGGCAAGAGCTGAAAGGAGAACTACTTTTAAAGATGAACCTTCAGCCTTTGAACAAAAATTGGATGCAATCATCAAAGGTATGGACAGACTTGGGGATAGGGTGGAAACCATCGAAAGAAAGTCATCGTGGGAAGGTCAACCAAGTGCTACAAGGAACCCGAACTTTAGAAAGAATCAAAATCCAAATGTTGGAAGAGCTGGCCTTGATCAGGACATCAGACCTCCCTTTCAACAAAACTATGCTGAAGCATCAACATCTAGTGAACCAATTGAGGATCCTCAAATCAACTTGATGGGCTTGGACAGTGAACACCAAGTCTTTCTAACACAAGAAGATCAAGATAATCATGACATCAATCAATTTCAAACCAAATCAGGAGAGTCATTTGATTTTAGGGAAGGCTACGATGCAACAGTCTATGAGGTTCACAAACAATACAAATTAAGGAGCAGAACCATAGATGTGCCCAAAACTGTCAAACCAAAGGATACTAAACAACCAAAAAAACTAAAAGATAAAGCTGCTACTACAAAATCGTCAGATAGAATAAACCCAAACCCAAGAGAAGTCACTGTGGAAGACATATCAGATGTACAACCCTTAAAAAATCAGACATTTATAAGTCCTCACACAAAAGAAATTTTGAGCAGTACTCCTGAAAATATTCCCAAAACAGAGGTACCTCAAAACAACACCCAAACTCAAGAGAAGGTCACTAATGACCCACCTGAAAAAGAAAAGCTTGTTGTCCCCAACACAAAGCTGCAGATTGAAAAACCCTTTAACTTGGAAACAGAAATAGGTAAACTGAAGATAGCCATTCCTCTCTCAGAATTGGCCAAACATGAGATATACAGACAACAAATCAATAGGTCCCTCCAAATACCAGACAATAGGGATGCTGTAAATATTTTAGATGACCAACCTGAATTACTTTTTGGTCCTGAGGTCAACGGAAAGATAGCAAATGGAGGAGTTCCACCTTTTTATGTTAGCCTAAACATTCATGACAAGGTGTTACATAACGCAATGTTTGATTCAGGAGCCTCCCATAACCTAATGCCTAAATCTATGATGGAAAAGCTAGACCTAGACATCACCAGACCTTACAAGGATCTATTCTCATTTGATTCCAGCCAGGTCAGATGTTTAGGACTAATCACAGACCTGTGTGTATCCCTGGTCCAATACGCAACTAAAACAATTATGATGGATGTGGTGGTAGTTGACATTCCACCCAAATATGGCATGCTTTTATCAAGATCTTGGGGAGCCAAACTCCAAGGATCTTTGCAATTGGACATGTCCTATGCCACTATTTTAGTATTTGGGCAACAAAAGAGATTATATCGAGAAACACTGATGAAATACGTGGTTAGCAGTCAGGAAAAGCCCCAAAACTTTCCCATCTATTCTATCCATTCTGATATGGATTCATTCATCTTGTTTAATACTGATATGTGTCCTCCAATTGATGATAAACCTTTGGCTGTAGAGCGAAAAATCTGCACAAATCAAGAATCTGTTACCCAAAACCTAGGGACTATTGAAATGATTGATGTAACCAGAATACAAGACAAACTAAATGAAACAAAAAACTTAAGTTTGCCCACTCTGAAAATCATTGCAACTCCCAAAACTGACCACAAGCAAGAAATCTTATGGTACTTAGAGTTTGATGGCTCAGTAAACAAATTAGGAGCAGGGGCAGGGGTTTGGATACACAACATGCAGAATGACCATGCTGAGGGTCATGCATATAGGTTGAATTTCAGGTGTACAAACAATATGGCCGAGTATGAAGCCCTCTTACTAGGACTAAAGCTCATCAAAAACCTGGGTGCAACCAAAGTTTAAATTTTAGGAGACTTAGATCTAATCATACAGTAGATGAAGGGAAATTTTGTCACAAACCATCTTAGGATGAGGGCTTAGAGAGGAGCATCCATTGAAATACTTAACACTTTCTTAGAATTTCAGCTCACCAAAATCTCAAGAAAGCACAATTTACATGCACACAGCTTGGCAACCTTTGCCAGCACATGCAAGTTACCATTAGAGCCCAACCACAATTTCACTGCTGAAATCAAACATAGACCTGTAGTCCCTGATAATGTCAAAATTGGCAGATTTTTGAAAATGACACACAGATAAATAACTTCTTGACTCTAAAGGAGGAATTCTCTAACATCAACATTGATACCTACACTATGCATGATCAACAACAGAAAAACAGAATTGAGCATAATATATCAGCTGAAATAGCAAGGAAGATTTTGCATCCAACTACTTTTGATGACAAAAATATACAACAGCTGAAACAAACAGATTTTGATGAAATAGCTGAGGCTGAAGCTGAAGTAATTGATCTAAAGGACAATTTTCTTCCCACACGCTTAACCCCTTTGGAGGATTTATTCGATTCAAATGACATCTCCAGGAAGCCAAAAATACAACCACTGAATGCTGAAGTTGAGGACTGCAACATTGGAACCACAGAAAATCCCAAAATGGTAAAACTCTCCAAAACCTTTCCTGCTGATCAGAAATTGAAATACATTGACTTACTCAAGGAATTCCAAGATGTGTTTGCCTGGAGTTATGAGGACCTCAAATCCTATGATACCTCAGTCATCCAACATACTATACCCTTGAAAGAAAATCAAAGGCCTTTTAAACAAAAGCTTAGAAGAGTGAACCCTGTCCTTCTCCCTCTAATTGAAAAAGAAGTTAAACGTATGTATGAGGCAGGAATCATTGCTCCAATCAGGTTCTCAGAGTGGATTTCAAATCTGGTGCCTACTAGAAAGAAAACAGGAGAGATAAGACTATGTGTGGACCTAAGGAATTTAAACAAAGTCTCTCTCAAAGACCATTATCCCTTACCAAAAATGGACCATATCTTACAAAGGGTAGTGGGAGCCTCTAGGATCTCATTGTTAGATGGATTCTCAGGATTCAATCAGATTTTAGTACACCCGAATGACCAAGATAAAATTGCCTTTACAACACCTTGGGGAACATTTAAATATGTCAAAATGCCTTTTGGACTTAAAAATGCAGGGGCCACTTTTCAAAGAGAAATGGACATAGCCTTTTCCAAAGAAATCCATGATTTCCTAGTCATATACCTTGATGATCTCACTACCTTTTCAAAATCAGACCAAGAACACTTAGAACAGTTAAGGCAAGTTTTCCTAATTTTCAGAAAATATGGCATATCTTTGAATCCAAAGAAATCACTGTTTGGCCTAGAGGAAGGCAAGCTCCTAGGTCATATAATTTCAAAAGATGGCATTAGGATCGACCCGGACAGAATTCAAGCTATCCTTCAAGTGCCTCATCCAAGAAACATCAAAGAATTACAAGCTTTTCTAGGGAAGATCAACTTCTTAAGAAGATTCATCCCTAATTTGGCCGAGCTGATTAGACTGTCAAACAATATGCTGAAGAAAGATTCTAAAGTCAAATGGACCATGGAAGCTAAACAAGCCTTTGAGGACATCAAAAGAGCTTTGACAAATACACCAGTCTTCACAAGTCCCAGGTTTGATAGAGATTTCATCATTTTTTCCTTTGCTTTTGAACACACAATTGCTGTTGTCCTATTGCTAAAAGATGACCAAGGGTGTGAGAAGACCATTGCATTCTTTAGCAAAGCTCTTAGAGACGCTCCCTTAAAATATCAGATCATGGAAAAGAAAGCTTATGCCCTGGTAAAGGCCATCAAAGACTTCAGAATTTACATTCTATACTCTCATGTGATTGCCTATGTCCCAAATGCTGTGGTTAAAGACATTTTAACTCAAGAAGGAATTGAAGGCAAAAGGGGCAAATGGATTGCTAATATCTTAGAATATGACATTGAAATCAAGCCAAAAAAAATGATCAAAGGACAAGGGCTAGCCAAACTGATGACTGAAACCAATTTTCAAGCCCTTGATATCAATGAACTGGACAACGAGCAGGAGATGGCGACTCCATAGATCAAACAAGCCTTTTTACAATTCCCTTGGTACACTGATATATGTTTTGTATTGTTAAACCTGCAAGATCCTCCAGGGTTGTCCAGAACTAAGAAAAGATTCTTGAACATGAAAGCATCAAAGTTTTGTATTATAGACAATCTGTTATTTTGGAAAAATCATGAAGGGATTTTACTCAATTGCCTAACATTAGATGAAACTGATAATGTCCTCAAGGAATTTCATGCAGGTGACTGTGGAGGACACTTATATTGGAAGTCTACAGCTGATAAAATTCTAAGGGCTGGATTTTATTGGCCCTCCCTGTTTGCTGATGTGAAAAAGTTTGTAATATCTTGCCATAAATGCCAGATCTTTGAAGGCAAGAGAAAGCTGTTACCTCTACCACTCAAACCTATTACAACTGAAATACCATTCCAACAATGGGGGTTAGACTTCATTGGTGAAATCCACCCTTCATCCTCTGGCCAACATAGGTGGATTTTGACTGCCACAGACTACTTTACCAAATGGATAGAAGCCATCCCTTGTAGGCAAGCCAATGATTCAATCATCATGCAATTTGTAGAAACCAACATCTTGTCTAGATTCGGCTGTCCTGAGAAAATTATCACAGATAATGCAGCTGCTTTCAAATCCAAAAGAATGATCAACTTCTGCCACAAATACCACATTACCTTAGGCCATTCCACAACCTATTATCCTCACGGCAATGGCCTAGCTGAGTCCTCCAACAAAAGCCTCATCAACATCATCAAAAAGGTATTGGATGAAAACAAAAAGAATTTGCATAAGAAGCTGGTAAATGCACTATGGGCGGACAGATTGACCACTAAAAGATCCATTGGTACAAGTCCATATGAACTAGTTTATGGAATGGAGGCAAGGTTCCCTTCATCTTCGGGAATCCCTGTAATCAAGTTGCTGCAAGAAATACAAGCTAAGCCTAATGATATTCAAAGAAGGATTAATCAGACTATACACTTGCAGCAAACAAGAGAAGAAGTATATCAGAGAACTCAGGTTCTACAAGATAAACTCAAGAAGATCTTTGACAAGAGAACAAAGGCTGAAGATTTCCTTATAGGAAACAAAGTGTTGAGATGGGATTCTAGGAGGGAGGACAAAGGGAAACATGGGAAATTTGATTTTCTGTGGAAAGGACCTTATGTCATTTATGCTGTACAAGGTAATAACACATACTTTCTGAAGAGTTTGGATGGCACAGATACTGAGGAAGGCCCAGTCAATGGGCGAATGCTCAAGCATTATTTTGATCCCCTTTCATGAACATAGCACAAATATATATTGTACATAAATATTTGTAATTCCAGCATTTTATTTACAGCAGTATGATAAGGAAATAAATGCAGCAAATTTTGAAGAGGAAAATCAGGGAACTGCACCATTCTTTAATATATATCTTGACTCTATCATAAGAAATCGAGAACAGCACTTGGGAAGTATATAGATGATGATCAATACTCAGAAAAGCCAGTAAAGACAGAGCTGTAATCACAGATCAGCTCATCAGGACTGCATATAGGATACAAAGGTTCAGATCATTGATATTCAAGAGAAGGAATTTTCAGGCTACAGCAAAATTTGGAAATAAGGCAATCTGACCTGTTGTTCTTGGCTTTTTAATTTAAAAAAGCCATCCCCACGTGGAGCCACTGTTAGGTTCCTATACCAATAGGTTTCATTTTTCATGATTGACAGTGGAAGGGCCAAATATGTTCATCTTTTGTGCTGCAAAGGTTCCATATTTTCTATGCAGATAGGCAGAATTAAAAAATGTGAAGAGGGTATGCCCTAAAAGAATTATCAAAGGGAAAAAAGAGTAAATTGGTCATAAAGAAAAATAAAAATGAAGCCCAAAGAACGACTAGGAAAGTGGCTAGCCAAAATTCCATTTCTAGCTTCATGGATGGCCCAACAGTTCAATCTGGACCATGCCATGTTTTAAATTGCTTGTTGTAGACTAGAGAATGAATATCTGTCCAAACAGTTCAAGCTTGGCAGATCACTAGCTAGGTAGAGAAATTTAGGAGCCCAACTGCTTAATCTAGGCCCTTGGAAGAGATAAGGGTCGATTTAGATAGGAGGGCAGTCAAAAGAAAAGAGGATAATCAGGGTTTGCAAGTCTAAGTGCACCCATTCAAAAGGAAGAAAAAATGTTAGGTGTATTAGGCTGGGTAGGTAGTTTGGATTTGCAGAAACAAGGCTTTGATCACCTCATGTATTATCAGTCAGAGCTCATCTCATCAATGAAAGAAAGGTCAAAGTAGTGGTCTAATGGCAGGACTTTGGAAGCATGACTAACTCCCTTTCATCCCCCTCAAAGGTTCTTACTAACACCCCCTTCAGGACTTTGGGATCTTCCCAACAAGTCCTGTTTTCAGTTCATTTTTGTAAAATATCAAGTCAAGTTTTGACTTCCTTCATGAAAAGAAGCCACATTTCTTGTGTAAAATCACTCCTCCACATTCCATGCAATTCTTATGTCTAAGTTTCATTTTATAAACTTAGCCCTTTTTACTATACTTTCACCTCATAAACTCATATTAACTCCTAATTCTATTATATAGCTCCCTGGCTACTTTCCAATCCCCATTGCTACAAAAAAATATGTAAAAAACCCCAAAATATATTAAATATCCCACCCTATAGCATTATAGCTATGTATATATAGTTTTGGAAAATAATAGTCCATTTGGGACTATTATGAACCCTTCCGCGTCCTAACTTCGGAGTTAACTTAACATTCGGTTAAGTTAATAACCTCTTTCCCCACCCCTTTACCCATAAAACTTTGCCATCCTACCCTTTCGCGCTCACTGTTTAAAAATCTTGGTTTAAATGTTTATTTAAAACATTAAACGCTGCCGGCGCATAACCTATTAACCCACTTTCCAAAGTCTAAACCATGGCGCATGTGTTTAAACACCGAATATTCGCGCGGGTCCCATTCTGAAGTTGCACGACACCCCGATCACCCCACCAGCCGTCCGATCCCCAGTGCTCCAGATCCAACGGTGGGCGGGCGTTTTCATGCCCCGATCCGCCGGAGGTTACCATCCAGGGGATGGGCGGTTTCCCTGCCGTACCCCCTCCACGTGTCGGCCTCCCGGCGTTTTCGGAGGCCCCTCCCCCAATACCGCCTATGCTCAAAGGTGGTGTGGGGAAAACCGGATACCACCCTCCGTCCCCTGATGTCAGCAACCACGTCATTTGTGATGTCACCACTGTGTCCCTGCCACTGCTCCACGTCATTGACACTTCATCCGCCCGCGTCCACACCCTGCCACCGTGTCACCGCCACATCAGCGCCCGAATCAGATTCCACGTCATCCTGCTGTACCCGAGACCCGCCAATGATGTCATGCTGACGTCATTGCGGAAAAGCGCCAAAAGCACAAATGCGCAAAATTTTCATAAAAAACGCGCATATTCGACCATTTCATGTCATTCTTATGGTCATGTTGGAGACTTGCGCACACTCTTTCATGTCATTTTACCTCTAGAATTCGAATTCAAACAATTGAGCCGGAGCCGCCTGCAGATTCACATCCGTTGTTCGCCACCATACCAGCTCAATTTCCCTCGCCGACTTTAACCAGGTACTTGCCAAATTTCACCCATTTTCCCTGCTTTCACCATTTTCTCCATTTTAGTTGCTTGAATACCTGCAAGTACCCAAATTAAAGACACCTCTTGCACCTGAATGCTACTTAAAACCCATTTGATAAACCCCCTGCTAAAAAGAACAACTGAACCCGCGCCCACCTGCAGTTTCACCATCAAAAAACAGTTTTTAAGTTTGCATTGCCGGGAAATTTTCATATTTACCGTGCATTCACCCCTTTTTGCCAAATCCTCTGCAAAAAACTTCACTCATTCGGCTAAAATAATCCCTTTTCCCCTCTGCATTTTTCCCACAATCCCTTAATCCACAGAATTCTTTCAAGAGAAGAGAAACATATCTATACTCTGCAGAAATTTACCTCTTTTATCATAAATCCAGAAAGTCAAGACTACTGTTCCACTTAACTCAGTCTCCAACTCATTTACAAATCCTCATAAGCAGTCATCCTCAGTTTGTTATTGCTCTAAAACTTCAGTCCAAAGATAACATCAAAAAAGTTTTATAATGGCCACTCCAACAGCTCTTAGTGTCACTCCTATCAATCCACCAAACAGAGAGCTTGAAGCCATGCCCCTAGCTGATAAAGATTACCTCATTCAAGATTTAGTTGGGGACAGGAATCACCTGCAAACCTTCTGCCAGTTGAGAAACAGTTTTTTGAGTAACTGTGACATGTATGGCATATGGGAGTCCAATTTGCCTTTTTACTTCCTCGCCTCTGTAAATGTTTTTCCTGAGATTATCCGTCTGTGTGCTGAGAGCTATGATCCAACTCAGAGAGCTGTCAAGTCTCCATCTGGGAGCATACTCTTTTATATTACTCCTGACTCCATCAACCAGATGTTAAACTTCAAACAGACTCAACTATTGTTTCCTTTCTCTATGAATTACCTGCTGGATGAAGGTTCCAAGCTCTCCAGCTCTGAGATTGCAAGAATTACCAAGACATTCATGAGGGCAGACTGCCAACCTACTGAGCCACCTCCATTCCTATATGTAAACTTCAATGAGGTGGGCAAACTACTTGTAGATATGATCTCTTATGTGCTGGGTTTTAAGACAAGTGAGCACATTGATGAAACAGTGTTGGTTCTGCTGTCTGCATACAACCTAGGACAACCCCCTGCTGTCAAGTATAACTATGCCGAGTTCATAGCCAATAAAATGCATGACCAATTAGTAAAGCTGGATAGGGAAGGAATCTTTAAATATTCTTCATATATCTATCATTTGTTCATGTTTTATCTGTCTAAAAGCTTCCAATTCCCCATCAAGAAGTTGGATGCTAAGGGTGAAAGAAGGTCTGTCATCTTTTGGTCATCAGTTTTTCATGAGGTCCAAAACTCTCCATTTTCCTACTGTGAGTTCATTGACCAATTTGTATATCCAGTCTCTTGTCTCATAATGAGAAGTCCTCCTCCTAGATTATCATATGACATGAAAAAGATCTTGCAGCTGTCTGAGACTTACAAAATAGGTGATTGGTATTTCTACCAAAATCACACTGTCATAAGAATCTATGGCTGTGAGCTTTGTGCTTACAGGCTCCCGAGATATGTACCAATGAGACTTTTTGCCTTAGAATATTACAAGCAACTCATCAATTTAGACCTCACTCATTTCCATAGTGCCAAGAAGAAAGCTTGCTTGAAATTTAGAGATCATCTAGGCCCCTTCATTATGAACAAGAAAGAGGGTTGGCAAGAGGCTAACCAAATATTGGGGCAAAAACTCAAGCTGAAGAGAAGTTTTCGGTGGGTTCCTTATGATCTGGATGGATTTATCAATGCCAGAAGAGTTAAATATAGGCTATTTGCCTATGACCATTGTAAATTTCCACAAATTGAACAATATGTAAACCAAGATGAGTGGCTGGCAGGGACACTAGTTGAGGAGTTTGCTCAAGAAGAAATTATGGAGCAAAATGTCACAGATCTAGAAAAAACTCTTGACTTCGATTCTTTTGACCAGGTAACCTTCAAACTACCTCAGCAAGTCAGAGAAGGTCCATCCATAGTTGCAGCTTCACAAGCTGCCCAGCAACAGTCTACACCAGCAATAGGTACATCAAAAGAAAAAGAGCCAATGGATGCAGAGCAAGAAAAGGTTGCAGAACAACCTACCACCTCAAAGGAGAAAATTCAAGAACAAGCCCCTCCACAGCAAACAGAGGCACTACAAGTGCCAATATTACAAACTCTGGCTAATGAAGAAAGAGGTAAGAAGCGAGACCGAGAGGACTCCACACCTGCTAGTGGGCCTACGTAGCAACCTGAATCCAAGAGGCAAAGAGTTGATTCTCCATTTGAGGAAGAAATTATTGAGGACATCCCAGAAAGTCCAGGAAGAGAAAGGGAAGCAAGCCAAAACACACCTACTAGCTCCTTCCAGCAAGAGCAAGAGAAGCAGCAGGGCAAGGAGGTATCCTCCTCGATACAGCAAAGCAAGCGGCCAAGTATCAAAACTGCTTTCGTGGAAATCAAGGCTCAAAATGAGCAATTAAGAGTGCAGTTGTATGATCAGTTTCTTAAGGCAACACCTGCCAAACAACAGAGGTTGATGGCAGCATATGACTTTAAAGAAGAAAAAATGATTCTCAGCCACTTCAAGCCCAAGATACCGTAGCCACAGTCAGCTGCAGATTATGTGAAGACTAGTCTAGAGGTCCTTGCCAAGGACATTCACCCGATGGATCAAATAGAGCTTCATAAACAGACGGGTGAGATGGTCTATGCTACTTTAGCAGATAAGGCCATGCTGGCCCATGAATTGAAGGAGTCTTTAAGAAACACAAATGCTCAGCTAGATTTGGAAAGACTGTCCTCCTTGGCCAAAGACAATAGAATTAAAACATTGGAGGACATTATTGTGGACCTAGGACATGATCCCAAGGACCCTAAGGCTATCAGGGCCTTTACAAAGAAAAAAGAAGATGACATTGCTACCCTTAGAAAACAATTGGGATTGGCTCCTACTATGCACGCACAAACTGCAGAGCTGGCGCAAGAAAAAGAGGTCGAGGATACAATGGATCTACTGATGAAAATGAATGAAAGAATAATTCAGATGGAGAAAGAATTGGAAAGAGCAGTGCAAGGCAAGCAGGGAGAGTCGACCTCCCAGCCACCTCAAACAGTTCCTACTGATGTCCCTGTTCCTCCTACATAAGCAGCAGTGATCCCCCCTATCATCCTAGCATCCACAATAGCCTCATCCACCACAGATGCTACAGAAGCAACAACAAAAGTCCCTGAATCTAGCATGAGCATTGATGAAATGATGAAAGCTGTCAAGGAGCTAGAACTTCAGGCAACAGAGATAAAAGAGGCCAAGGAAAAGCTGGCCAAACTAGAAGTGAGCTACAATAAGTCCAAGGTGACAGTAGCTGAAAAAACAAGGGAGATTAAGGCCCTCAATGAAAAAATAAAGGCCTTGGAGAAGGAGCTAAATTTGGAGAAGACCCTGGTTGAAATAAAAAAGATTTTGTGGTCCAAAATTGGCCAATCAATCACTAGGCAATGGAAATCAATCCAAACCATGCACGAGCAAATAGAATTGATAGGCCGGGCTCAAATTGAGAATTAGAGGGCTAGAACAACATTAGGGAATATGCCTGAGCAGGCCATCAGAATGATTCATTTCCTGAACACTCACACCAAGGAAGAGTTGGCAGCATTAGACATCAGCAACAGGACAAAGACTGTCCTAACAGCGAAAAGGGTGTTGACTTTAAATAATTTTGTCCAAAGTCTAGAACGAAAATGTCAGGAGATGCAGGAAGAAGTAGATGAATTCAAGCTAAACCTCAGAGCATTGCAGAGCAGAGGATTGCCCAACCTATTGACTAGTGCTGGAAGAATACTGACCCGAGAATAGTATGCCACCAGAATGAATACTTTTATTACACACCAGATCACAACATCTTCAAGTTCCTCAACAGAAGCAGGACCCCCATCAGGACAGAACCTTTATGACAAGCTGGAAAACCTGTTTTATATTGAGCAGGAAATCAAACATCTTTTTGAGGTCACGCCTACTTTGTACAAATATACTGAGGTAGATGAGACATTGATAAAGATTCAGAGACATCAGCTTCCTAGAGAAGATTGGTGGCAAGTAATGCTAGAAGTCTTGCCCAAATAATCTAGGTCTTTTCCCTCTTCGTTTAGCTTCAAATTTTGGTCAGATTTTGGTCATTTACAGGTTAGCAGAATTCAGTACGCTGGCATCAGACTGAGCAACTAGACAACAGGTGGACAAGGTCAAACCAACAACTCATCAAAGTGCTGGGGCAGCAAGCCCAAAAAATGCAAAATTAAAAGCGCAGGCCCAGACGACTCAGTTGGTCCCAAAAGTAAAAAAATTTCTGACAATATGGACAGCTATTACATTACTAGTTATTGCAGCAATTACTCTTTTCATTTACTTTCTTGGAAGAGTTGGTGATGTAATTTATTACATGAGGACTCATCATCTAGATATTTCCTATCATATTTTTGTATATATACCCCCCCATAGAATGTATTTGGGATTGGTGAATGATTATTGCTCTAAGAGCTGCGCTGTAAGTTTTAGACTATCTAATACAAAGAGCTGATGAAGTTTATGATTTCTGCACTATCTGGATGTGAATGTGATGGACTGCGTTCTGCTACAGAATTCCTATGTTGTCTAATGAAACAATAAGTTTTTCTAAACCATGTTTTGTCCTTTCAACGTTTGCTAAATTCACATGTATGTTCATGATCTCAGCAACAGAGAAAAATAATAGCTCAGGACTTGATTAACTGCACCCTTTGCTCAATTTCTGTCTCTAACCATGTTTTCTGCAGAATTGGTCATAAATATGAATTCTTAATTGCTCATATTTGCACTAATTCTTTCATTATGAATGCTGTTTAGGAATTCTTAATTACTCCTAGATAATATTCTCATCTTTCCCTCTATCAGCATAGTGAAAGATCCTTAATTTCCTTTCATTCCCTGATTACATGCCATCTATTCCTAAATTTGAAGATTTGTTTCATGGATACCTGTCTGGCTCTGTAGTATTTCCTCTTCTCCAACAAGCACTTTCAGCTATACACAAGCATTGACTCCATTGCCCAATGGTCTAAGTTATTCTGAAAACTACATATGAGTTCTATTTGAAATCATCATCCAACCAAATTCAAAACAAAATCCTGTGCGTTATAACTAGTCTAAAATTAAACCAAAACAACGTTAAATCATAAAGAGAGAGCCCTCTCTGGTTGCAGGTAGGCTAGGACCTGTAGCTGAAAGATTGGTTAGTGGTTACCTCGACCGTATTCCCTTAGGAGTCAAAGGGAACAACCTGAGTGATAACAGGTAAATCGAGATGCTCCATATGTAAGCAAAACCAAGTCAAAATGAAGTAACATTCATGAGTAAGGTGCCACAATCCAATTTTGTATTCAAAGCTTGAGCATAACTCCAATTTTACACATAAAAATGATAGGAGAAAACTTCCCCTATTTATACAAAAAGATGAGAAGCTATCTCATTAATGAGAGTCCATGAATCTCTCCCCATATCTCTAGAGTTACAATCAAAATAGGAAATGATAAGACACATGTATTCTTAGAGTTTCAATACAAATAGGAAATGGGACACATTTCCTCATGATCCCATGATCTTCTCCACTCAAATTCGAATTTGGTTTTGGGAGGCCACATAAGGGTCTTTTAGAAGCTTCCTTTTGACCTACACATGTCAACAATCTCATCCCACTTGTTAGGTATAAGCATATGCACATTATTTTCTAATTTTTAACCATAAATTCACTTAAAAATGCTAAGACTTAATAAATTTTGCAAAAACATAAATGTGACCCAATAATGATAATGGTAAAGTAAATGTAATGAAATAAAGGTGGAGTGAAGGTGACAATATGGAAATATAAGTGAAAATGTAATGGAAGTGAATGACAATTTCAAGGCCCAACAGTTCTTCTATATCTTTCGACAAAGTTTTACATCTCCTTATATAGTTTTCGATACTACAAAACAATGCTCCACATACTATGGATTTGACAAAATAATGACTAAAACTCAATACCTTTACAAAATAAGGGGCTTTGACTCGCCCTAAAGCCCCTAAAACACAACGTGATGAATATAAATTCATTAGCTCTGTGCGTTGTGCTCCTCAAAATGCGGAGTCTTTGACCCAAAACTTGGACCAAGTTGGGCTACACTCAACAGACCCCCATCACTCACCCTTGACTCATCCTGAGTCACTTAGCTTTGATTCCATTGATTTTTGCTACAATTCCATCGTAGACTACATTATACTGTTGGACCATCTCTGCCATTTGTTTCTCCTGTTTGTGTGCTTCATCCAACAATGTTTATGTGGTTGGGGCAAGAACCTTCTGCAATATTTATGCCTCCCTTTTCTTCAATTCTTTGAGCCTTTCGTCCACTTCCTGAGATAGTTTAATGGCGTCATCCTAACATGACTGAGTCCTTGCCTGCAAAATCTTCTCCTTCCTTTGAAGATCATCTATTTACTTTTGTAGGTTCTTCCCTTTAGTAATACTAGCGAGTTTATGTAATACTGGTAGGGTCTTTACAGCTGCCAAGATTTCATCACAGTGCTTCTGCTTCACCTATAATTATTCCTCAATATTTTGGATGTTTGGATCCTTCTAGAGAGGTCGAAATATGCATCGTGTCATCCAATAATTTCCCGTAGTCTGCCACTGTGTCAGAGATACTTTTCATTGTTTCCTTTAATTCTTTTTGCCTCTGCTCCCACACTTCTGGTGGCGTGGTTGGCTGCAACCTTTTTTGCAGCTCTGATATATGCACTTCATACTCGAACTTGATCTTCACCAGTGTATTCTTCAATTCCTTTATTGCGAGGGCGAGCTTCGCAATCTTCTTTGTTGGTGGTTCGTCATCACCAACCTTCACATCTAGGACTGTGCTCCAACTTTCTTCAATGGAATTTTATAACTATTATTGTCATTAATATGCTTCATCTCTTTTCTTAGCCACCTCCTCTAGCTGCTTATTCAATGCAACTTTCTTCTTTTCCATCTACAACGTCATCACCTAGGTTCAATGCTCCTGCTCCTATAGGTCAGTTGTTAAACTTTGATGGAATTCATGCTGCATATCAATGGGCATCGTGATAATATTTATGTTGACATTCTTCTATGCTTTGTATCATTCTTTGTCCTCTGATGGGTACTAGTGAAGTGCCCCAGCTGGCACTTGCATAATTCTAACGCCGAATTGTGTCTCTATTCTTTGCTCTACATGCAGTGAGTGAGCTCTTTGTTCTTTTTGTTTTGCTACATGCGGCAATGCCTTCAACTCCGCGAAGCCCTTCTATACTTTAGTCAATACCATTCTATATCGATCATTAATTATGGCCCATGTCTTCGCTATGATCTCTTGGACCTTCTCTCTGATCTCGTCGATATCCCCATAAGTGAGGACAAGTGTTTCTACACCTTTAGACTGATCAATATTCTGATTTTTCCTCTTGCCTACCACAGTTGTTGTGTCTCTCCTTCTGACAATAAAAGGTGACTCCTCTGATACTCTTACATCACTAACGGGTTCCTCATGCTCCTTTTCTGTTTCCACCTTGGCATCCTTTCCACTTGTACCTGCATCCTGTGGAGTACCCTTCACTATTCCAACCACTCCATTAGGTGGATTCATCCATTCTTCTGACCATTGTTGTACTATGAAAAATAAATCATCTTCAATTACTAAGTCTGGGAATGAGTTCCATGCCTTAGTTGGGTCCTTTGTTGCCTTCACATAAGCTCTATGGAAGTCTGCTTTGAAATCTGCAATGTGACAATACTACTTATACAAACTAGGTGGCAACCTTGGATACTGATTCACCACCATGTGTAGATCCAATGTCATCACCAAAAAGAAAATCCTATTCTCTGTTGTGCTCATTGGATTCTTAGTAAACTAGAGGGAGGCATACCTCACTGCCTCACAAACATCCACCTTGACAGACGGAAACTGTGATTCTTTTGGTTCTTTCCTTGCAATCAATGTGATGAGTATTAACAACCAAGCGTAGTGGAACGTCTTCCCCTCTTCCTATGCTTCCTGTAGTTTATAAAAAATTTGTTGCACAGATAGGAAACCCAATTAAATTGGACTCTTGCACTGCACTGCGTAGTCAAAGACACTACAATTGTAGGCACCTCATTGGCCCTACACTTCCTCATTATTTTACTTGGCAAGATGCTCGCTGTGAAATGCACTCCTTGGTCATCAATGAAGTTAATGTCATATCCCCCAACTTCTTCACTAATCCGAACTTTTTCTTCATCATTTGTGCCATCTCCTTATCCTTATTTTTACCCATAAATTCTTCAACAGTTTCTTTTCCCTCATGAGGCAACGCTGTGATTCTTTTGATTAACATATCGTCAATAGGGATACTCATCCCTAGCCAAATTCATCCATCATGTCCAAGTGCGAGGAGTTGCCTCACACATATTGTATTGGTTGTGCTTCGACCGAAGTTTGGCACATTTGACATATTCAAGAGGCCCACTCTCTGTAATCCTCAAGCCCACTAGAATGACTCCAACCTCATAACTCCACTTTCTCGGTACCAACCCCGCTTTAGATATCTACTTGTTTCAAATTGAGCGTATTTTCTTTGATCATTAAAGTACCAGTTTTCCATATTTAGTTGGGGGATTCTTCCCAACACTTTTCCCTTAAATGACACTTCCTCTAGTAGCAATGGAGTGAATACATCAATATTTCCATCTTTGGGCTCCTTAAACGACTTGGTGTTTGGCTTTCTTGGTCGCATGTAAGGTGGGAACACAACAAGAATCTCTTTTCCGTCTGTTTACATTAATTGAAATTCAACCTCATCCTCACTATCACTGATATGTGAGGCACCTTCTGCTGTATCAACTTCTTTCATTTCTACATGGGCTTCTTCCCCTTATGTTCTTTGTTCTTCGTGCAAACTTTTGTCTGTGTTTTCTTCCTCGCAGATGTTCTGAGTACCACCCTAGAGACCTCAACTGGTATTTTCTACTGTTTCTTCTTCTGTGGCTATGGTTCTATGGGTACCTACATTCTTGGCAACCTCTGGCATCTTGGGGACATGGGTAACTTCACTCTTTATGCCTCGATAATACCCGCTAATCCTTTCTCTGTAAATATTCCAACAAATTCTTAAAAAATCCTCCTAGATATATAGTAGCTATCTTTAATGCAATTTCTCAACTTCCCTAGACAACAAAGTGTCAAATGTGGCACATGATATGGTTTTTATAACAAATTCGAATTCCAGCCTCATGATCACTTCAAGATTTCTCATTTAATGCAGGTATGGGGCTAGATATAGCCAACTATGATTCATATTCTCTTTTCCCACGTCCCTTAATGGAAATTTCCCTTTTAACGATAGCTTTTTCCTTATAACGTCATATTTCCGGTCAACTTCAATGAACCTTCCCTCGTAGCGTAGTTACTTTTCCTTTGTCACAACTCCTTTGGACTTCATCATGTTCTTGAGTATCACACAATAATATTCCTTCGACGAAGTCCCTTTATGTAGAGTAGTTTATAGTCCTGTGTTGACTTTCAACTACAAGTGGCACTAAGAATTCATTCCCTTCATTTTTCAGTTCAAAGCCTCAGGGAAAAAGTTGTCCTTGTATATCTTTAACTTGCTACCATTCACTCGTCTTGGAATCAGTTGACCATTTAACTTCACGAGCTGAACTACACCAGCATTAGAGATGTGCTTGATGATATATGGTCCTAATCAGTGTGTTTTAAATTTTCCTAGGAACTTCGAGAATTTTTTGTCACATAATAATACAATATCTCCTTCCTAGAATGTCTTCTTCTTGATATGCCTGTCATGCTAGGCTTTCTCCCTTTCTTTCTGTACTTGCTAATGGAACCTGCTATGAACCTGTCTTCTTCTAGTGCTAGTATTTGCGAAATTCTTTCCTTCATAATGTCCAGTTTCGCCATATCTGTGACAACTGCAATTCTCAAACTTGGCATAATGTATTCCATAGGCATAACTGCCTCTTGTCCATATACCAACCAAAATGGTGTATGCCCTATCAATTTCTTGGATGTTGTTCTATATTCCCACAACACTGCTGGAATTCTCAAATACGAGTCATCTTTGTTCACATTGCATACCTTGGTCAATGAATTCTCGAGAATCTTATTGAAAGATTCCACTATTCCATTTGCTCGAGGATGATAAGGAGTGCTCTTCTGGTGATAAACCTGGAATTCCTCAGTTAGTGATTTAATGATCTTGTTCAAGAAATGTGTGCCTTGGTCACTAATCAAGATCTTTGGAGAACTAAACCTGGACAATATATATATTCAAACATGAACTTGACAATAGTTTCTATGCTGTAATCCTTCACTGATTGTGCCTCAACCCATCTTGTCAAATAATTAGTTGTAGTAATTATATACCTCACACCAGTCTTCTTTCCTGGCGAACTGATAGGTCCAATAAATTCAATCGCCCATTTGTCAAAATCCTACAAATTTACCTATGGCACTAGTGGAATCTCGTCTCTTCTAGATGGCTTTCCTATTCTTTGACATACATCACATACTTGACAAAAATGTTTTTCTTCTTTATGGAGTGTGGGCCACCATAACCCAGTTCTCAATATTTTCTGTGCAACGAATTTTCCCGCATAGTTCCCCCCTGGGACTCCTCCATGAGCATATGTCAGAATACTTTGTCGTTCATGTTCAAGGACATATCTACGTAGTACTTCATCTAGTCCCATTTTGTAGAAGTGTCCAACAATCAACGAGAAATCAGTTGCTCAAACGACCAACTCCTTCTTTTGCTTCATAGTGTACTCCAGAAGCACCATTCCTATGGTTAGAAACTGAATAATATCCTCGAAGTGATCGTTTGTGACTCTAATTTTGAATAGTTGTGCATCAGGCAGGTTATCTTCGATATTTGTTGGTTCTTCTGCTATCTCTATTCTTGATAGATGATCAGGTTCATCATTCAATTTCCTGTCTTTAATATAACTTAAAAGTCATTTTCCTGGAATAATAATAATCATCGACAAATATTTCCTCCTAAAACAGGTTCATTCACCAAATATGTAGTGCAGAGTGATCAGTGAACATTTTGAAATGTGCCCCCAATATAGTGTCTAAACTTCTGTAATGCATACACCATAGCTAATCCCTCTCTTTCCATCGTGATATAGTTATTTTCCGTGTTGGATAGTTTCATTCTTGCAAATTCTATGGGATGATCAATTTCCCCTACTCTTGGTTGTGCTAGCACTATACCCAATGCTATGCAAGATGCATCAACATGTACAAGGATCTCCTTCTTCTATTCTAGGAAAAGTAGAACAAGTATAGTAACCATCTTCCATTTCAGTACATCCAGGCTCTTCTGGCACTCTTTGCTCCATTGAAAATTCACATCTTTCTTTAGCAATTTCTCCATCGGCGCAGTTATCTACGCATACCCATTTGTAAATTTTCTGTAGTAGTGTGTGTGTCCTAGTGCCATGTGCAGTTGTCTCAATGTTTTTGGTGCTTGCAGTTTCACAATAACTATGATCTTCACGGGATCCACCATTAATCCCTATTTACAAACTAGATCTTCCAATAGTATGACAAATGGTGCACAAAATATGCACTTCTTCAAGT
The DNA here is from genome assembly GCA_031772625.1 of Pinus tabuliformis. Taxonomy (NCBI): domain Eukaryota; kingdom Viridiplantae; phylum Streptophyta; class Pinopsida; order Pinales; family Pinaceae; genus Pinus; species Pinus tabuliformis. The sequence goes on along the minus strand of CM062808.1, from coordinate 496,312,959 downwards.
TCAATGAGATCTGGTACTACCTACATGTCCCCAGCATCAACCTTAAGCTTGCCACATCTTGTGTTGCGACTGGTACTATCTCGTAGTTATCCTTCTGATTCGGCTGCGTGGTAGAGGTCGAGGCCCCATCATCCATAAAGCTTTGCTTTCTCTCCATGAACACTCGCTTTTCCTTCAGGATATTAAATGCAGGATATTTTTCAGTAGTTTTTCTTACCCATGTGGTTTCAGCTTCATTTTTCCCACTAGCTTTATCATTTCCAATCGCAGCTCTGCTTCTTGTTACAATGTCGATGCATGGCTCATCCTCCCATGGTTCAGTTGTCATCATTTTTATATTTTCTGCAGGTTTCTAGTTTATTTTTTCCTACATCTTCACAATAAGGACGATGCATTCTTCTATCACATGATCAAAAGACTTACATTAGTTGCAGGTTGTCATAGGGTTATGAAAATCTCTTGCGAAGTGTCTGGCCTGTCCTTAGTTGTAACAAATAATCTAGCCACGTCCTTGGCCATATCTTCCTCCTCGTCCTCATCCTCGACTCCTTGAAATCCTTCTCGACTAGCATGCTGGCCTGAATCTTCATGTGTATGTCCCTCAACTTTTAGTCTATAAGTATCAGCAGTGTGCTTCATCATCATGGCCTACTGATCTATAGAAGCTACAAAACAACTGCTTTGAGGTCTGTACATACTTCTATAACAAGTATCAATCTTTAGAGCGATGTTGGCCTCTCGTTCTACAAATCTCGCACCACAGGCCTGGGTTTAGATTAGGCACTCCACTTGCTAAATAATCTCTGAACATAGGGCATTGCTCCTTATAATGACCCTTTGCTCTGAATTTTGTTCACCATACTTCTGATCTGGTCCCTTTACCTTTCTTGAGGTCCAGAAATTCTAAGGTTAGATTGGATAGCTACTTTGTATTTACTGTACTCCTGCATGAGTATCCCCAATCGGTGAAGCTTTCAGCTTCAACGCAATATCCTATGCTTTGGCTTGAGTCACAAGCTTTTTATGTGTCAAAGGTAACCTAAGATGTGATAGCAACATGGCTATGAACCATTATTTACGTTGTTATAGGGGTATATTAAAGCCTACTTGGCCCATCAACACCTTGAATCACTGATCCAACTCCCACACAAATTTAGTCGCGGGCTGTTTGATTTCTTTTAGCTCTATGATACACTGTGATTATGATTTTGGCTTCTTGAATTCTGATACCAATGATTTCTTAATTTCATCCAACGAAGCAGTCGAGTTAGTCACAGAGTACTTCATATACCAGGTTAGCACTCTTTCTCATAGTGACGTGACAAGCTGCGCCTTCTTTACATCATCACTAGTGATTTGTCTTGCTATCCATATTGCATCAACTACAAACTAGAACTGAACAAGATCCTTTGATTCTAGTCTTTTAAAAATATGAAGCTTAATGTCATCGTGCATTCTCCTTCTCAGGGGGCTAGGTGGAGGGGGAGGGGGTGGGGGTGTAGGGGAATTATGGGGAGGGGGATGGGGTGTAAGGGGAGTTGATGGGTGGGGAATACCAAAGATGCCTTGATTCTTCTCAACTCCTAACTTCAATGCGCCTTCAAGACGGGCATGGGAATTTCATGGGGTTGTGGGGTTACTTCTTTCTTCTTCACTCTTAGAGCCTCCTAACAAGGGGATATATTCAGTTTCAATAAAATTCTTTGAATCTGTTCCGTATCATTTTCCACTTCGCGTAGACCCTGGTTCAGGCTTATTTCTTCTTCACCCAAAAATTAATTTGACTGCATTCATAGAATCCACTTTTCACATAATAACATCTTAATCCTAAGATTAAAATATCTTAAGAACTTACCTCATGGTCCTTTAAAAAGTCTCCATTCAACTTCACTATAAGATGTAATTGCATCTATTGCAAACTCAGTGATAAATCCTCCCAAAACACTATCGATCCAGAAATCAAGAACCCTTGAGATAATGTTATTGATGTTCTTGAGTCACCGTATCAATTCAAGATTCCACTCCTTAGGTTCATCATTCTTGAAACAAGTCTTATGCTCAGTCAACTTAGATACCCACTCGTACAATTCAATGTGGAATGAACCAAAAAAGATTTCATATTTCTCTTCAAAGATATACTTCTACAATCAGTCTTCAACTGATAATCGAGGGTTTCTGTTCTCTTTTTCCGCAAATTTTCTTTCTTTCTGTTGAATCCACTCCTGGATTTCTTTCTTCGATGAACGCCAAAACATATCCCTTAAGCAGGTCTTGGTCCCGATAGCAGAACCATTTGTTGGTTTAAGGGGGCTTGACCTAGGTTCAGAGTGTACTGCGCACCAAAAAAACCCTCAACCACTAGCCCTTTCAACAACGACTTGCAAGCAGATCATAGTCTCACCTGAAGTAGTTATGGGAGGTTGCAAAACTAGGTTTCTGTAGCCAAAGGGATATGTGCACTATTGCGTCCATGTATTTACTTATGTCTTCTACCTTCCTACAACTTTGCATACATGAATAACTTCACATTGGCAATTAATCTTACAGATTGGTACTTAACGCATAAACATATCATAAATAGTATAACATGTATTCTTTCGTATAATTCAATAAAAAGCACACATAATGATGTTAATAATAATAAAGAATCAACACAGGAATACATAATAGTTCACCAAAACCCCTTCTTTATTAATAAGGATCTTCAATACATTCTCTTTCCTGACTTGCGCACCCAACTGCAGGTGGTCTGCATACTCAGTTGTAGACTCTTCAAGGCCTTTGCGTACTCAGCTGTGAAGCCTTCCCCAAAACTACAGACTCAAGATAGAGAATATGAACAATCTAGGCTTAGTTCTTCTATATCTTTCGACGAAGTAATACATCTCCTTATATAGGTTTTGATATTACAAAAAAATGGTCCACATACTATGGATCTGACAAAACAATGACTAAAACCCAATAGCCATTACAACATAAGGGGATTTGACCCACCCTAAAGCCCCCTAAAAAACCATGTGATGAATATAAATTCGTCGGCTCCGCAAACTTCACTCCACACAATGTGGAGTCTTTGACTGAAAAATTAGACCAAGTTGGGTTGCACCCAACACCCCCTTTTCTCATTTCATTAGCTGTTAAGATCCCACAAAGCTATTCAATAGTAAGGTTCTTCAAATCCTACATTTCTTCAATGGTAGAGACTTCCAAATCAAATTTTGGGGTTATAGATCTTAGGATTTTCTCAAAAAGCATTGATTCTTTTTCTTCATCACCAATATTTCTCATTGAATTAACGATCTCATCTACCCTAAGAAGGAAACTTTCAATAATTTCATCACTATGCATTATGAGAGTTTCATATTGAATCCCAAATGTTTGAAGTTTGGCACTCTTTACCTTAGTGTCACCTTCATAACTTTGGATGATCTTGTCCCATATACACTTTGTGGTATTCAGCTGCATGACCTTTACAAATTCTGATTCTACCAAAATTCCCAACAGAACGTTGACATCCCTTTCATTGTTCTCATATTTTTTCTTTTCTTCTTCATCTGTGAGAATGGAGGATGCATATTGATAGCGTCCTTCAATGATTCCCCAAACATCAAATTAGAATGATTATAGATAATCTCTTGTTCCGACTTTACAAAAAACCAAGTTGGTTCCATTAAACAATGGTGGCCTGATAGATGCTACTCCCTCTTGATTGTCATTTTGATGAATCTTCCTTCAAGTGATCAAGCTTCTTCTGAAGGACATGCTCTGATACCAATTGTTAGGAAAAATATTGATGGGGGTATGAATCAATATTTTACACACTCCATTTTTAATTCCTTATTTTGATTTTATACGCGACTGTTGTAAAGGAAACTGGTGTATGTACATGACTGTTACTACAGAAACCCACATATATCTAGATAAATTATCTGATAATTTGTGCAACATTAATCAATGCATTATTATTCCATTATTCATTTATTAAACAGTAAGTATGACCAGTTAAGAAGCAAATAGAACATTAACACAACCATATGAACACCAGGATTTTTAGGTGGAAACCCAATGTGGGAGAAAACCTCTGTTGTTGTCGTCTTTTTCTTCTTATTTTATTAAAAATAATATTCTTACAATATTGCACTGGTGTAGATGTTAACTAGTACACAAGCTCCTACCTGTGGAAGGCTACAACCTTCTCTCATTTTCCAGCTCCTACTGGAAGGGAGATACAACCCCCTTTCTAAAAGATGCCATCCTTAGCTCTTTGTGGATCACTTTTAAGAATGTTTCAAAATGGATCCACTCCCAAAAATTCTGAAACCAACTACTCAAACACTGAATCATCAAATCTACTAATGTAACCAATGCAACTAGATCAAACTAGATTAGAACAAATCATACCAATGCATAGCCACTCATCAATATATCAAGTCAAACATTGTCACCCATCACAGAAACAAACTACTGCCACTACAAACCTTGATCGAGTATGCATCATATTATATTCGCTATTTTTCTTAATTATACCTGCGTATGTACACGCTTCTCTTGAAGAACACCCACATACAGATCTCATAATATTGATAACTGTATCTGAATCACTATGCCACTGAATAAATCACCTAATCAAGTACTGAAGTCAACATAAATCACTGAACCAAATACATATCATCACATAGTAGCATCATCACTTAGCCAACTTCTAATTCATAATCAATTCAGCCCAATCAGTACTGGCAAACACAGATTATTATAAGAGAGACTTCATCGACAGACAACAACAAACGTAACATAATAGATCAACCATTACCATCAAATCATATTGCGAAACCCTAGTAGATGTACACGACTCTTATAAAGCACTTCTACATATGTACACGCTTTTCATACTTGACACCTATGTACAAATATGTCCATACTATAGAATATATATACGACTAGTCAGAAGAAGATCCGTGTATGTATGCAATCTCTTAGAGGAAAATTGATGTACATATCTGAATCAATGAGTTATTCTTTCACTGCAACCATATAATATTCTTCACAACCATTACTATCTCATATTCATGTCAGAGTATCATTAACACCACAAATCTATCATAGTTATATATTTTCAACAAGAAAATCAAACAAGTACATATGATACCATACTTCAGATTTTTCAGATCCGTGTCTTTTCCTTGATCCTTGGTGCACACCTGTTTCATATCAAATCATTCATAGAAAACACAAAACTTGCACACCTAACACTTTGAGATCCATCTCCTTTTATAGCTTAGGCCTTAGCCAATACCTTAGGCCAATAACTTAGTAATGCTGATCATATTCTTTGACAAGATAAATTATCTATTGTTGCACTCATTACTATGGACCAATACCATGGTAATGATCCTTGGTATTGACAATACCATGGTGCGGAAACTATACGTGACTTTTCTTCACCACACATGTGTATGTGCTCGACCTTTACTCATAGTACCTGCATATACTTTCCAAACATCACCTTTATCATTCCTTTGTCTCTAAACTGATATTCCTTTGTCTATCTCACCTTTCGCATCTGCATAGCCATCATGTTGATGTCTTTATCAAGTAGGTTTCCATCAAGGACAATACATTAGTCATAATGCCAACATATTCAATTGTCAAAGGGCCAATAAATGAATTGTTGACTTGCATTGGTATTGTATCAACTACATATTTCAATAAGTCATCGATAGGAGGATCAATCTGAGGTCCAATTGGAAAATTAGAATCGGCATCTCTTCCTTCACCAATCATATCTTCAAGGAGAAACCATGGAGTCATCTCTTCCAGAGAGGAGGGATCCAATACAATAGCGACAGAGTCTTTAGATGCTACTGAAAGAAAACAACTTCAGTATCACCAGTTGATTCCTAAATGAAAGTAGCTGAAGAAATGGTTGGGGAGTTTGCAATTGGTAAATTAGGTGAAGTCTCTTTGTAAAAAGGGATTTCTGGATGAGCTACAGATTCTTCTTTTGGAATAGTTATTACTTCTCCAAAATTCACAGTTTCCAATAAGTTTTCTAACCCTTCTAATGATTGGGCTACTTCCATTTCCTACTCTTTTTATTCCGGGGTTAGTGAGTCTTGAACTGAATTTTCTCCAAGGGTTTCCTGTTCCGTTCCCTCTGCATTGGAGAATTGTGGAGTCAAATTTTGTTCTGGTAACTACTGAAGGGGATCTAAAGAACTCTGACCTTGCTATAACTTGATTAACCTATTAACTTCTCCTTTTCTTGGGTAGTGAGAGTAAGACAACAACCATTCTTTTCTCCTCTTTACTAAGTTTTTGAGGATTTGAGGTTTGTACAATTTCATATGGGTTATCTTTTGTCATCAAAGTTATTTTTTCCAAATGAATGCTTTGGCCAGCGTCAGGGATTCATAATAACCCTTCCCAACTTTGTTGTGCTTGAATCAAACTTATTAAAACTAATAATTTGATAATCCCGTGATGACTAATGACCAAAACTTGATCTTTAGATATTCTTAGCCTAACAACAGTTTCATGCAACAAAGAATTGAGAAAACAAGGAAGGTTTAGGGTTACCTTTTTCCTTAGAGATTCCATTACTTCAAGATTATGTCCCATCACCACATTGTACCTTGCATCATAGGTAATATACTATTGAAAGATACTTGTTACTTCTTTCCATGACTCTGGTAATGAATACTTTGGGATTATACTCCTTTCCTTTCCTAAGCAACTCTTCACTAGGGTTCAGAAACAAGATAGTTGCGTTCTGGAGTGAAGCATGTATTTCACACAATTTTTCTCCCTCTGTCAGAAGAATTGTGACTTCTACTATTGTACTTGTATGTTTCTTACCATTGCTACACCATTATCCAATTTTTTTTGTGAATTCCCATGCTATTTCGTTATCAAAGCCCTGCAATCGTCCGAAGTATTCTAGCCATTCTGCTTGGCCCAAAATGTCGCGTGCCTATTCCGTGGCCTATAATTGAATGGGTTCATAATGTATCGAATGTCCACCCATTGTTAGTTGTTCAACAAGAAGCAATTTTGTATTTGGAAACAACAAAATTAAAAATATAGTAATCTGCACAAAATATAGGGACTCAACAACCATAAAATGCAATGATATTTTTGGAAATTTGGGTAAAAACTCACATGTTAGTGCCTCCTCACCCCCCCAATAGAGTTTAAGGTGACCACAACTTCTAGTCAGTCTTTTAATAGGTTGGAATATGTTAGTGCCTAGATTGACCTCAGGCTGAAGGGAGGCAATCCTAGGATAACCACAAACCACGCTTAACCTGGTAGCTAGCCCTACCAGGTTGGAAGAGGGCTCTCTCCTTGTGAATTTCAGTCAAGATGACTGACTCAAATATGGATGTTAGGTTAGGTATAGTAGCTCTAGGTTTTTTTATTGATTTTTTTTGAGTTTTGTTGCTGGATCAAATGGAGCAAGCAGCTTTGGATCCGGGAAATGAAGTCAGGATGCAGGGTGTTCTATGGGGCAAGGTAGGTAAGTGTTTTGACACTTGGAATTGAGTGAGATGAGAGGTATAAGACTGGTGAGGAGCTGAGGAGGGCATGCAAAGATCATGTATCCTCTTCAAACTATAGAAAACATCAAAAAATAAATGGTTTCCCAAGGCAGAGCACTGTAACCAATGTATTATACCTATCTATCTTGATATCATTTAGATAGAAGAATGAATTAGGTTGTGGCAAACATAGCACATGAGAAAAACTAATAATAGAAGAAGAAACTATGAAAAAACACTTTACCACAAGTATCCCACAAAAATAGCTGCAAATCTTGGTTTATTTCCTTGCCAAACTGCTGTAAAAGGTGTACAATGTAGCTTAGAGCATCCAAGAGAGTCCAACCTTTGCTAATGACTGAAAAAATACATAATATAGACATCAAACCACCTATGATAGCCATCAGCGGTCGAATCCAAGAGGTAAGGGGCTGTTACAACCATTTCCAAACAAAGAACAAGAATATAGGTAGTGGAACAACTTGCCTCTATAAGCATGGAAAGTGATTCATTGACCCCCAAACCACCTCAAACTGATGAATCTACCCTATAAGGTCATTTCACAATTACATTTACATACAATAGAATTAATTAAAATAAAAAAAATTTCCAAGAAGAGAGAAAAAGTCAACTTGCAGATAAACTAGGCGAAAACTAGATTTTTGGGCAAACTAGCTCTATGTGTAGTGGCACTGGCTAGGTGCGTAGCGCTGTTTCACAATCACTTTTGGAGGCCTTCTCCTTAGCCAAATTGGGCCCATGATAGCTCATTGGAAATTTATTCCTGTTTAGTTTTTGGAACATCTTCAATTTTTTCATTTGGATGTCATTTACCCCCTCAAAAGTGAAATCTACGAAGGCTACTTCTATGTGTCCAAAAAGAGGCAAAGAGGTCATTTTTTGATGGTTTTTTGACCTTTTGGTGACCAGGTTTTGCTCCAAAATTGCTGAGATTTTCTGAGTTTGATGCTCTCATCATTATGAATCCAAATATACAAGCCATTTCTTCAAAAAGTCATCCAGTGAAAAGCGTAGTGCCGGTGACGCTACATAGCTAGGGAAAATTTTTGTGTTACAAAATTTCAAAATTTGAAAATGACAAAAATTTATCAAAACTTGCCTAGATTTGGCACAAGGCACCACCATTAGTTGCTTTGATGGGCTAATGAGGCTTCAGCCAAGATCTTCAGCTTGTCTTGCTCCTTTTTTTCTCTTTAAGGCCTTCCTCAACCTAGCCTTAAGCTTCCTCATCCTTATGTTGCAAATTTTGTTGCGGGTCATATAGTGGTAGGCCATGTGGCGAAGCATCTTCTTGTCTCTGTTGGCCTTCTTAATCAGCCTCTCAAGGTGTATGTTGACCCTTTCTAGCCATGTTTCTGTTGGGTCCCTATAATACTAGTGATTACCCCATTACTATTGTAGTTGCATCCTTTATTAATATTGTTGTGCCCCTATTATCCCCATATTGTTATTACTGTGCCCCATTGAATCCCTCTATTGTTATCTTTGTGGCTTTATATTATTATTGTTAGGTCGACTGGGTTATATTGTGACTCCTTAGACTCATATATATAGGAAGGAGGTTTTGTTATTTGACATCCAAGAATTGTTCATTTATGTAATGTAAAGGAGGTTTCCCCCTCGAAGAGGCTAAATTATAAGGTGTTGATCTATATTTTCTATCTTTTCTTAAGCTGGTTTCATAACATTTGGTATTAGAGCTTCGGATTCTAGGGTTTCGTTGCTCCAAATAGGTCATCGTGGCATTTTCACTATAAATTTTTTTATTCGATGTTTCAGAGGCTAAAAAAAAACCCATTTGAGAAGAAATCGTGCTGAACCTCGAGTCCGAATTTCAGAGCTTTTCGCACTATATTTGTGGAGATATGATTTGAGGAAGTTGGTATTTTTGCAGACTCCTGAATTACATTCCAAACAAGTGACTTGGGGAAAATCGTCATAAGTTTCTCTCTGAGAATCAGATTGAAATTTCATAAGAAGGTACAGAAAGAGGATGGACTTTAGTTTACTGTATATATTTTTCAAAGCCAAAGGTCGAGATAGTGACTCGTGGCACGTCATACAAGTTTTCTCTACTGAATTAGTCTATAATCACGTCATTGTGGGAGATTTCACATAACTCTTCCTTGGAGAATCCAATTTGGATAAGACTGGTGGCATTGGAAAGAGGACACAGAAGGATACTGAAGGTCACAATTTTAGAACTGGTTGATCTGAAAGTATAGAGATATATCAGAGGCATTATCGAGCTCCTACAAAGTGAAAAAAAAATGTGTAGATTCTTTTAAATTTTTGCTTAAGATTGGTTTGAAAATTTATTTTGAAGGAATTCAAAGGGAATAGTAGAGAATTATTATCGGTAACTGATGCCTCGAGGAAAGAAAATGCAAACACCTAGTAAGCAACCTGAAAGCTCTAGCATGACTCATGAAGAAGAGGAAGAAATGCTACATGATATATCAAAATTACAAGAACAAGTGCAACAAATGTCACTCTCACAAAAGCTAACAGAAGCTAAGATAAATGGCGTGGAATCTAAGATAAAGGGCATGGAAGCTAAGATGGATGATTTGAAGATAGATTTGAAGACATATTTGAAGAGAGACATGGTAGATTTGAAGACAAATTTAGAGACAGAGATGGCAGATTTGACAAATTTTCTATAAGAAATACTTACTAATGGTGAGAAGGTAGTAAAGAAAACTCATGATGCAAACAAAAGAAATGTTAATCATGATTTCGTAGACTCTAATGTGGGATCGAAGACCCACCATATTCCAAAAATCAATATGAGGAAGTTTGATGGCAAGGATCTCGCAACATGGATATTATAGATGGAGAAATTTTTTGATTTCAATAATGTGCAAAACACACAAAAGGTACGTATTGCAACTTTATATTTGGAACCAAATCAGTTTGTATGGTATCAATGGCTTTGGTCTCGTAAACAAATTATCACTTGGGCAATTTTTACGGAAGAATTGACAGCACATTATGAGGATACAAAAAGCAACACTTTTTTTAGCCAATTGATAAGTCTCAAACAAAAGGTTTCAATAATGGAGCACATTGAGGAGTTCCAAAAATTGAACATAAGGGTAAAAAATATTCCAGAGGAGCATAGGATTGATGTGTTCATAGGGAATTTAAAGGATAATATGCAACATGATGTTCGCCTTTGGGAACCTGATTCATTAGAGAAGGCATTCAGGTTAGCAAGAAAAATGGAAAGCAAAATTATGGCAACTAGGAAGCATACCACTCACAACTATAAAGATGGAAGTGTTGTTGCCCCTAGTCTTCCATAACATATAAGGTTGACACCACAACAATTGGAAGAAAAAAGAGAAAAAGGGCTTTGTTAAAGTTGTGATAGAAAATACACTAAAGGTCATAAGTGTGCTAAGAAGAAATTATTCTAAATAGATTGCGAAGAGGAAGAAGAAAAGGAGCAAGAAAGGTCAAAAGAAGAGGATATATTCCAGGAACAAAGCCTAGATAAAGAAGAAATGAATCCCACCATACCTTGTAATGCATTGGCTAGAATTACCACTCCTCAAACCATCAAGATAGAAGGAGAAATCAAGAAGAAAAAGGTAATAGTGTTGATTGATTCAGGAAGTACCCACAATTTTATTCATTGTAAGGTAGCAAAAGAATTGAATTGCTTCTTATATCCAGCACCAAAGTGTCAAGTGATGGTTGCAAATGGAGGAATAATAAATTTCTCTGGAAAGTGCCATAATATCAAGCTATCGATGGGAGAATATGTATTGACTAGCCCAATGCTTTCCATTCCAATGGGAGGTGCTGGTGTTGTACTAGGAGTCTAATGGCTACAATGCTTGGGTACAATAGCTTTTAATTTTCAAGAAATTTTCATGAAATTTTCTGCGGAAGGAAAGGAAGTTGAATTAAGGGGTATTGTAGGGAAACTGGGAAAGATAATCAGCTCTAACGGTATGACAACGCTTCTAAAAAAGGAACAAAGGGGTGTAATTGCACAATTATGTTCGCTAGATGTTTCCACATTGCAATCATATATTTCTCCAGATCTCCAAAAAGTCTTGGAAAACCATTCCAAGGTATTTGAGACTCCCAAAGGTCTCCCACCTATTCGTGATCATGATCATCCTATTCATCTGATTCCAGGAAGTGTTCCTCCAAACATCAGGCTGTACAAATATCCCTATTCCCAAAAGAGTGAAATTGAATGTATGATTGCAGAAATGCTAGAGGCTGGTATAATTCAACCGATTCAAAGTTCTTTCTCTGCTCTAGTAGTATTAGTGCATAAGAAGGATGGATAATGGCGCATGTGTCCGGATTATAGGGAGCTCAACAAACTCACTATTAAAGATAAGTTTCCCATTCCTGTCATTGATGAATTATTGGATGAATTGCATGGATCAATTTACTTCACCAAGTTGGATCTTCGTTCAGGATATCATCAAATCAGAATGAAGAATGAAGACATTCCAAAAACAACATTTAGAATTCATGAGGGTCATTATGAATTTTTGGTCATGCCTTTTGGCCTTACCAATGCACCTTCAACATTTCAAGGTTTGATGAATTCAATTTTCAAACCATTCCATAGAAATTTGTGTTAGTATTTTTTGATGATATACTAATCTACAACAAGTCTTGGAAGGATCATGTTGAACATGTTGACAGGGTGCTACAACTATTGGAGGAGAAACAATTATATGCAAAAGGATCCAAATGTTTCTTTGGAGTACAAGAGGTGGAATATTTGGGTCATATTGTATCTCATGAAGGAGTTAAGGTAGACCCTAGCAAAATTAAATCCATTAAGAAATGGAAAATCCCCACATCCATAAAGCATCTGCGAGGATTTCTCGGGTTGACAGGGTATTATTGCAAGTTTTTTAAGAATTATGGGAGAATAACAACACCTCTAACAACATTATTGAAGAAAGATGCATTTTCATGGACTCAATAAGCAACAAAGGCCTTCGAACATCTTAAAGAGGCAATGTGCCAAGCACCAGTCTTAGCTACACTGGACTTCAAAAAAACCTTTATTGTGGAATGTGATGCTTCAGGAAATGGAATTGGTGTTGTTTTAATGCAAGATGAAAAACCCATTGCTTTTGAAAGTCGTCCAATCAAGGGAAAGTTTTTACACAAAGCTATTTATGAGAAGGAAATGTTGGCAATACTCCATGCACTTAAGAAATGGCGACCCTACCTAATGGGAAGACACTTCAAGGTAAAAACGGATCATGATAGCCTTAAATACTTTTTAGAACAAAGATTATCCTTTGAAGACCAACAAAAGTGGGTCACAAAGATGTTGGGTTATGACTTTGAAATCATCTACAAAAAAGGGAAGCAAAATGTGGTGGCAGATGCACTCTCAAGAAATGATGAGGATGTGGAAGCATTTTTGTGTGCCATTTCTATTATCCAACCAGATTGGATCCATGAAGCAAGGGAGGAATGGAATAATTACGAAGAAGTGTGGGTACTTATTCGAAAGTTACAACAAGATTCCAGTACGTTTGATACATTTAGTTGGCAAAATGATTCTTTATGGTACAAATATCGCTTATATCTCTGTAAGAATTCCCAACTAAAACAAAAGATTCTTATGGAATTGCACACTTCTCCCTTAGGAGGGCACTTAGGATTTTTAAAAACTTACCACAGGGTTAAGAAGGAATTTTTTTAGGATGGCCTTAAATCAGATATTCAAAAATTTGTGGCGGAATGTTTGGTTTGCCAACAAAATAAAGTTGAAACAATTAAGACACCTGGTATATTACAACCTTTATCCTTTCCAAGCCAACGTTGGGAGGAGGTTTCAATGGATTTTATCACAGGTTTACCCAAGTCTGAGGGAAAGAGTGTCATCATGGTGGTAGTTGACAGACTTACCAAGTATGCACACTTTTGTGCATTATCACATCCATTTAAAGCCAGTACAATTTCTACTGCATTTATGGAAACAATGCAAAGCTACATGGAAACCCAAAGATTATTGTAAGTGACAGAGATCCCATTTTCACTGGAAATTTTTGGACATAACTATTTTCTTGTCTTGGAACTCAGTTAGCTCATAGCTCCTCTTATCATCCTCAATTTGATGGGCAAACTGAGATAGTAAAAAAATGTTTGGAAGGATATCTTCGTTGCTTTGTATCTGAAAAATAGACACAATGGGTCAAATGGTTTCCTCTGGCTGAATGGTGGTATAAAACTTCTTCCATACAACAACAAAAATGACCCCATTTTTGGCACTTTATGGATATCGGCCACCATCCATCACATCATATTTAAGAGAAAATTCTAAGGTTCAAGCAGTGGAACATCACATCGAACATCAACAACATGTACTCCAACTCTTAAAGGATAACCTCGTGCTGGCACAAAATAGAATGAAACAACAGGCATATCAACATCACAGGAAAGAAGTTTTGATGTAGGTGATTGGGTATACCTACAACTACAACCATATAAGAAAATGTCCCTCAAGCAAGTTAAGAAGGATAATAAATTATCACCAAAGTATTATGGTCTGTACAAGGTGTTGTAAAACATTGGTACTATGGCATACAAATTAGAGCTTCCTGCAGCTTCTCGATTGCACCCAATTTTCCATGTTTCATGTTTAAAGAAGGTTATAGGCAACAAGCTCCCAGTTCAAACAATATTTCCAGAACTTGACGAGGAAGGAAAAATTATATTGGAACCGGAAGCAGTCACAGAAACAAGAACTTGACAGCTACGAATCAATCAATTTCGGAGTATCTTATCAAGTGGAAGAACTTATCCGCTAAAGAGTCCACATGGGAGGATGAGAATTTTATACAGTAGCATCTAGAACTACTCAAGCGTTGAGGAAAACACTTTTTTGAAGGAGAGGTGCATGTTGGGTCCCTATAATACTAGTGATTACCCCATTACTATTGTAGTTGCATCCCTTATTAATATTGTTGTGCTCCTTTTATCCCCATATTGTTATTACTGTGCCCCATAGAATCCCTCTATTTTTATTTTTGTGGCTTTATATTATTATTGTTAGGTCGGCTGGGTTATATTGTGACTCCTTAGACTCCTATATATAGAAAGGAGGTTTTGTCATTTGAATCATCCAAGAATTGTTCATGTATATAATGTAAAGGAGGTTGCCCCCTCGAAGAGGCTGAATTCTAAGGCATTGATCTATCTTTTCTATCTTTTCTTGAGCTGGTTTCATAACAGTTTCCCTATCATTCTCAATTTCTTGTTCAATAGGGGTTAATGGAACATTGGCCTCCTTGATCTTTTTCCTGCCTTATTTTATCATTTTTAGCTCCATGAGGATTTGCTTGTCGCTCAATTGTTTGTTTTCTTGCTCTAAATAGTTGATGATCCAATTAGCCCTCTCTAAATTATCTGACAAGGCTTGTATCTCAGCCTCTTGCTCGTTGATGATAATGTCTTTGGTAATCTTTGGATCTTGAGTTTCCAAATCAATGACATCAAATCCTTGTGTCTCCTCATGATCAACAAGGTCAAAATCTCTTTCTTGCTCATCACTAAGATCCTTCTTATGCATCTTTTTCTTGCCTTTACCTTTGCCCTTGTTGTGTTTCTCAACCTGTACCTGTTTAGCTGAAGAAGAAGGAAAATCCCCTTCCACTCCTTGTGGAGATAGCATTTTCCTGTGGCCTAAAGATGAAGGCGAGACCCCTTCCACACCTTGTGGAGATAATACTCGCCTAGCAGCTACAAAAAGTTTCCTAGTGCCCCTCTCATATGTCACAAACACTGGCACTCCAACAGTTTCAATCTCTTTGACCTTTTCATGTCCTGAAGGTCCACCTTCTTCATGAGGAACTAATGAAAAGACTTGAGGGCCTTTGAACATCTCATGAGAAATGAAAGTCTCCCATGGCATGTTAAGAAGGTTCAGCTGATGAAGAAAAATGATTTTAATCAAGGAGTAATGGTAAATTCCAGTTAATTGCTGGGGATATGGTTTCTTCTTTACAATAAATTCGATCTTCTCAATGTTTCTGAACATGAAGTAGGGGATATTCATCATTCTCACCCTAGTGAAATGCATCAACAGTCTAATGTGGCAGGCATACAATCGGGAGAACCTACCTTCACAAGTAAAATACTTAATGATAATCTTCCTCAATGGAGCAAACCTATCTTCCAAAAACTTGAAGGGGAATACTCTCTTGATTTTGTCTTGGTATCTAGCCTTGATGTAAGGCTCATAGTACTCCCTGTCAATATCTTGACCTTTTTTCTATTTCTCACCCACATATGGAATACCTGTAGCCTCTGAAATGAGAGCTGGTGATAAGGTGAATGTGATTCTAGCAAGGGATACCTCACTATTATCCAAATGTGTCACAAACAATCTTTCTAGCTCATGATGACACTTAACCCTTTCCACCATCTCACAAAAACCAAAACATGATTGGTGTTTAAAACAAGAAATGGTAAATGGGCATGCTTGCAACTCCCTCAAATTGGTGGGCTCCTCTCTGATAACCTTTCCTCCTTTATGAGGTTTCCTGTGCTGTATGTTTCTCTCCGTGGAATCGTCACTAAGGGAATCTTCTTCAAACTCATATTCACTGTCTCTTTCCATTGTTTTTATAGTTGTGATGACTTGTGGTGAAAGAAGAGATAGGGTGGATGAAAGATGAGTATGAAGAGATTTTATGAATGAGTAGATGAGAGTGAATGGGAGTGTGAATGAGATTTAGGGAATGAGTAGGGTTTACGGATGTCTGTAGGAGTAAGTATGTAGGGTTTTGGGGAGAAAGTATAGGGTTTTGGGAAATTTATATGTTAGAATGGGACTTGGGAAGAATATATGAGGGAATGGTAGTTAGGAAACAATAGTAAAATGAACTGGATAGGAAAACTATAGGAAAGTGAGCTTACCAAATTTATAAGACAGTTTGTGAATTTTAGGGGATAGTTTCGAGTCAAAACTAGGGTTTTAACTTCATGAGTGAAAACATCACCAAAATTTGATACAAAACCATTTTCAGTCAAGAAGGATTGAATTACTTACTTGCCAAGAGGTAAATTGGGAGATTTGAGGCAAATTGGGCAAATTTAGAGCGATTTGAGGCTTAGCTACCAGGTATGCAGCGCCTCACCCAGGTGTGCAGCACCCGTTCAATTTTTCACTGAGGAAGTCACCCAGGTGCATAGCGCCAGCCTTTGGTGTGCAGCGCTAGTCAGAGCTTGTCAAAAAATGCAGCACTTTCACACCTTTGCTCAATGACACTTCAAATCACCTTTTAGCTCTTGATTTTCAACTCAAACAATGAAATGATCAATAGAGGGATAAAATTTATATAGATTTTCCACTTTTTTATTTTTTATGTACAAAACCCACATTGTAATGTATATTTGCTTTTTTTGAAATACTCTATTTTTTTATATATTTGACTTTTTGCTTGGATAGGTGAACTGATGCTCAATTTCTTTGGCTTTTCCAATGGCATGTACTTGGAAATATCAGTGGGTGGCCAGGGGCAACATGAAACATTAATTACATATGAGAACAATAAAACTACATGAAATTTACAAATAATATACCAATGCTCTGTTTTCACCTCAAAACTAGTTTTGAGGTGAAAAATTTATTAAGCTCACAAATTAAGGAATTATAGCTTTATTGATCTTTATTTTCATCCTCATTTGTCTGCTAACCATTATTAGCAATAGTCATTGAAATTTGACCATGGTAAGACAGTAATACTTAATGAGGCTGAAACCCTAGACCTAAGACCTAATTGATGAAATGAACTGGAAATAAGCATGAATCATTGACTGAAAAGTATGTAAGGAGGTCAACAGATATATGTCATGAGGGAAAAAACTGAAATGAACCCTACCAACAGTAGATCTAGGACCTAATGGAATGCAACTCATCAGAATGGGACACCTAATATGAAATGCAAAAGAGTAAATTTTGATCACTGATGGCAGTGTGAAGACACTGACACTAACAAAAAATTTAGCATGGTTAAGAGATAAGGTGGTATTAATTAGGTGTGGTAGGATAACCGTAAGAAATAAAAATGGAGGACGAGGGATATTTGTGGCACACGAGATAATCATTAATACATTTATTAATCATGAGGTGTAATGATAAGGTTGATTATCATAATACGTGGAGTATTAGAGTGAAGTAAAGGCATGTAGATATTTTTAGGGACAATAGATGGGTGGAAACAATATTCACCTAAGGAGTATCATTAGAGAGAAAAAAACAAAAGAAATTGATTAGAATATTGAATTTCCAAAAAATTTATATCCCTGATATGAAAAATTATAATTAGTTTCTCATGATCAACCAACATCACCACTTTCTAGGAGGGTTTTATAAAGTTCCATAATAAATATAATGATCTTGCTTTATTAATTTTGAGGATAAAAAATATCCAACTTAAATTATAATATTTAAATTTACTTTAATACCACATGAATGTCCTTTTCTTCCAGCAGGCATCCATAGCCTCGACTGGGTTTCCTTTTAACCCATTGAGATATCAATATCCCATTTACTAGGAAAGTTTCATACCTCTTTTTTATTTTTATTTTTATGAAACATCTACAAAAGACCATTGTTCTGGCATGGTAACCAGGTAATAACAATGCCATTCATCAGAGATAATGAGGTGAACAAGCTGACTCATGATGAGGTCTCTTTTCCTCTGACCGAAAGACCAAATGCCATTGCCCTATCTTGGTGACCAAAAGTGGTAATGTCACTCCGCTAGATCCTATGATCATGGTAGGTTGGCTTGGGATGGGACATCCTGTTCTTTGTTTGATTTTCACTTTGCTTGTTATGATTTTTTTTAATCATAAAATATTACTTAGTAAATGGGGTGGCATATCAACTCCTTAAGAGTTAGGGATGGTGTGAAAAGTATTATTATAATTACTTTTTAGCTCACTAATTTTGTCTCCAAAACTTATTTTTCAAAAATATCATAGAATCATTAAAAATTGGAGTGAAAGAAAGCTCCTTAAGTGGTGATAGAAGGAATACATCATGCGTACTTTTATAGATTTCTTACAAAATCAGGGAATTAAAAAAATTAAGGAAATTCAGAATCTTGATAATGATTTCTTATAAAACATCATCCTATGATAATCATTAGGAAAATTATTTGTCCAACCATCATATCGAAAGATGGCTTAAAATATTCCCTACCCTAAAGAAATATAAATATTTATAAACTAGGGAAAAAGTAATAACGTCTAAGGGAACAACAAATGTTGTTAAGGAAACAACAAGTATAATGACTGGTGCTATGAATCAGGAAACAACAATTGTGACTAAGTAAACATCAACTGTGACTAAGGAAACAACAATTGTGATTAAGGAAACAACAATTGTGACTAAGTAAATAACAACTGTGATTAAGGAAACAACAACAGTTGTGACTCAGGAAACAACAACTGTGACTAAGGAAACAACAACTGTAACTAAGGAAACAACAACAACGCCCTCCTATTCACTTTGCTTGTTATGATTTTTGTTAATCATAAAAGATTACTTATTGAATGGGTGGCATATCAACTCCTTAAGAGTTGGGATGGTATGCAAAGTATTATTATAATTACTTTTTAGCTCACTAATTTTGTCTCCAAAAATCATTTTTCAAAAATATCGTAGAATCATTAAAAATTGGAATGAAAGAAAGCTCCTTTAGTGGTGATAGAAGGAATAAATCATGAGTACTTTTATATATTTCTTACAAAATCAGGGGAATTAAAAAAATTAAGGAAATTTAGAATCTTGATAAGGATTTCTTATAAAGCGTCCTTCTATGATAATAATTAGACAAATTATTTGTTCAACCATCATATCGAAAGAGGGCTTAAAATATTCCTTACCCTAAAGAAATATAAATATTTATAAACTAGGGAAAAAGTAATCATGTCTAAGGGAATAACCAAAGGTTGTTAAGGAAACAACAAGTATAATGACCGATGTTGTGACTCAGGAAACAACAACTGTGATTAAGGAAGCATCAAATGTGACTAAGGAAACAACAACTATGATTAAGGAAACAACAACTATGACTAAGGAAACAACAACTGTGATTAAGGAAACAACAATTGTGACTAACGAAACAACAACTGCAATTAAGGAAACAACAACTATGGCTAAGGAAGCAACAATTGTAATTAAGGGAACAAAACTACAATGAAAGAAACAACAATGTTTTCATAAAAGTATTCGCGATGTTTTCTCGAAGTAAAAAAAATGTACATACCATAAAAAGATAAAAAAAATATTTACATTATGTATAGAATGAAAGAGATTTCGAAAGAAACTTTACTTGGTTGTGAATATAGGGGCATTTCCCCTATCAACTACAACCTACAAATTTGCATCATTATTAATTTCATGAAGAAAATATTCTCAGGTAAGTGGCTAGTAATACAGACAAAATCGTTGCCCATTGGAAAGGAAGGAAATGCTAGAATTATCAATCATAGCGAGGCACACTATTCCATTGTCATAGACTTTAGTAACTTCCTAAGGACCCAACCATCTCATTTGGAGTTTACCTAGAAAGTATTGGAATCTTGAGTCATATAAGAACACTCAATTCCATTTATGAAATTTTTTGTTTTTGATCAGCCAATCATGCCATTTATCTCTTTGTTATTGGACTATGGTTGTGCATTGTAAAGAAAGAAGGCAAATTTCATCCATTTCGTTGAGCTGTTGTAGGTGCTATTTTTGTGCCTTCGTAAGATCCAATCCGACTTCATTAGCAGTTTTGAGAGTCTTGACTTCAAACTTGATCGAAAAGATAAGTTCCTTACCAAAAATGAGCTGATAAGGTGAACAACAAGTAGTGTTGCACAAAGTTGTCCAATAGGCCCATAAGGCCTTATGAAGCTTGGAGGCCCAGTCTTGGCGGTTTTCAGATACTTTCTTAGTTAAAATCGCCTCTAAGACTTTGTTTGTACTTTGCACCTTCCCATTTTCTTATGGGTAGTAAGGAGAGGTAACTCTGTTTTCGATATGTTATTTTTGCAGTGTAGCTGAAATGTTATGAGCGGTGAACTATGATCTCCCATTGGCTACAAGATATCAAGGTAGCCCATACCGAACAAACAATTCGAATAGAAAATTGACAATTGCTTCTTCTATGGCCCTTGAAAGTGCTACCACTTCCACCCATTTGGTTACATAGTCTGTACAAACTAAAATATATGTCTTCTGATTTGAAGGTGGATTAAAGGGACCTACAAAGTCCATTTCCCATCTTTCAAATAGTTCCAATACAATTTGTGGTTGAAGGGGTATTTCATTAGCCTAAATGGGATAACCCATTATTTGACAACTGTCATAGTTCTGGACATATTTCTTTGCTTCTTTAAATATTGTAGGCCAAAAATAGCCCATCTGCAATACCTTATGTCTAGTCCTTCGATCAGCAAAATGACCCCCATAGGGTTCATCATGACAAGCCCTGAGGATGTCATAAATTATTTTTCTCAGATACATCTGCAAATTTGAATATCAACCCTTGTGTGGAAGAGGTAACCATCCATCCATGAAAATCATGCATTGCATTAGATAATAAACTTATTTTCTCAAGATGAGAAGTGTGATGGCAGTTTTCTAGCCACGAGGGAATTTGCAACATCAACATACCACAACATCTTGAAAATTACAACAAATAGATGTTAATCTGGGAATTGGTTTATCCACTGGTAGAGAGTCAGCCACACATGAGATTCTTGATAAGAAATTTGTGACAAGGTTTTATTTTCCTGGTTGATCCTTTATAGTAATGCAAACTTCTGCAGTTACTTTAACCAATGAGTTACTTTGCCATTGGTAACAGATTTGTTAGCTAAATACTGAATAGAAGAATAATCAGTGTACAAAAAAATTGGATATCCTGTTATATAATAATGAAATTTATTTATAGCATAAACGACGACCATAAACTCTTTTTCTATCACAATATAGTTTAACTTTATAGGTGTGATGTTTTTTCTAATGTAATAAATTGCGTAGGGCTTCTTATCCTCTTCTTGTCTGAGAACTACTCCTATCGCAGTGTCTAATGTGTCTGATGATATATGGAATAGTAGACTCCAATTTGGTCCCAACAACATTAGAACTGTTGAAACCAACTTTTTCAAATCTGCAAAAGTAATATCACATTTATAAGTCCACTTAAATTCCACATGTCCAGTTAACGCATACAATGGTGTTGAAATTTTTGCAAAATGTGCTATAAAATGAAGATAGTAACCTACAAAACCAAGGAAAATACGTACTTTTTTTGGTGTATGAGGGGTAGGGAGTTTAAGAATTACCTCGATCGGGTCTACTTGAATACCTGCAACAAAGATAAAGTGTCCCAAGACTACACCTTTTGTCATCATCATGTGGCATTTTTCATTACTAAGGCACATCCTGTTAGATATACATTGTGCAAGAACCTTTCCAAGATTATGTAAAGCTTGATCAAAATCATTATCATAAGGGGTGAAATCATCCAGATATAGTTCAACGCTTCATTAATAAGATAAAAAAAATATGCAGGATTTCCCTTTGAAAAGTGTTTGGTGCATTGTATAACCCAAATGGTAAGACTCTATATGCAAATGTTCCCCATGGATAGGTGAACGTAGTTTTATCCTGGTCTTCAGGAGAAATCTGGATTTGATTATACCCACTAAATTGATCCAAGAAAGAAAAATATTTCTTTCCAGCAAGACTATCAAGGACTTGGTCTAAAAATGGAAGAGGAAAATGATCCTTATGCATGTCTTTATTTAGTTCTTTATAATCTACACAAATTCTCCGTTTGCCATTCTTTTTAGGGATTACCACCAGTGGTGAAATCCACTGGTTGTCAGAAATATGGTATATAAAATTAACATCGAGAAGTTTTTGAATCTCCTATTTCACTATGTCCCTAACATGTGGATTTAATGTTCTTTGAGGTTGGAGAATGGTTTGGGAATCTTTCTCAACATAGAGATGTTGTGTGCATAAATTGTGGATCAATGCCATTGATATCATAATATTCCAAAGAAAAGGCTTGTTTATATTTTAGAAGAACTTGGATTAGTTTTTCACACCGAAGGTCATCAAGGCTGGTGTTGATATTCAAGGTCTTTCTAGGTTCAATTTTAGTGGGGATGCTATGATGAATTGTGGTCATGGGTATATGCTCACTGTTCAAATACTCCAATGGATCTCCTTGGGATTCTTTATCAAGCACAAATTTTAACATCTGACATGTTGGGTTTCCTACATTGGAAGGATGGGTAATAAATCCATTAATTATATTGTCATCAGTCTATCTTTTAAACATAAGAGATTTATCAATAGTGAGGGGAGAAGGTAAATTACTTTCCTGATATTCGGGAGGGAACCATCTAGATTTGTCAGCTAGTATGCTTGGTCTAACGGGTGGATATAGAATGATATTCTTGATAGTAGGTCCCTTGGTGATGGTCATGCTTCTAGTTTGACACCCAATGTATGCATCTACAAGGGTGAGCCATGGTTTGCCTAATATTAGAGGGTGTCCTTCCAACTTATTTTTAGGATTAAGGACCAAAAAATCCACTGGGTATTCCTAAGAGTCTACAAAATCAATGAGATCATCTAATTTTCCTTCTGGTTTCACTATGGATTTTTCGAATAGGTCTAACATGGTTGGAGTCAGTTTAAAACTAGTTATTCCAATGAGGCCACATGTTTTGAGTGTTATAATATTTATAGCAGCTCCTAAGTCCACTAAAGTGTTTTGGAAGTTATGCCCCTAAATTTGGATGGTGACTACAGGGTTTCTAGGATCATCATATTTAATAGGTATTTGTTTTCCTAGGATAATATTAGAGATTTTCCCAAGAACATGGACTATAGAAAAATGTTTTGGTTTCCTTCTAGGCTTCTTCACACACAACACTTTAATGGTTTTTGCATAAATAGGTATTTCTCTGATAGCATATAGGAGAGGGATTTTGATGCATAAATTTTGCAGTTCCCCTATGAGATAAAATTCATGATATACATGTGATTTTACTATGTCTAATCTCTCAGGGAATGGGGGAGTAACATCTGTAATCTTAATATATTCCTGTTGTTTAATCGGGTTAATAAAAAATTATGTTTTAGTAATAATTATGGTAGGAGGAGAGTGTTCTGTTAAAGACTGCTCCTTAGTAGGATTTTAATTTTTTGGTTGCTCTTGAGTCTTTGGAAGATCTTTCGGAAAGATAGTCCTCCCAGATCTTAAACGTAATTCATTACATTTCAAAGAGGGAGAGAAATAGTCTGGGTTTTCTAGAATTTCTAAAAATTACACAAGCCTGTTATTTAGATTCAGGTTTGGTTGTTCAAGTAGTTGAGGATGTAATGGAGGTATTTGAAGTGGGGTTTGTAATGGTGATTTTGATTGAGGCAATGATCCCATCAATTGATTGATCGGTCTAGTGGGATGATTTTGTTGGGATAGGGTCCCTAGGGTCAGTTTTGGGGTTAGTTAACCCAAGTTTTGTATAATTTTTTGTAAAATATGTAAAGTCTCCATGAAATGTGGATGCAGAGTGTGCTGCTAGATAGGAGTCAAAGGGGTCTTAGCTCCTTGTTTAGATAAGTAAATAGGTCAATTTTAATACTCACCCATGGTCTGCATACCATGGTATTGTATTGAGAATGCTATATATTTGAGTCATAGTTTGTTTAGTAGTGGATAACTAAGGAAGCTAAGGCAAGATAAAGATTTTTTTGGACGAGTGCTAAGGAACGAAGGCTCTGCTTCCTGTGTTGAAAATGCAACAAGATGATGGAGCTTAGTGGAAAGGAGTCGCCTTCACTAAGTGGGCCCGCAGGCTATTTTTGGTGCAAAGTCTATTTTTACACTATGTCTATTTTTAGACATATGGATCACGGTCTATGAGTTGTAGAATGCTATTTTTGGATGATTGGTCATGTTGGTAAAAATAGATGGACTTCTATTTTTAGACATATGGGTGGAGTCTATTTTTAGACTGCCAGGCTAAAAATAGAACAATCGAATATTATTAGCTCTTAATAATATTTGGACTATAAACATTATCTTATCCTTTTGGAGCACTTCAGTTCGAGCTACGGATGTGGCACATGCAGTTGTCAGAAGGAAATATGCTTTTCTTATGGGTTAGTTGAGCTATTGCATGATGGACTTCAGTTAGAACTCAAGTGATTGAGTTTGGTGGAGTTGATTGAGGAGTTGATGGAGTTGTGTTCAGTTTGACTTGGTTGAACTAGTTGTATTTAGTCTAACTGCAGAATACACTAGTGATGAGTGATGTGAATTAATTATTAATTAATTCACTAATTATTAACTCATAAATCAAATAAATAATACATTAGTTAACTTAATGTATGGAAATTTCAGTGGAGACAGGTGTTAGAGGTGAGTGAAAGGGCAAGACAGCTGTCAGTTGTGACTATAGTTGTGCATGAGATTTACACAATAAATGAATTGAGTATTGCCAATGAGGATTGCGTGGTTCAGCCAAGGGAAATATGAGTTTTGATCAGCCATTCTCATCTATTCTCATGCAGGATTGCGCAGTGGAGGTAGGCAAGTAGCGGAGGTGATTTGAACCTGTGATTGATTCAGATCTAAGCTAGTTTGTGTGTAACAGGTGGAGATAGTACTAAATACTAATGAGGAGTATTGTACTATGTATTGTTACATGTTCTCAATCAATATAATATACAAATAGTTGGGGGTTTTCAACTGTATGCTTTCCCCGGGTTACATACTGTGTTAATGTGCGCATGCAATTGATGTTTCATTATTTTTAATTTCGCAAAATTGATGATCAACGTAGAGGAGGTTATGTATTATGCATGCATTCCACAATAGTGTATAATTAGGATAATCACTGTGAAAAAGTGTCATATTATTCAAAATTTCTACATCCTATACTTAAGTAAGAAGGGGAAGGCTCATGCAGATGATTCCACAGGAGGCCTTGGTAAGTCCATAGTTGAGTGCGCAAAGCCCTACAACTGAGTGCGTAGAGTGAAAGATTATGTAATCTGAATGTTGAAGACCAATAAAGACTGATTCTTGAAGAATTGTTATGCAGTCTGAGCATTTCTGCTGATTCTGTTTATGTTATGAATTGTCGCTTATAATGTGTTTTATATAAAATAATGAATTAATGTTGCATGAAGCAACTGAATCTGTCTTATTTATGCATGATTTAAGTAGTTATCTAGTTCTACGAAGATAAGAGATATTTATGTTATGTTTTCTAATGAATTCGATAGATCTGTGCAGAATCAGATCTAGGGTTAATTATTGATGCGCGAAAGTGGATAAATTGTCTGTTTAAGGTCCACAAAGATTGATCATAGACCTTTGTGAAGCTCTAGAAACTATTTTACCCTAGTTACAGTAACGATCCCTAGAAGGTTACTGATCTATGTGAAGGAAGATCTGAACTGTCAGAGCCTAAGAACCACTTATCACATGTCCTTGGATGTAGAAACCTAGTTCTAGCATCCACCAATATTGCTTCGGGTGAGACTGCAGCCTGCGCTATGCAAGTTGTTTCAAAAAGGGCCAATAAATAAGGTTTTGTTGGTTTGTGTGAACAACTCTCAACCTGGGTCAGGCCCCCTCAAGCCAACAAATGGTTCCTTTTCTGGGACCAGGATCTATCTAACAGATGTGTGATAAATGGTTCCCCACAAAGAAAGAACTTGACAAGTGGATTGATCGAAAACTGCACGCGTTCGCGGCTCAGGAGAACAGAAGCCCTAAATTATCCAAGGAGCAGTGGTTGCAGAGATTCTTGTACACAGACAAGATTGATGCCATCTTCTATTTCTTCCCTGAAGAATTATATGAGTGGTTATCCAAATTGGACGATAGTCAAGGGACGTGGAGGCTTAGAGGCCCTATAGTTGGACTCCTAAATTAGTGTGACATCTGGAAGCATCAGAAAGAAATATTGCGCGGCTTGTGGACCACTGGGTTTATCGCACATTGGGGAGTTTTGTGACTTATTTCCCTATCGATAGAAATATCAACTATAGTGAAGTATAGTGAAGAATCTTTAAAGGCCTATGAGGTAAGTATTTGAAATCATTGAAGAGTTGGATTAAAATGTTGTTATGTGAAAAGAGGGTTATGGAGTTACCTTGATGTCTGGGGCTACAGGAAGTGGGAGATTATTTGGAAGGAACAAAGGATCCAACCTAGAATATAGTCTGCTCATTGAACCCCCTTCAATCAATGACGAAGGGGTAGTGCTGACTACACCTCGAAGTGAAATTTAGTTAATGACGTAGGGTATTCCAAGGATATCTCATCCATCCACTCCGCCTCCAGTTCCACCTCTTCCCCATACACCTTCACCTACATCTCCACCTCCACCTCCTCCATTCAACATGGTAAACACAATGAATATGTTGATTTTTAAAGGAACATGTAGCGAAGATCCAAAACAATTTTGGTTTATTGTAGATGTTGTTTGGACAACACAACAAATTACGTATGATAATATCACGAAAACGTAGTTGGTTACAGCCTTATAGGATTGCGCATTAGCATGGTATATCAAGTATTGCACTCATAACCCAAACGTGTCATTTGCAGATACCCAATTAGCTTTGAACAAGGAGTTCAGTAAGCCTAAGTCAGAGGCGTAGTCAGTAATTGAATTTAAGGAAATATGACACAAGGTTGACGAGACACCTTGGTAATTTGATTAGAGGTTGAAATTCCTGATCAGGCATGCTAATATTCAAATCTTAGATTCCTAGCATTGTGACTGGTTTATAGCATCACTCTTGCCACATTTATAATACCTCTGTCACAATAGAAAATAGCAATGCAAGCAGAAGCCTTGGAGATTTCAATGAGGTTGGATGCATCGCCTATTCAGGATACAAACCTTGGGGTGTAAAAGATTCATTCACATCTGGAAAGTCTGTACTTGGAGTTGTAGAGCTTGAAGAAAGGAAGGGAAGCTCAGCCGGAGGTGCACACTGAGATCTAGTGTCTGAAATGTAAGAGCCATGGACATGATAAGTACCATTGCCTGGTATTGAAGAATTATATTATAGGGGGAGGGCTTGTTCCCCTGAAACTAGAGAATAATGTTGGAGCTACGCTATGGTGCGCTATTTTTCAAGTTATAGGACTACATGCTACTGATAACTTCCATTTGTTGTAGAAGTTTGTACAGACCCCTCAACAGTTATTTTGTAATTTCTATAAGTTTGTAGGGTACGATGAAAACCATTGTAGGAGTTATGAGTTGATGATGTATATAAACTTGACCTATAGAATGCAAGCAAAGAACCAACCTTAGGATCAAGGCACAAGAATAGCACACAAAGGGTTCCAAGGTCGAGGAAGAGGAAGAGGCACTGGACCAAGTCGAGGGTGCAGGCAGGTAATCTGCTATAACTGTGGAGAAGCAAGATAGTTTGCGTGATATTGTACAAATCCCACACATCCGTCATGGTATTATTGTCAATAGTTTTACCATTTCATAGAGGGATGTATGATTCTTATGGGAAAGATGCAAAAGAATAAGGCGCAACCCCAACAACCTACACAAAACATTCAGATGAAGAGGGTTGAGCCCCGCAAAGAGGATTAGAGAATCAATATTGTGTTGAGAAGTGGTATGACCGCTGGCGCAGATAAAGGTAAGAAGCCTAAGGAAGACATATGTGTACACAAGGATGCTGAGAAGGAATTCGACTTTGATCTGAATCGTGCTTAAGAAACTTTCTTAGAAGAAAGGAAGAACTTTGCTGAGGCTTCCACCTCAGGAAGTCAGGAGAAAATGCTCGAGACTAATGTGTTGAAAGAAGTATATCCTTAAATACTAGCTACCTTTCTGAAGACTTGTATGAAGTTATTGCACGATCAAAAAGCACTTGAAGGCTTGCAAGACTTAATAGAGAAAAGTGTGCCAATAAGGAAAAGACTCCTACTGAAAAGTGAACGATAAGAAATATTGGTAAGCACAAGCTGCGAACGGGGCGCGAGATGAGGCTAACTGCGTATATAGGTGAATATGAAATGGACCAGGTAATTTTGGATCTGGGGTTTGATGTGAATGTCTTGCATAAGCGAACATGGGAAAGGATGGGGAGACCTGCGCTGCATTAGTCTCCTATTCAGTTGTTCATGGAAAATCAATAGAAGATCATTCTAATGGGGTGCTTATATGGTGTAACGGTGGACATTGAGGGTGCGAGTATGCTAGTTGATTTTGAGGTCATTGAGATAGTGGATGATAGTAACCCATACCCCACACTGCTAGGAATCGACTCAGCTATCAATATGATTGAAGTGATCAACTTGAAGAAGCGGAAGATGTCCTTTGAGAAGAATTTTCTCAAGGTTATAGTGCCACTAGACCCTATGGAAGGAGCATGTTAGACTGAACCAATGCGCGGCTATGTTGAAAGTGACGATGATCTAGATCAGATATACAAGATAACAACATGAGATGAGGATTGGATGAATCCTAGATCTGATGGACGAATTGTATGGGACATGGATAGTTCCTGCGCTTCAGATTCAGATGAAGAGCTTGAACACTTGCAGAATCAGCTGCATGAAGTATTTACCGCTGCAATATGATGACCAAGTTACTCAGGTGTGTTTCGATTGATGTAATAAATATTCCTCATTATGATGGTTTGACTAATGTGGAATTGTTTCTGGATGAATTTGAAAGAGAAGTACTGGAAGAGCATCGATTCCAGGCACTGGAGTTGGCACTGTGCTCTACGCCTGCCCATTGGTGGAGTATGCACAAAGAAAGCTTTGTAGGATGGAGAGAATACAAAAGAATGATGAAGTTAAGGTTTGACTATGCTAATACTAGAATGAACAAAAAATATAGTGGGAAGGATGATCCACACAATCACTTAGCACGATGGACTAAGGCCTGGGGAACAAAACCACAACCAGAATGGGTGCATATATTCTGTCATACACTAGATACGATCCCAATGAACTAGTATTTGGAGATAGAGCTTCACCATGGAACTGCTGAATGGGACGTTTTAAGAGAGAGTTTTCTATTAACCTTCAGTTTTGAGGATGGGTTTGATAGTATTGATGAAGCATTGTAGGAAATAAAATAAGCTATATTCAGAACACTGAAGGATCCAGTAGAATTGATTCAACCAGATTGGAGTCAAAAGCTATGCCATGCACTAGAATGCTATAATGTGACTACTGAAGAAGAGGATGATTCGCAGAATGTTACTATTTCAGAGACCGAAGGACAACGCAAAGTCAAAGGACTGAAGGTGGCGAACCCGGATATATCTGCGCCTTTGAAAACTCGACAGGTAAACATTGGACCTAAGGAAGAACCTAAGTTCATGAAAGTTAGGAGATTATTGGGATGATGATACAGTTAATAAGGTAGTTGAGCTATTGCGCAAGTACCAAGACTTATTCCCCATGAAGTTTTCAGATTTGAAATGGATTTTCGGAGATTTAGGCGTTATGAAGATTACATTGAAACCAAATGTGAAGCCTATTAAGCAACGACCTTATCTATTGAATCCAAAGTATAAGGAGAAGGTGCACCTAGAACTGGATAAAATGTTGGAAGCTAGCATTATTGAGCTTGTAGACGAATTAGATTGGGTAATCCCTATGGTGGTCCAAGAAAAGAAACAGAAGGGTGAGATCTGCATATGTTAAGATCTGCGGAAGTTGAATGATGCCTGTGTGCATGATCCATTTCCGACACCATTTATTGAAGAAGTATTAGACAATGTTGGCGGATAGGAGGCATATTCGTTCACTGATTGTTTTTTGGGATATCATCAAATAAAGATTGCATCGGAGGATCGAAGAAAAATAACCTTCGCAACTGAGTTGGGTTGCTTTCAATATACATTTATTCCATTCGGATTGAAGAACACACCTACAATCTTTTCCCTGGTAGTGATCGCGGTGTTCAAAGAGCTTATTCATAATTTCCTGGAAGTATATTTTGATGATTGGACTATGTTTGGGTTGGTGAAGTGACATGTTGTGAGTCTCTGCCTCATGTTGGATACATGTCGAAGGTATCATATCATGCTGAAGTTGAAAAAATGTACATTTTGTGTGCCTTTAGAGATTTTGCTCTGCCACGTTGTATGTAAGTAGGGAATGATGGTGGACCCTACCAAGATCATTGTAATTGTGAATTTGGAAGCCCCTAGGAATGTGAAACAACTGTGTGTGACATTGGGACACACTGGGTACTATAGGAAGTTTATCAAGCCATATGCCTAGATAACCACGTCGATGGAGAAATTATTAAATAAGGATGCGATGTTTTGCTGGGATGAAGACTGTCAGCGCAACTTGGATGTCTTGAAAGAGAAAATGGTGACTGCACCTATTTTGGTATTTCCTGACTAGAAAAAGGAGTTTCATGTGCATGTTGATGCATCTTGTATTGCACTAGGAGTTGTATTAACACAGGAAGGTGAAGGAGAGATTGACCATTTGATAGCTTTTGTGAGTAGGAAGTTATCCAAAGATGAGAAGAATTACTCTACTACAGAGTGCGAAGGGTTGGCGATGGTCTATGCGCTATAGAAATTCAGACATTATCTATTAGGTGGACATTTTAAAATGTATACAAATCACTCTACGCTGAAGTACCTAGTCAATAAGCTTGTGTTGGGGGGGAAGATATGCCGATGGTTACTATTGTTCCAGGAGTATGACTTTGAGGTGATTGTAAAGCCTGGAAGGCTGAATGCAGGACTAGGCCATCTATCAAGGATTGAAATAGGTGAGGAACCAAGTAGTTTGGAGAAAGGACTGCAAGACGTGAAGCTCTTTGTGGTGCACGCAACATATGATAATTTTACCGATATTATTTAGTTCTTAACAACGGGAACAATTCCGAAAGGTTATTCCACTCAACAGAAGAAAGAGTTAGTAGTTCACGTTGCAGAATTTTCAGATACTGTGCAGGTATGTTTCGGAGTTTGAACGTGCTAGCATCCTAGCCAAAGCTCATGGAGGAGTGGAAGGAGGCCACTATGCAGGGAAGGAGACCACGTAGAAAAATTTTCACGCTGGGTTATCCTGGCCTACATTACACAAAGATTCCAAGGCATACTGCAAGGAATGTGATGCTTGCCAAAGGATGGGGAAGCCTTCGTGAAGGGATGAATTTCCTTTAAATCCTCAAGTTTCATTGCAGGTATTTGATAAGTGGGCCATTGAATTTATAGGTCCAATACAACCACCAGGAAAAAGGATGGGAACATGGTATATCATTATTGCAACTGAGCATTTAACCAGGTGGGTGGAAGCGCGTTAGTAAAGGATTGTACAATGACCTATGCTACGAAGTTTCTATTCGAGTACGTCTTAACGAGTTTTGGATATCCTATCACCCACAGGAAAATGCAACAGTGGAAGATTTTAATAAAATCTTGGAGCATTCATTGACAAAGTTATGCAACACACAGAGGAATGACTGGGACATGCATGTTCCTGTTGTGTTATGGGCTTATAGGACAACTTACAAGAAGTCGATAGGATAAACGCTGTTCAGGTTGGTCTATGAAATTGAAGCAGTAATGCCTATGGAGTATATTGTGCCAAGTTTATGGATTACAACATTGACTGAGATGGCAGACTACGCAACCTTGGAGGAACGGCTCGCGTAGATCATGGAGTTAGAAGAAGACCACTTCCTTACAGGATTTCACCAGCAAGTGCAAAAGGAGTGCGAGAAATTGTGGCATGATCGACATATTAAGCTACACACGTTGAATGTAGATGATTTGGTGCTGTTATATGACAGCAAGTTCATGAAGTTTCCAGGAAAGTTTCAAATGCACTGGTTAGGGCCATATGTTATTAAGGAGATCACGGATGGTGGCGCAGTTCAGCTCGTGAAGCTGAATGGAGAACCATTCCCTGGAAAAGTGAACAGAAGTAGGTTGAAGTTGTACACAGGGGATCCTACCCTGTGCAATGACTATATGGATGTAGGAAAATCTTAGCAATCCAGGAAGTTACAAGGGATTGTAGGACTATAAACTACGCTGCTCGTCTAGTTGAAGAACGGGGTAGAAAGGCTATGCAAGAATGACAAGGGTGTGACAAGTGAAGTTGCGTTGGATGAGCTGTGCCATGGAGGATGATGCCACACTGGTGGGCCCAAAAGTAGCTGTTGAGGTTACTATTCATGATTTGATGGCCAAAAATTAGTGAAGGGGAGCGGGTAGGCGCTATTTATGGTGAAAATCTTTGGAGATCTGCCGCCAAAGATGCATTTATTATCAGAATTTGGGGGGAACGGTTGGATTTGAATTCAAAATTTCCTATCAATTACACGTGTTGGTCCAACAAAGAACACTTTGAATTTTGAAAGTTGGTTGGGTGCTTTGTTGTCTGAAGCTTATGAATCGTGAATTTTGGGAAGAGTTCATAACATGCCCCTGTCGGCTGGATAAATTGTTCTTGTGGACAAGACCGATCTCCCTAGTATCAACTGATATCTAGTGACAAGCAGAACAAGAAAATCTACCTTTCTCTAAATATTGCGATTTATAAATAAAAACCACGAGGTGTTTTAGACCCTACCTCAAGTCCAACGCTAGTTTGTGGCAGCCACGCTTTGACCGTCCGAATGAGTTTCCTTTTAAGAACCTGTAAACACAAACAAGCACACATCAAATAACACTTGCATAGCCAATATAATAAATCATATTCATCATGGTGATCAAGGAATCCATGAAATAAACCATAAAAGACAGCTTATTGAGAAAAATAAACTTGATTGTATTAACTTTGAACAAATAAGAACTTTACAACCTTTGGTGCCTTGATGTTGTACAAGCTCCTCCCAGGGTCCAAGCAAGAATATCCTCTACTTTGACAAGCTTCACACTCTTCCCAATGAGATCAAAAGTTATGTAATCTCTCTTCTCAAGCTCAATTAGGAAGACTAAATTCCAACAGCATTTACCCTAAAAAATATTCAGCTTTCAACCTCCTTAGTCACCAGCCCAATGCCTCATTTTATAGTGCAGAGGAAGGAAGTTACAGGTCCACCTATGAAGGGATAGAGTCCTCCTTCAAAGGGATAAGCTCATCACATCAAGGAGTTAGCTCCTTTAGGTATGGGATGCATGCACCTTAAAGAAGCGAACTTGCCACCTCAAGATTCCCTCTAGAAGCTTCCAGAAACAACCCAAAGTGAGTTTTTAAGAATGTACTTGAGCCTTTTTTACTTTTACAGGGGTCCGCACCCATTACACAAAAACGGAGTGGTCA
Source organism: Pinus tabuliformis (assembly GCA_031772625.1). NCBI lineage: Eukaryota > Viridiplantae > Streptophyta > Pinopsida > Pinales > Pinaceae > Pinus > Pinus tabuliformis. The sequence goes on along the minus strand of CM062808.1, from coordinate 496,279,070 downwards.
GGTACTCAGGGGACATGACCAGTGGGTGTAGGACCGCAGGTAATGCTAAGAGAAAGTGCGGAACCAGAGTTTTAGAGATTTTTAAGGGCTTTCTCTCATTTTTCAAGGCTTGACATGAAGAACTGAGGTTTAATACTTGCAAAGGAGGAAAGTATGAGTGGTGATAGACTCACACTGATTGCAGAATGTCATGGTGACAATATTTTGTGCAACAGATTGCCCACTAAAGTGGGAAGTCTGTAATAGATGATGATGGCATTTGTCATCTAAGAAGAGTGAAGTACTTTATCATTTCAAAGATCATCCTATGGATGGCCTAGTTGGAACCTATAAAAACATTCAATACAAAATATATATATGTGATCATATCATCACTGAGGTAGGCATTCCCATACTTAGATCAAAACTGACTAGAGAACTAACTAAACTGCTTTGATATAGGAATGATTTTGTAATACATCACAAGTATAGAAATAAGTAGACACAGTATGGGCACAGCCATCTGTTTATGAATAGTCCATTGTATAATGAATAACAAAACTCCTCGCAGCCTAGATGGTGGAAACTAGATCCAGGGTCTTGATTTCTACTTCCCGAAATAGTACGATTCTATCCATGTGAATGAATGTGTCGAAGTCGAACATGGTAGAAACCACTTGATTACCAGTCAATGATGTGAATTGTTAACAAGTCTGAGAGAAACCACCAGTAATGTCAATGGCTCTCAAAGTACTCAGTACAATCCATGAAATGTGAATAGATGAGCTGATGTCGAACATGTCATAGAATCCTTTGATCGAAGGTCAATGATGCAACCTGTCGTCAAAGGCGAGAAACCTGCCATTGAGGCATGCAGATTCCAAGGTACTGACGATTTCTAGGTAATCTTTCTAGATAATGAGATGAAGTCGATAGAAAGCGATCCGTCGTAGGCAATCCCACAACACGAAATCATAGATCAAGTTTGAAGAAATATATTTGGCAAGGACTAACTCAAGGATGGTCAAGATGGATGACAAATATTTTGCAGATGAATGGCTTATTTGCACTGACCTCTTGAACACATAACGGCACTGCAGATGGTTTGGTGACAATTGACCCAAAGCTAATACCTAGAAACCAGCTAAAGACTTTCAATATGGTTTGATTAACTTTTAGGCAAAGGATTTCCCAACCCAAGTGAACAAAAAGTGTCGTGTTCAAGAGTGGTTATATTATTTTCTAAGGCACAAAGTATAACAAACATGTTCATTTTTCTCTCTTTTCCCCCATCATTTCTGGCAAGTACCTCTTTATTTTTGACAAGCTTGAGGAGGATAACATTTGCTTGGTTATAAGCTCACCCTTCGGATGAGTCCAACTTAGTTTAAAATTCGAACCCTAAGAAGGAGTGGTCTGTTCCTGTTTAAAATTGAACAGGTCCTTTACTGTTAAATTTTAATGAGTCCACTATAGGAGAAACTCGGCGTTTTTCAATTTTAGGGAGTTAGAAGAAAAACTTAAGAGAATTCCATGGTTGTCCTTTTTCGTAAATTTGTGTCTCCCAAGCCCGAAAAAGTATAAAATAATACTTGAGAGAACTGCTTGACCATTATGATCAAGGATTACTTTTCATAATTAGTGTCTTTGATCCGAAAAATTGAAAAAGCAATCAACGACACGTCGTTTTATAACCAATATCGAACTTGAAACGACAAAAGCCCGACAGTCTTTTCATGTTTATACAGTCAGAAAAAGAGCTGTAAGTGGACTGTCCTTTTACTTCTGTTTTAACGAGCTTAAAAAGAAAAACTCGGCAATCTTTTCATATTTTACGAGTCAGAAAAGAGCTTAAAGAGGACTCTAATGTTTTTTGTTGAAAATGATCATTTTTTCTTGAAAAATACGATATTCTGCACAAAAACTCAAACATTACTCATACCTGTTTAAAATAAATAAAAATGCATCAAAAAGTTACCTTTTTAAAGTGAAAAATAAACAAATTAAAAATTCATTTATTCAAAAAATCTTATAAAAAGGGCTTTTGTAAATTCATTTTTACCGTTTGACTTCAGAGTGAGAAAAGAGATATTTTGGGTAAGAAACTTCCTGTGAAGATTGCGGAAAATCCGTCCGTTGGAATAAAAAACGTCACCTCCAGGTAATCCACATCACTTTAATCTTGCATTTCAACCATTTGAATTTTGTTTTTAGGCTTCCATTTTGATTTTTTAGAGAAAAATTAGTTTAAAAGACCGCTCGCGGGGGTTCGCAGGTGCAACATGTGAAACCTGCGGACCTCGATCTTTTCATACAAAGGAAAGAGCTAGGGGCCCGCACCTGCTGCTTGGGAAGAGTGCGGATCTATGCACTGTCCCTAACTAGTGGGTGCGGACCCCGCGAAAATAGGTTTTGAAACTTCAATTTTTTCATTTCCGCCCAAATTTTTTTTGAACTAAAATGTTCTAATCCGCCTTTTTTAAAATGTAGGATATACACAATGCTCATTAGGAACGGGAGCAAAAAGATGTGGACCTTGCCGCAATTAATAATCAACCCTCAATAGATGCATTGAGGGCATGCATGCTATTTAAATTCTGGGCCATACCTGGCATGAGGGCCCAAGTAGACTTTTTGCAGTGGCTGGTGGACAGATGGAATATAAAGGACTAGCGTTTCATTATTGGTGGCCACCGGCTCGAAATGGAGCTAGAGGAAATTTACTTCTTAACTGGTTTGCCCAAGAGAGGTGAACGATTATCTCTATTCGGGACTAGGCCAGGTGGCTAGTCTGTCGGTAGTCTCCGACTAGAGTTTTGTAATGACCAAACAAAGGACAAAGGGATTGATACCAAAACTATCTCCCGTCCTAAACTTAAAGTGATTGCATTTACTATCACTGGACTCTGTGGAAGCGCAGCACTGCATGTAGCTACCAGATCCCAAATTCGAATGGAAGTAGACTGTTATCGAGGCACCATCTTCAACTGGTGCGAAGCTGTGTTGGGGAATGTAAAATGCCAACTGACTAGAGCAAAGAACGAACAACTAAAAAACCTTGGATATGGTTTCTTAGTTGTGAGTTTTAGTCTAGAGAGGGTCCTGATGTTGGTCCCACAACATCTTTCTGTTGGAGGTGGACTTCTCTGAGAACCTAAGCTAATGCACTGGGTTATAGTTATGGCCCGTCATCCTGAGGAGGGTTCAGAGGTTGTTCGATTTCCTCCTGAGTATTTTTGTTGGTTGGAGAACCAACTTTTCGTGATTCAGGATTTTCCTTATGTTGGGATGGATTATCGTGGTGATCTAGACATGACTCTTCCACCAGGAGAGCAGTGGGATGATTCAGGTAAAATCATTCTCAACATTTTCTAAGTTTTAATTTTTTTTTTTTTTAAATCGTCCAAAACTGATAGTAAAAAGTTTCAAATGCAGATGTGGGTCCACGGCGACCAGCCACTCTCCGGCCCTATGAGAGGAGACACCCAGCTGCAGTAGTACTGGCCCCACGAGACGAATCTACAGAGACCCTGACTGAATTGGAAAATCATCTAGAGCGTTTGACAGCAGATATTCCAAAGACTAGCATAGATGACATTCCCCTTAGGTTACAGCGCTATGTGATTAGGGTCCCAGGACCTTTTAGGAGGTTCCTTTGTAGGGTCGCCCGAGCAGTGGTTTCTTATCGTGATCATCACCAGTGATAGGATGATCGCCTTTGTAGACTCATACGAAATTTTTGCTTTTTGTACTATCATTTTTGCCGATCATAAGGTGTTTTTCAACCTATGATCGAAGACGATGTATATTTGACACACTTCTATGCTATGCTATATCACTATTACTAGCTATCTTGTAAAACGTGTTATGGAATGTTTTTAAATTTACTGTTTAATTATTGCAAATGTCTATTTAACATTTGAGAAGCAATTGCATCTGCTAATGTATTTAAATATCTTGGAATATACTGATATTCAATGTAGTCAAATTCACGTTCCAAGAGACGAAATCTCAAAAATAATCTTAATAACACTGGATTTCTAATGGCATAAACTCTATTAAGCTGCAATACAACAATTTCAGAATATAACCTAACAATCAAACTCCGAATCCTGAATGAGATGGATTCAGATAATAACTCAATCACTGCACTATACTTTGCAATGTTGTTCGTTGTTTGACCAAGGCTTACCCCATGCATAAATACCAACTCGTCAGAGGGTGAATAGATAACCCAAGCTGCGGAAGAAATGTTCTGTGTATTACGACAAGCACCATCGGCGAAACCAATGTATGTTTGAAGAGACATCGAAATTTGCAATATCAAGAGTAAAATCAAGATAAGCAGGAAAAAATGATAAAAACACTCTCTAAAGTAAGCACACTTTTCTAATCTAAAACACACCAGCTAGAAAGAAACTAATCTAACTAAAATCTCCACACCTAGATTTAAGCATAATATCTCTTTAGATAAAGACAATTTTTGGGCTTACCTAAAGAGACACCATCAAAATCTACCAATTCATAGACCTCTTTCACCAGGTTTCACTTAACAACATAAGGACCATGCCACATAGGTACAAATTTTCCAGCCCCTAGCTTATCATTTGCTTGATCGTATAGTAAGACTAGATCTCCTTCCGAAAAATTACGAGGTGCAACATTTCGATCGTTCTGAGCTTTAATTCGTTTGGCATGAGTTTCGATTGCTAATGCAGCATCACATCGATTCTCATCTAGCTGAGCTAAGCACAACAAACGTTTCTCCTCTTCATAAGTGGCTAGGAGTAACTCTAAGGCTATTTCCAATGACAGAATTTCGCATTCAATGGGTAACATAGCTTCCAAACCGTAAACCAGTTGAAAAGGAGTGAAACCAGTTGATGTTTTTATTGAGGTTCGATACGTCCAAAGCACTGAAAATAACATGCTATGCCAATTTGACCTATGAATACCAATGATTCGTCGGATCATAATGACTAGAACTTTGTTGATGGCTTCAACCAGACCATTAGCCTGTGGGTAATATGGAGTAGAACTATCGTGACGTAGGCCAAGTTGATATATTAGTTCAGTCATCATGATGTTTCGAAAATGACTCCCGTGATCAGTAATAATCAGTTGAGGAACACCGAATCTAGTAATTATATGATTGAAAATGAAAATTGCAGTAGTTTTGCCATCTGCCGAAAATCTAGGCATCGCCTCGGCCCACTTAGCAAAATAATCTACCGCAAGGATGATATATGCATGCCCCCTGGCCGAGTGAGGGTTACATATAATAAAGTCGATACCCCACTTTGCAAAAGGGCCAACAACAAATATAGGGTGGAGAGGAGCAGGTGGAACACGCATCTTTCGATCAAAAATTTGACAATTGTGGCATTTTCGGACCGCATAGATATAATCTTTAAATAAAGACGGCTAGAAATAACCAGCACGCAATATCTTTTGGGCTGTGGCATACCCAGACATATGACCGCCACAAGCTCCAGAGTGACATTCATTTAGAACCTTTTTAGCTTCTTCATGAGTTAAACAATGTCGGAAAACAGAATCTGCCCACGACGATAGATTGTATCTCCAATACTTTTTTATTGTTGGGATTGGAATCGTATTTTCCGTCACTAAGATCAGGAAATTTCAGGCCGAAAAGATTGGGTTTGGAGACAAACAATGATATCTCCATACCATGGATCAAGAGTACTGATAAGAAACAAGGATTTGTCCGCAATGGGCTCTTTTGCCATAGTTTCAATATCAGGACGCGGGAAGTCACACATCAGTTCCGCAAATACCAAAGATTTCTTTGACTTGGATTTTTCAAATTCCAAGTCAAATTCCTGCAGGATAACAATCCATTTGGAATACTTGCCCCTACCAATTGTTTGGTCAAAATATAGATCATAGGGTTACAGTCAGAAATTACGGTAGTTTTGCGTAGTAAGATGTAATGACGAAATTTTTGGACAGCATGAACAGCTACCAAGGCCAATTTCTCCACATGCGAATATTTAAGCTCAGTCGGATTCAAAGTTCGACTAAGATAGTAAATCACATGTTCACTATTGAATTCATCTTCCTGAACTAAAACCATCCCAATGGTGGAATGAGAAGCGGCGAGGTACAAGAAGTAATCCTGGTTGTAGTTGGGAGGATGCAATAACAGTGCATGGGTCAACGCGTGTTTAAGTGCATCAAAAGATTTGTCAGCTATCTCATCCCAAAAGAATGGAGTATTCTGTTTCAACAACCTGGTAAAACCCTTTATTATCTCGGCGTAGTTAGGAATGAAATGATGTAAAAAGTTTGCTTTCCCTTGCAAACTTTGGAGTTGGCAAAGAGTCGAAGCAGGAGGCAATTTTACAATAGCTTCAACCTTCAAGGGATCGACACAAATTCTGGCTTTTGAAACAATGAATCCCAGTAAATGACCCATTTCTATACAGAAAACACATTTGTGTGGATTCAACCTAATTCGATAATGCCTACATCTCATAAAGATTGCTCGTAACTGAGTGAGATGATCGGCTCTACGTAATGAATGGGTAGGTAAATCATCGAGATAAGGTTGCACAATGTGCTTGATGTCATGAAATGTTGCCGGATAGGTTTAGCATCCGGGTAAGTTTTGATTTCATGAACAACAATTGTTGGATCTATTCCTGGCATCTCTTAGTATGACCAGGCAAACACGTCAAAGAATTCTTGGAATAGGGCTTTACAAGTTTGGACTTCATTGTCTGTACAAGAAGCACCTATAAGAATGTTTTCAACAATTCCAGGTTTAACTGAAATGTCAATAGGAACTGTTCAAGAAATATTTCCCAAATTTAACTCAGAATCAGGATGGTGCAATGGATTCTGTGGCTCTTTGACATAATCAGTAGTAAAAATAGATGAAAAATCATTTTCAAAATGATCAAGCTCAGGTAAAAACGAAGATCGATGATGAAGATCTTCCCATCGTAAATCATCAACAGACAAAATTTCATGAATTTGTTCATGAGTATGAACAAGCTCATAAAAAGTTGTTGAATTTGAGGTTGATATTGAAAGTGATTCTCCATGGACCACATTCGTTAGATCAATTTTGGTTGAACAAGAGTCAGAAAACGACTGTACAGCCTGATATGCAATTTCATAGGGACTCAAAGGCATCGTATCACCAAATGAGTCCACCTCAGATTCGGAAGGTACGATCCAAGGATCATCGAAAACAATAGTGTTTGATGAAATCATATGAATGGTTGCAGTAGAAGGCGATACGTTAGGAGGAGGAAAGGAAAAAGTTCCTAGTAAACCAGAATCTTTAACTAATCCTACCCCAACATCCTTATAAGGGATAGTTGTTTTGCCGACATGTTGGATACTTTCAGGAGAGGCTAGGTTGGATGAAAAGTAAGTCAGTTGGTCTATAGTTACGATCTTTCCATTATGAGGAAACTTTATAAGCCGAAAGACCGATGAAACAACAACAGTCATAGCATAAGACCAGCTGCGACCCAGAAGAAGGTTGTAATCTAGAGGGGAATCAACCACTTCCACATCTAGATTAATAGTTTTCCCCTCAACCCCTATAGGTAAATCCTGTAGAATGAAAAAAGGATGGAACCCATGGCCATCAAAAGCCTTTAGAATTGTCGGGAATTGATTGAGTGTAGGAGAACCAAGCGATCTCCAACATTGGATTGACATAATACACGTAGAAGCTCCCTCATCAATTACAGTCCTAAAGTAAGGTTTGTTTTTGACTAACACTAGAATCTAGAAAGCCATTTGATGAGGTAGGCGAGGTGTACTATTCTCTAAATCGAAGATTATAAGGTTCGAGTCCTGAATATCAACAGCTCCTATAGCCGACAATAGCAATTTACACTGTACTGGGCATGATTGCAGCACCTCCAAAGCCGACATTGCTGAAGGGGAAATAGCTAAGTCTTCAACAATGTTATAATTCTGAGCAGCTCTCACATGCAGATTAAAAGCTAACTTTCAAAGTATACCTTTAGTAGGCGGTTTGATTACTAAGTCTGGGTTAGGTTTCTCAATCTGTAGCGGATCAAAACCGGAAGGAGTTGAAGTTGATGGGTTTGAATTAGAAGATTCTGCTTCCTTACCACCAATATGACTTTTACTACCATAATCTTGCTATTGTGTTGCAATCCTAACATGAGACATCATCATTATGGGTTCTTCCGAGGCATTTGAGGAAGAACCGATCATCTTACTATCTTGACTAGGAAAAGGATCCTTCAAGATAGTAGGCGTTTGAGAACCTTTGACGATCTTCGCAACCTCAGTGCAATGTGGGCAGTCTCTTGTAAAATGCTATTCGTCACAAATGAGACAAGGATAGCGAGGTTTACGTTTCTCGTCAGTAGATTCAGTTTTATTTGATTTCTCTTTCGAATTTTGTTTATTTTTCTTCTTCCCTTTCTTTTTACCGCCAGATTTTGATTTGGTCGTAGATGATTCTACGACATGAATATCGGCAGACATTTCAGTGGAAGAGTCTCCTGTCGGGGAATCTGGTGAAGTTACAATAGGAGAATGATTCTTTGAAGATTTCTTCTTACTTTTGGTGTTAACTAAACCAATCATACCATCAGCGGCATGAGACCCCGAAGGAGCTGCAGTTATTTGATTTTGTTTCAGAAGGTCGGGGATTTTCTTGTGTAAAGTATCGGACTGTGTATAAACGAGGTCAAGGTAATGAGCTTGAGGAATTACTTGCTCTTTAGTAACAACTCCTGCCTTAGCTACATCCTCAGTGATTTTAGGTAACAATGATTTAACAAACCATTATGCTAAAATTTGATCCGTAATAAAAACTTTCACTAAATGTCGTCGACGTCGCCATTCATGAATATGATCTGAAATATATGTGGACGTTGACTGTTTTAATGAAGTTAATAATTCCGTGCCATTGTCATATCTGACAGGAAACTGAAAATGAGTTAAGAACGAAGTGGCTAATTGACTAAAATTATAAAAAGAGGCTCGCGGTAACTCAATGTACCACTTGGCCGCAAAAAGAATCAGAGTGCATTGAAAAAGACGTAAGCAAATTGAATCATCTATAATGGAATTAGAAGCACACCAGAGGTGATAAGTCATCACATGGTTTGACGGGTCCTCTCCTGATTTACCTTCAAACTTTGGGATATCACTAGGCAACTTATTCAGCATTGGTGGCCAAAACGGAAGATAATTAATTGGATCGTTCGTAAGGAATGACAAATCAGGCAAGTCCAAAGTTGCAATAAACGGTAACTGACGATTAGGTTCACGAAAACCCTGGGTCATAAGACCAGCTCCAGGAGGAGGATATCCAGGATAACTTGGAATTGGAATTTCATTTGGGATATTATATCCTCCCGGAAATCCAGGATTAACCGGACCATACTGGGGTTGTTGAGGTTACTGATAAGTATATCCAGGGTATGGTTGATACTGGTAAACTGGGATTTACACAGCAGGACCAAATTGGTACTGTCTCGGGTATGGTTGATAAGTGAACTTCGGTTGACTTGTGACAACCGTACTTCAACTAGGTTGTCCTATAGGCATCTGAACCGAAGTCTGAATTGTGGGTTTGGACTGAGGTAAAGATGCTTGAGGAGTTGATGCAGGAACAATAGAAATTGGAGCTGTCGATACTCCAGAAGTAGGTGGGGTAGATTGCACAGAAGCTGCAGTAGTTGCAGCAGTTGTTTGAGGAAGATTTCGAGGCGAACTAGGCCCAGACTGTTGAGCTACACCAGGTGCAAAGGTTTGAATAGTAGGTTGGACAGGTTGCTGGGTTGAACCAGAAACCAAAGGTTGTCCAGATTGAGATGACAACTGCACATTAGGTTGCAAAATCTGTTGAGATTAAGATGGATCCCACACCATGTTCATTTCGGGGTATGGACCCATAGAAGGTTGAGGATATTGAGGACCATAACCAGGTTGAGCATAGGGTTGATAATTCAAAGGTACATTTCCAGCTCCTTGAACAAATGATTGACTCGAAGGTGGTTGGTAACCTTGGGTTGGGTGCTGACCTTTAGGTTGATAACCTTGAGGCACGTACTGAAACTGGGGTTGACCTTGAGGCATATATTGATAGTGGGGTTGACCTTGAGGTATATATTGAGTCTGGGGTTGACCTTGAGGAATGTACTGTCCCGAAGGAATGTACTGTTCTTGAGGTTGCCCCCCAGGTGGTAAATGACTACCTTGAGGTTGTCCCCTAGGCGATAATTGAGTACCTTGAGGTTGCCCCCCAGGCGGTAACTGACTACCTTGAGGTTGTAGATTTGGAATAGTACCAGACATCATAAGAATTTCTTCTACGCTCAACAGTTGAGTTCCATTATTACCAATTGATATCCCATGTCCAATGGGTTGAGGAGATGCTCCTGAAAAAGTACCAGTGAGTGACTGATACCCAGAAGGAACAGAAGGACTGCCATATAAAAATGCTTCCGGTGATTGGGAAAACATGGATGACTATCTCGACATATTCAAAGGAGGATAATAACCTCTAGGTGTTGGATGAAAAGGAATTCGAGCTGGTTAAAAACTAAGACCTAGATTTTCTAAAAAGTTGGTTAATGAGACGTAACAAGCGTCCCTCCTAGGTGGACTGTAGAAAATTGATTCACGCTCCCTAAGTTCTAAAGTTGGTTGATTTTCAGGGATAGTTATACCTTCTTCCGAAATAACAAGTTCTTCAATAGAAATGAGTCCCGAAGGAAGATTTTGGGTAATGATCCTTCCTACCCTAGGTGAACTAGGACCATTGGAAGTTGGAGAAGCAAATCCTGACAATGGAGTAGTAGCAGGTTCAGTTTCAGGCTCATAAATTTTAGGTTCTTTAGCTAATTCACTAGTAGAAGAAACACTACCAATAACTTAGGAAAATGAAATTGGTTCATAAATATACTCTGTTGCTTGAACTTGATAATCAGGATGAACAACTAAAGAAGATTCTCTATCTTCCGGTGACCCAACTCTACTGCCACTAGGAGTTACAAGATCTCGTAGCCCTTCAAGCTGGCTTGGTGAATACTCGGGAGGTTGCCCCCGAAGTCTACAGGATTGTCTCGGTAATTCAACCACGATTAAATATTTTAATTACTTCACACGCAAACAAGGAAAAATCTCAATTAAACCACCTAAATTACCTAAAGAAACAAACAATTGAATCACACACCTAAAAAAAAATCTAAGAGTTCAAACCACACATAAACAGTAACTTTCCGTACCAAAAACACTAGTTGGTGATGAAATCCAACGTCGCAGAATTCAATACAGAAAGGGCGGTTGGAACAGTTACCTCAACAACCTACTTAATGAAACAGACTGGCACAAGTTTCTTCACAAAACCATCTTGAGTGAAGAGAACCCCCCAGAGAGTCCAAGTGAGTCTAGTCGATGTCTACTCCAGGTACAGTGGGATCTTCCCTCCACCATCACCTTAGTAAAGAATCCTATAGATTATGGTCACTATGGTTGCCAACAGAAACAAATATAACTGGGGGAACAGTCTACGATTCGATACACACGCAAGGATAGAGTAACAAAGCTCAATCCCCTTAAAGGCTTCTTGACATAATCCAATGCTTACCAAAAAGTGACCCCAGGCTCCTCGACAATGGTCAATCCGAGGTTTACCATTTTTAATGCGTGTATATCTTCTATCGTTCCCAATGAGGAAGGATTGATTACCTCACTGGTTCAGATATGATCTCGTGCTTGACTCCTTTAAGAGGAGCTTCCCAGAGCATAGATGTAACAATTGGAATTTATTTCCTACAACAAGATATAGCTACTTGTTTGTTTTAACTATCTTGGAGAGTTAATTACTCCCTACTCCAAGATACTAGCCTAAGCTATGTTGGTGATAAGAGCCATAGAAATAAAAAGATTGCTAGATCAATTTTATTTTAAGCGTTATTTTTACAGGTTGTTTCTTAAGTCAAAAGGTATGGAGATGGAACTTTATGGTGTGAAGACTCGACTCCAAAACACTAAAAATGCACCTAAGATGATAAACAATTCTTTTTTCTTCAATGAATTTCTAGCTAAAGAAAGAGTTGAGAATGCAATTCTTTGAAAATCAAATCTTTTCTTCAACACATAAATGGAAAGAAAAACATTTTGTCTTTTTCAATAAAATCAAAAACCAGACTAATAATTATGCTCATGAAAAAGCACTTTCTTTTTCAACACTCAAAAACTGTAGAAAACAATTTCTTTCAAAAGAGATTCTAAAATTTCTAGAAAACACTCAAAACTATGAAAAACTATGCTTGAGATCTAAAAATTTCTAAAAACCTAATTGAAATAAAAGCTTTAAAAATTTCTTTTTGAGGATGTTTTACTTAGTTTTTCAACAAACTAAGGATTAATTCGTTCAGAATAACAAATTAATCAAAAAACACCCAACTATGTTTTCTTTTTAAAAATGAAATTCAAAACTTTCAAACAAGTTCTTTCAAAGCTTTGCAAAGAGAAAATGAGATCTATTTCTCACCAAGGGAAGATTTCATAAATCAGTTAGACTCATCAAGAAGACCAAAAAGACCAGGTAAATCTGAGGTTTCTTAGGCTTCTAATCTCTGAGTTACTACAAAGACCAAGCGAAAATCAAACTAGGCATGCAAAACTTCTAGAAAATCACCTAAAACCAAAATGCCAATGGAATTCACTTACAAGAATTTTCTAACAAGACACATGCAGATCTGGGCAGAGGCTAAAAAATGTAAACAAATCCTAAGCTTAACTAGATGAAAATATTTTAGGTTTTTAAAAAATTTGACAGGGTCCGCAGGCTTCCGGTATAACTAGATGCGGTACCACTCTGTGTAGTAAAGTAACAGTGCGGGGATGTTCGCACTGTGTTACAAATAGAACGTGCAGTCCTCTTTCAAAAACGTGAAAAAACAAAAAACAATTCAGAATCTAAAACCTACCCAACCCACACACATCAAGCAAAAAACCAGAAACAAGAAAAAGTTTCTCAAGTCAAAGTAAAAGTAAAGGCAAACAACCAAAATTCAATCTCCCACTATGGTCGCCAATTTGTCGGCCGGATAAATCGTTCTTGCGGACAAGACCGATCTCCCTAGTATCAACTGATATCTAGCAACAAGCAGAACAAGAAAATCTACCTTTCTCTAAATATTGCGATTTATAAATAAAAACCAAGAGGTGTTTTAGACCCTACCTCAAGTCCAACGCTAGTTTGTGGCAGCCATGCTTCGACCGTCCGAATGAGTTTCCTTTTAAGAACCTGCAAACACAAACAAGCACACATCAAATAACACCTACATAGCCAATATAATAAATCATATTCATCATGGTGATCAAGGAATCCATGAAATAAACCATAAAAGTCAGCTTCTTGAGAAAAATAGACTTGATTGTATTAACTTTGAACAAAGAAGAACTTTACAACCTTTGGTGCCTTGATGTTGTACAAGCTCCTCCCAGGGTCCAAGCAAGAATCTCCTCTACTTCGAAAAGCCTCACGCTCTTCCCAATGAGATCAAAAGGTATGTAATCTCTCCTCTCAAGCTCAATTAAGAGACTAAATTCTAATAGCATTTACCCTAAAAAATAGTTAGCTTTCAACCTCCTTAGTAACCAGCCCAATGCCTCATTTTATAGTGCAGCGGAAGGAAGTTACAGGTCCACCTATGAAGGGATATAGTCCTCCTTCAAAGGGATAAGCTCCTCACATCAAGGGGTTAGCTCCTTTAGGTATGGGATGCATGCACCTTAAAGGAGCGAACTTGCCACCTCAAGATTCCCTCTAGAATCTTCCAGAAATAACCGAAAGTGAGTTTTTAAGAATGTACTTGTGCCTTTTTGACTTTTACAGGGGTTCGCACCCATTACACAGAAACAGAGTGGTCAGGTACGCAGGGGACATGACCAATGGGTGCGGGACTGTAGGTAATGCTAAGAGAAAGTGCGGAACTAGAGTTTTAGAGATTTTTAAGGGCTTTCTCTCATTTTTCAGGGCTTGACATGAAGAACTGAGGTTTAATACTTGCAAAGGAGGAAAGTATGAGTGGTGATCTGATTGCAGAATGTCATGGTGACAATATTTTGTGCAATAGACCCTCTTTTGCAAACTACACTGTAGCTACCCGAGAGCTACTCATTCAACGAATGACTCTTACAAACCGCACTGAAGCCATAAGTTCCGAAGCTACTGTGTCTGACATGCCGGGCCCCTAGATTTCAAGTATGGAAGCTTTAACCCCTGTGCTTACTGCGCCGTGGTCACCGAGGCCAAAGAAATCTGCCACAAAAGAGAAGCAACCAGCCATAAAGGAGAAGTAGAAGAAGCCGATGTTGGTGCGAATGTCACCGAGGAAGAATCTGGAGGTGTGACAAAAGGAGAAAAAAGACTAACAACTAGAGAAAGTGGTTGATTTGGATGAGAAGAAATACTGAGGCATAAAGGAATTGGATGAAAAATAGGTAGAGCCTATCTCACAGCTCCCTGAGTATATCCCTTCGCGGAAGGGAAAGACCAAGGTTACCAAAGACCCTGATTCCAGGAAATTCTCAGTATCAACGCCCCTGTTGCCTGAACAAGTGGAATTTGAAGGCACACCATTAGCACAAATTCAAGTGCTTAAAATGGAGGATTGGAACCTCATGGACCATGAGATGTTCCCACATTTGGCGACCAGTAAGTATATGACCAAAATTTACTATGAGGAGACTGAGGTTACATGGTTGTAGCCCATGAAGTGGGTCAGAGGTGTTGAGCAGGCGGGATTGCTGCACATGCTCTGTGTACTACATTTTCATAGATTGATAATCAATATGGTGTGTGTGTGCCAAATCCTTGTGCTGGACTACGATGGGTGTGTATAGATTGGGGATCCCATCCTGATCATGAACATGTTAATTCACCGGATCATGAAGCTGCCCTATAAAGGGGAAAACCTTGCCAAGGAGTTTGGAGGGAAAACCAGGGAAAAAGAGTTGGCAGGTAAGATGAAAGCAGAGTATGGGCTCGTTAAGAATTCATGTAGATATTCTATCCGTTGTATTCAGGACTAGGTGGTGTAGTTCACCACCAGTATTCTTGCAAGAAAAATTATGAGGAAGTGTCGCCCAGATGAAGTTCTGATGCCAATAGTATCACTAGTAGTACAGTGCATGAAGGGTGTCCAATACAATTGGGAAAAATATCTATGCAAGGAGTTCCTCGTGAACTACTGAGAAGCCTAGGAAGAAAGAAATCTATTTCATTATGCTTGGATTTTATTATCCATTGTTTTAGTAGCTTGGAGATTGCTAGAGGATAGTCAGTTCCCCTGGCACAAGGAAGATTTACCCAAGGCAGCGCAGTTTGCCTTGTTTTGTTCTACAAACAATTCGACAAGAATGAAGGAATATTTTTTTTCAAGATTCTCCACAATGGTTATGAGTCAGAGGCCAAGGTTGTTCCCAACCTTGTCCACGCAATTGACAGCCTATGCGGAGTTCAAGGTCGATTTCCAAAATGTGTCAATCAGAGCACAAAAGGACCCAAATCACACATGGAAAAAATTGCCCTATTTGGTATCTAGGACAGACGTGCAGGAGATTATGGGGTATTGGCCAGCAGAGAGGTGCGAACCCACAGGGCTTGATGTAGGCACTAACAAAGTTGCAAAACGATTTGCTACACAAAAGCATAAGGAAGCAGCTTAGAAGGTTGTGCGTGCTCTAGATGAACAAAAGAAGGAGGAAGATGTTGCTAAGGCAACCGTAGAGAAAGACCAAGCAGAGAAATAATGCGCTGCAAAAGAGAAGGTTGAGAAAGAACGATAGGAGACAAAAAGACGAAAAGTCAGCGTCAAAGAACACGGATGAGCAGGAGTTGTTAGATTAGGAAGGAGGTGGTGGTGAGGAGCAGAGCACTCCTTTCACCCTCAAGAGGCATGGGTAGGTTCAAAAGGGTGGATAGCAGAAGAAGCATAAGTCTGAGAAGAAGATGCATCTCAATCCAATGGTGCTGACAGAAGGCGATCTTGATGAGATCGGTGACAAGGTTAAAGACACGATGACTGAGGTGTTGCAGCAATTTGAGAAACAATATATGCAGACGCTGGGGAGCGTCCAAAAGGATTTGTGCGAGCTACATATCCAGGCTCACAGGATTCAAGGGAGTAGGGTGCAATCGAGTCTTACATAGGGAAGTGGAATAATGGCGGAGCTGGAATGAACTCTAGACCTTAGAGTCATACCATTTCTAGAAGGGTCGGTTCGTGTAGAATCAAATGAGGATCACGCAATGATCAACATAGTAAAGGACATGGGGCTGAATTTAGCTGTGCTGCCACTCCAGACCCTCCATGCGCTACATCAGGGGGTTTTAGATGAAATAAATATGAGGGAGCAACGCACCCTCAAAGTCATAAGTGAGTTTAAATTTAACAACAAACAAGTGTTCATGGAGAAAACTCAGGTGCTAAAGGCAAAGGAAGAGATGTAGACGCGAAGCGAGAGCCTGGAGACAATGATAGAACATGCTTGCAAATTAGCATTGGAATTGAACATCCCAGAGGATGCTGAAGCATCAGGAATAGTAGGGAAATTGGCTGCCACGGTATGCGCATAAAAGGAAGAGGTTGGCCGGGTTACCTTTGATTTCCATATGAATATAGCCAAGATGCAGTTGAAGTTGCAGCTAATGACTTCGCAAGAGGTTCAGGAGCAGCAATCAAGGAAAATATGAGCACCTTGGATGCCATATTTAATGATTGCACCAACGATGTTCAATACAGCTATGGTATTATGGAAAAATCTGTAGGAGGACCCGAACCTGCAAGAGCTAAAAATCGATGTCCGAGAGACACAATGACAATATGATGAGTGTTGAGTGACTATGCGCACTTTGGTACCAGTGCAATGCCTCGCTAAGTTATAGAAGGAAAGAAGCTACAAACACAGGTGGAAGAATTGCAGAGGAAAGAGGCCTTGCTAAAGGCCAGATTATAGCCGTGGTTAGAGGAATCTTGTCACTTACTCTATTCCTTAAGAAGAAGCTAAAGGTGCTACAACAGACATAGAGGACAATGTGCCTAGCAGTGGAGGGCCTGACAACAGAAAAATTTGTCGAAGAAGTGTAGCAGGCTGCGACATAGAGCGTTGTTGAGGTTGCAGTGTTGCAGGTTGATCTCGGTGGTCTATGCAACAAGATTGAGGCACCAGCTAAGTGACTCGAGGGTGAGACATGATCTTTGTGTTGGGGGCCTGTTGGGATAGGGTCCCTAGGTTCAGTTTTGGGGTTTGTTAACGAAATTTTTGTATAAGTTTTTGTAAAATATGTAAAGTCTCTGCGAAATGTGGATGCAGAGCACGCATGTAGACAAGAGTCAAATGGGTCTTAGCCTCTGGTTTGGATAAGTAAATAGGTCAGTTTTCAGACTCAGCCATGGTTTGCAAACCATGGTATTGTATTGAGAATGCTATATATTTGGGTCATAGCGAGTCTAGTAGTGGATAACTAAGGAATATAATGAAAGATAGAGATTGTTTTGGGCGAGTGTTAAGGTAGGAAGTCTCTGCTTCCCGTACTTAGGTGAGAAGGGGAAGGCTCCTACAACTAAGTACGAAGGAGGCCTTGGTAAGTCTGCAACTAAGTGCGCGAACCCCTACATCTGAGTGCGTAGGGTGAAAGAGACTGTAATCTGAACTTTGAAGATCAATAAAGACTGATTGTTGAAGAATTATTGTGCAATCTGAGCATTTCTACTGATTCTATTTATGTTATGAATTGTCACTTATAATGTGTTTTCTATAAAATAATGAATGAATGCTATGCAAAACAACTGAATCTATCTTATTTATGCATGATTTAAGTAGTTATCTAGTTCTGTGAAGATTAAAGTTATTTTTATTATGTTTTCTAATGAATTCGATAGATCTATGCGAACTCAGATCTAGGGTTAATTATTGATGCACGAAAGTGGATAAATTATTTGTTTAAGGTACGCAAAGATTGATCATAGACCTTTGCGAAGGTCTAGAAGCTATTTTACCCTAGTTACAATAATGAGCCCTGGAAGGTTACTAATCTGCGCCAAGGTAGATATGAACTGTCAGAGCCTAAGAACCACTTATCACATGTCCCTAGATGCAAAAACCTGGTTCTAGCATCCCCCAATACTGCTTCGGTTGAGACTACGGCTTGCACTATGCAGGTTGTTGCTGAAAGGGCCAACATTTAGGGTTTTGTTGGTTGGCACAGACGACTCTGAACCTAGGTTAGGCCCTGTTAAGACAACAACTTCCAACTCTAAGACTAGATTGGCCCCTGGGTAGGTTTATTTACCCATTGTGGAGGGTATGGGTTATTTGGTAAATTCTGCCGTGAGGGTGCGAAACATTGTTGATCTAGCAAAGAAGGACCAGGAAATGATCGGTTTTTCTAGGGCAATAAAGTGTATGGATGAGGCTGATAGACAGTACTAGAATGTTGCTGACCATGCCATGTTAATCTAGGAAACTGTTGTTGATAAATTGTCTAGAAAAAAAACATATAAGGGTCTTGCATCATACTTGGTGGGCAGTTCTTCCATTGTCATCATTGTGCCACAAAATATGCTGGCTCTAGTTATTCCTCCACTTCCTTCAATACATATTTCAATTTTGGCAACGAGGGACAATGATTGGTTGAGTGATATTTGGTACAAATAGAGCATATCTCGACTGTGTCTAGCAGATATTTGTTACAAGTGTGTTTTTCTGACAACGAGGACAAAAAATGGCAAATGCCTGCTCGACTTCAGCCTACTTTTTTTTTACCTGTAAAACATCCAAATGTGTAATTAGTGTACTTAGGATGTCAATTTTAAAATCTTCTAAAATATTACCAATATTTTTTCGTGTAACTCCTCCTCTTGTAACTTTGTTAGATCCGTTGAGAGGATCAGGAGTTTCAAGCTTAGTCCGTGTACTCCCACGTAAACATATGATACATAATTTTACAATATCATCATATTCTTATTTAGAAATATCATCCTTTCGCATTAAATTGAGTGTTTCTATCAATTCATCTTTCATACCTATAACTAAGGCAATTTTCAACACATCGCTAGGTAAAGTGGTATATGGTGATCTTTGTAAATTATATTGAAATATTTCAATATTTTATTCTAAGATTTCATCTTCTTTTGATGTCGTCTTGAATATTCCCCCCCTTAAATCTCTAGATCGACAATAATTCTAGTATTTAGTAAGAATTGAGTTTTTCATTTGATCCCATGAATTGATAGTACCATCCCCCAATCCCATAAACCATCATAATGTTGCTCCATTTAAAGTAGAGGGAAACAGTTTTAATTTTTGGGGGTCAGTTGTGTAATCATAACCCTGACATAAAACATCAAATTCAAAAAAAAATGCATCCCGATCTTCAAAGGCCATCCCATGAAAATTTGGGAGGTTTTGAAGGGGGATAGCCTTCATTGATGCATTAGCCCGTGGATCAACAATGGGATATTCTATGGTCAAGGTTTGTGTCCCTATTACTTGGTTTTCCATTTGATCAAAAATATGGCAATAAACTTCAGGAATCCTGTAATCAAGATGTGCTAGCTGAAAAAAATTGGTATGCTATCGGGGTTTTATGCCTTGACTAGATCTTATAGCGTTGCTGAAGTCAGGAATTTCAGTTTCTCTTCTCGCAATAGGTGCTGTAGGAGATTCATCCTCAGAATCTTGAGGATATGGTTCACTTGTAACACCTCTTCCTTCCCTTAGATTGTAAGAGTGCCCCTCACCCTTGCTAAAAGGGCTGAGATTCCTATTAGATATATCTTGGAAGCTCTTCTCAGATCATAAAGTTTTATCATGAATCTCAGTGTTAGCTGCAGCATACAACTATGCTAATCAAGAGGAAATAACAGTAGATCCCTTCCTGGATACTATTTTGGGACTTACAGACACTTGAGACTCTTCCTTTTGAATGCTTTCATCTATGAAGGTCATACTTCCAAGCAAAACTTGACCTCAGGTCTTGGTTTTTGTTAGGATAGATTTATGATCTATCACTATCTGAATCCTAGTCTTATGTTTCTTTCTAGTCATACAAACTAAAAAAACTAAACGTATTAGCTGAGGGGAGGTACCACAAAAATCCTTGCTTTCCATTAGGGTGCGTGCATAGGTTCTTACCTTCTGTCTTTAATTCCTAACCCTCAGAGATACAACCAAAACTCTCTTTTATAACCTCCCCGACAATGATGCGAAAAAGTTGGGCCAATTAATTTTTCCTAAAGGACCAACTAGCTACTGCGTATTAGATTTTCAACCCGAAGTCTCGTCTTTCTATTTCAAGGTTATCTGCATAGTTTATGCAAGAGAAATGCCGATATGAATAATCAATATTATCCTAACATAAAACGAAACTTCAATGATAAAGGAACCAACCCACACCACAATTAATAACTTTTGCTTTTAACCAAGCCAAACCATTCAAAGCATCAAATCCTAAATAATTTCTATGGGAAACAATAAAGAAAGACTATCAACCACTGAGTGGTTAGCTAAGGAAAAACAATTATAAAGTGAGAGAACAATACTATAGAAAGGTATTTAAACAAAACGAATAATGATCCTCTTATTATCTCCAAGAAACAACGATAAAGTAACAACAATCCAAACTGAATTAGTTAAAGTAAATCCACTATGCAATAACTGACAATAATTTTGATTTAAAACAGAACATGCAATTTGAAAATTACTTAAACAACTTGCAATTGTTGAAAATGGAACAAGAAAATCGTAATTTAATTGTGTCCTTGAATTAAATTAGGAATAAAATTGTAATTCCACATCACAAGACAACTTGTATGAGTTAACTAAGTTAATTTGACTTAGTTGGCTTAGTTAATTAGAGTTTAGGGTCTAACTTGAGTCATGTAGAGTGTCTCCTACATTATAGGATCCCTGGTTGAGTTTATTTTGAGTTACAATTAATTAATTCAGTTTAACTGAGTTAAAGTTAGTTAAACTAGTTCCAACTGTTGGAGGAACTAGTAGGAGGTCAAAAAGTGGGGTGTTGTTTCATGTGGTCAACTAGTTAACTAATGATTCACTCATGAATAACTCATGCATGTTAGATTTGAGAGTCACCCAGTTGATATTGGAGTTCAAGGGAAGTGTACTATCAGTTGTATAATCATCCAAATTGTACAAGTGGTGCATGCAGTCAGAGGAGGGTCTATGAGGATTGTGCAATTCATATTGAGGAATTTCCATAATTAATAGGAGGATAATTCCCAAGGAAACAATGCAAGGAAATAGGGACTTGGGAAAGTATAAAATTGGTTAAATATTGGCCTAGTCTTGTCTAGGAAGCAGTGAGACAGATAAAGATAGTGCAGATGTTGCACGGGCTTGAGCAAGGCATTGTGATCTTCTCATATATTCTGACTAATGAAATATACATATAGCAAGGGTTTTTAGTTGTGGATTTCCCCAGGAAATCATTATGTAATGTGTTGATTGAATTATTTCTATTATATGCTTTGTGATTTCATAATTGTTTAATTGTTTCCGCTGATGAGTAGATTATATTCAAGTCTATTGTTTTAGTAAATTACCATTAGTAGTTTGAATCTATAAGGAATTTCTACATGGTATTCGAGCATAAATCACTCTAGAAGAGGAGAATACGAGTTTCTATTTTGCAGGTGAAATTGAATTTGCATTATCATTCTTCAGATCTAGTAGGATATCATTCTATGGATTGAGACTCAAATATGCCCTTGAGGATAGTTTGAACTATATTTCTTGGAAGGATAGGATGGAGTTAGTGTTGGAAGATTAGGGCCTGAAGGAATTAATAAACATTGATATTCCTAAGACTCCAACAACAGATGCTCAAGATCTAGAAGACTGGAATGAATGTGTTGCAAAGGTTAGAAGGATCATACTAGAAGGAGTTCGAGATCATATTTTCTTGAACCTACATGGGAAGGATACACCATATGAAATGTGGCATGCCTTGATCAACTTGTTTCAAAACAATAGTGACGACATGAAGTTGGCACTAAAGGATAAGCTTCGAAAGATCAAGATGGAGAAAGGTGACACAATACCATAATACTTGAGCAGATTCACCCAATGTTGGGATGAGCTTAGGAGTGTCGATATTACAATTTCTGAAGATGATCTGGTTAGCCTAGCACTTCTAGGCCTTCCTAAGAGATGGAATAACTGCTAATATTTAGTAAATAGGAGGGAGCATTTACCAAAGTGGGAGCATTTGTGGCACGAGTTGGTTCAAGAAGAGATAAGGTGGAGCACTAGATATGGAACCTCACCCAAGCATGATGATGAAGATAACTATGACTTAGCTGGAAAGGTGAAGAAAGGGAAAGGAAAGAAATTCCAATCCAAAGGAGATTCTAGTGGCGGTAATACGAAGGACTTGTCGAAGATTAAATGTTTTCACTGTCATGAGCTGGGACACTATGCCATGAAGTGTCCGCACAAGAAGGTCGACAAGAAGCCCTTAGGAGGAGTGATAGGTGAAGCTCTTGCTTCAAAATTTGAGTTGGATTTAACCCTCATTTCTTGCATGGTGATGGGTAGTGTGTAGTATCTGGATAGTGGAGCCTAATTCCATATGATTGACAACAAATAATTTTTCAGTGACTTGGAGGAGAAGGACCTCCAGATGCACATTGAAATGGGAGATGATGGAAGGTCTAGTGCAACTGACATTAATACTGTTACTTTTTAGAGGGAGTCTGGTCCTCCTCTCACATTAAAAGATGTCATATGTATTCTAGGTTTGAAGAAGAATTTTGTTTTAGTTTTTATGTTAGAGTACCGTGGCTATGATGTGATATTTAGCAAAGGAAAGGATTTCCTTCATCACATAGCCTCAAGACAAGTGAATCAGATTGGGGTTCAGGTGAAGAACCTCTACAAATTGGATGTAGAAGATTGTGCAACATTGAGAACAAAATCAAAGAAGTACAGAGTTGAGACATTAGTGAATTATGGAATAGAATATTGGGTCACTTGTACCATAGAGCTTTGAATGTCATGCAACAGATTTCTATAGGAATTCTCAAGGGTACACTAGAGAAAAGAGATACATGTAAAGTGTGTACATTGGGGAAGTACACCAAAGCCACCTTTCATGATAAGGATAGTGGAGCACAAGCAATCCTTCAAAGAGTTCACTCAGTTGTGTGTGGATTGTTCTCAAAATTCTCCACAAGCAAGCACATGTATTATGTAATATTCGTAGATGATTTATCACGCAAGTGATCGATTTTATTCATGCAGAAGAAAGATAGGACATTCTCTAAATTTTGTGAATTTAAAATACTTGTTGAGAAAGACGATGGAAGGAAAGTGAAGGATCTCAGGAGCAATAATGATGGAGAATATGTGTCAAATGAATCAGTAACTTCTGTGCATCAAAAGGATTTTGACAGGAGTTAATTGGACCCCTTAACCCACTACAAAATTGTGTGGCTATAAGGAAGAAAATAAGTATTGTGAGAGCTACATGTGCGATGTTACATGATCAGGGTCTACCATTTCACTTGTGGGATGAAGCATGCAACATAGTTGTATATGTGTAGAACATGAGCCCTCATTGGATTCTTGGGATGAGTATACTTGAAGAAGCTTTTTTAAGTAAGAAACTAGATGTGGCACACTTCAGGATCTTTAGTTCATCAGTTTACTATCATGTTACCAAGGATGTAAGGAAAAATATAGAACCAATAGCTAAGTTGGGCATATTTGTGGGGTGCATTGATACACCTCACAACTATCGGGTGTACCTTCCTGTTACACTAAAAAATGTCACCTTGACTACTTACAGTTAGTATGGCTCAAATCAACAGTCATGCTACCCTCTTAGGCAAGTCTCATGCCTCTGTTATCCATCTCAAACTCAAAGAAGAGAGAAAGTCTTGTAAAAACTATGTTTATCTCTGGGGTCGCAGGTTCTCTCTAGCCTTACCTGCGGGGACGCTGACCATGTTCACAAAATCTGCGTCCATGGACGCTTTGTATGTTAAGGGACAGGTGCGTCCCTCTGTAAAAGGCAAAATGCGCGAGTTTTATCTTGAAAAAGTTACTTGTGGTTACTTCTAGAACATTCTAGAGGTCGGTTTGATGAAATGGATGCGCCTCCAGTTGGTTCATGTATCTCTATTAAGGGGGAACTTATCCCATCAATAAGGGAGCTATCCCACCCATAGAGGGGGATTATCCCATTGATGGTGGACCTGAATAACCTCTTTACAGCACTATAAATAAAGACATTGAGCCAGAGGGAGGAGAGGTTGGAGCTATACATTTTCTTTGGGTAAATGCTGCAGGATTTAGGTCTTCCATTAGAGCCTTTGTGAGGAGAGATTGTCTTCACTTGATTCTACTTGGGAGAGGGTGAGCTTTGTCAAAGTAGAGGAAAACCCTTGATGGACCCTGGGAGGAACTTGCACAACACCAAGGCCAGGTTGTAAGAGTTTCTTTGTTTCGTTATTAATACAAACTGGTTTATTTTTCTCAATAGCTTGTGTTAATGAGTTATTTCATGTGTTCCTTGGTCTGCATGTTGAATATATGTTTTATTATATGAAATGCAAGTGCTTGGTAATTGTTTGATTGTTTGTGGTTGCAGGAATTGACTTGAAGGAGGAGCTCATCCGGATCGTCAAGAACGGACTTCAACAACAGCGTTTTGGAATAAGGTAAGCCTAAACACTTGTAGTTTTCATGTTGTAAAAGGTGTATTTAGAGAAAGATCACTCCATTTTGTCTTGTTTGTCATTAGAATGTCTTAGACTTCTAGGAAGGTCAGTCGTGTCCGCACCCTTGACAGATTCCGTGTGACAAATTGGCGACTCCACTGGGGATAGATTCCATTGATGAGAAAAGTATTTTCCTTTATGTGAACTTTGCTTTGAGAAAATTGGTTTATTTTTCTGGTTTTGGCTCTGTGATTCTGTCTCTGGGTGGGTTAGCATAGGATTAGTTTTATTTTGGTTTTTCTTGAGGACGCACCCTCTGAGTGCTGCACAGTGCGTTTCTGGACGCACTTTTGCTGTGTGCACAGAGCGGGCCCGCACCTGTGCTAACGGGTTGCCTGCGTCCCCTGCCAAAATTTGAGAAAATTCCATTTTTTGCCTTTTTTGCTCTTAGATTTTGTTTTTTCTTAGTTTTTTCTGCCCAGATTCATTAGTCCCTTGCCCAGAATCTTCACCTAAGCTTGTTCCTGCTCTTAGCTTTCATCAATTGGGTGTTTTGAGTCTCTTTCTTGAGAAATTCTTGATTTGATTTCCTTTGATCATTACTTGGAGGTTTGTCTCAGTCTTTTCACAATTTTGCATCTTTTTGCTTTTGTTTTTGCAAAAAAATTTCCCCCTCATTCGCCGGGGGGGGGCTAAATTGTGTATGAGTGTTAATCGCCTTTGAGTGTTTTTATGTTTTGATCTTTGGAACTCTCACCCAATTTTCTCAATTTGCACTTGATTGGTTCTTAGATCACATTAGAATCGTCTTGTGCTTGAGAATTCTTTTGCACAGATCACATTTGCACAATTAGAATTCTCATTTTCAGAATATTATTGAAAAATGTGCATAGATTACATTTGCATACTTTTCGAGTGAATTGTGCTTAGATTACAATTGCATAGTTTACATTCTGAAAAATCAATCGTAGATTTAGATCAACTTTCTTTGATTTGAATTTACACAAAAAATAAAAAATAACAAAAATGGTTTGGAATTGATTTGCATTAGTTTTTCTTGATAAAATTAGTGCATTAGAGGATTTGTTATATTTTCTCTTAGTGATCAATTTTTTGCATTGTTGGAAGTGAATGGAAACTCTCTCCTTACTTTAGATAGGATTCATCGAATTGAAAAGATTACATTATCATATTCGATTGCATTCAGTTGAGTCGGGTCATAACACCATTGGTTTCGTATCCATTTACCCATTTGAGTAATAACAGCCTTAATAACACGGCGCTTAATTAAAATTCATCTAGTAATTTTTACATTTCTAGGGCTCTGAAGCACCAACATAGCTTAGGCTAGGGTCTTGGAGTAGGTGAGTACTTAACTCTCCAAGACTACAAAACCAAACAGATAGTTTATCTTGAGTAGAATAAATCCAATTGTTTCAATTGCACTCTGGAAAGCTCCTCTTAAAGGAGAAGCACGAGCTCATGTCCGAACCAGTGAGGGGATCATTCCCCCCTCGTTGGGAACGACGCCAGACAGTACGTATTACAAACGGTAAACCTCGGATTAACCATTGTCGAGGAGCCAGGGGTCACTTATCGGTAAACCTTGGATTACTGTCAAGGAGCCGGTAAGGGGATTGAGCTTGCTACTCTGCCCTTGCGTGCTGTCGGAGTTTAGACTGTTCCCCCAGGTGTACTTGTGGCCGTACTCCTGGTTTCATTTTTTAACGAGGTTGATACAAGAAAAAACTATCCTCGTGGACACTGATCATGGCTTCCAACTGGAGGAAAGACATGTCAATGGACACACCTTGATCATGGCTTCCAAGAGGTCTTCATCAGAAGGAAGAATACTTCTCGGGAAGGAACACATGTCAAGGGACTCAAAAGGGATAAGAACATCGTGTTCAAGTAATCCCATAGAGTTTTCCAT